>CM053026.1:757506317-757603817 GCA_028564925.1 Lithobates sylvaticus | reverse complement strand
CTGAAAAAGGCTGTGGACACCAAACAAGCTCCACATCGTTTAAACAGAAATGTGAGTAATCGGATGAAATAACAAACATTTCCTCATCTACTCGGTGAATGTGTGCAGTGACTGTACCCCCCCATGATGAAGAACCACAAACCGCTCCTCCGCCAATCTGCTGACAGGGCAGAACACAGTAATAAAACCCCAGAGACACGGAGCGAGGTCATTATGTCTTGTATGATAGCAATGGAGGTATGACCAGGACATGTCCCCCGGGGATGGTACGACACATACGCAGCGTATTCGCCAATAATCACATGCAATATATTTCCATCATCACTCAAAGTATTGAGGAATTTGCTGTGATCTCCATTACAGTGCAGTAGTTGTATGGTGATCAAAAAGCCTAGCTGATACACTGCTTGAAAGCAACAAGGCAGGATGTGGGGGTTGCTAATGTAGTACCCTCTAGTGTTGCTAGTGTCAGGATTTTTGTACAGAATAGTTCAATTGGTAGCCAAGCCTGTTTGTTTTGATCTGGGTTGGGAGTGACTCACAGGCAGGGCAGGGTGACTCAAAGGCAGCATCACTGAGACCTCCCACTTATTTACAGAACATGCTGGAAAGGATGGAGGAGAGGAGAGGTGGAGCTGTCTGGAGTATTCTGAGGAGCCCTGACCAATCCCGTCAGAAACCATGAAATCAGACCGAGACAGAAGTACAGTTAAATCACACTTGTTTAATAAAAAAGTAAAAAAGAACAAATGTAGTCAAAACATAGCCAAAGTTCAGTAATCGGAACGGATAGTCAGCCAAGCCAGAAGTCAGGGATCAATGTAGTGGAATAGCAAGCAGGATCTGGAGCCATAAGGGATGTCAGCAAAGCAAGTCTTTATACAGGAATGCAGGAGAGAGTCTCTGATGTTGACCAAGGCGAAGGCAGAGCTCCTCTGGACTGGACGACTTAAGTAGGCAGGACTGACGAGCAGGATATCATCAACAGCTGAGTAACTGGCGAAATAGGAGCTGGCAATTAGCCGACAGCTGAGCAGCCCTGACATCCCCAACCTGGATTAGCAGAGGGAAGGCCTCCTTAAATACTCAGGGTCAGCCCAGCTGGGGAGGAGTTGTTCTGGGTGAAAGCTGGAGATGGAGTGCTAGGCGGGGTGGCCTCGGAGGGAGCTCCACAGTCTGGGGGGGGGGGGGTAACCTTGGGCCTGGGTGCAGACAGGACCTTCTAAATCACACAGAGGTGTCCTGGACAGGAGGCACGGGAGCAAGGAGAGGAGAGCACTGCCAGGCAAGTCTCCATAGAGGAACAGGTCGCAGCCAGGAGGACTGGTGAGAGACACACTGTCAGGGGGACTGGGGAGGCACGCCTGAGAGGACTGGGAGATTACAGTCTGAGATGGGTGCAGAGCCAGTGGAGTGGATTGTGGTGGCACAGGCAGTGGAGAGAGGCAGCTGCAGCCAAGAGGACTGGCAGAGTCTGAAGATGTGGTTTTCCGACGGAATTCCGCTCAAGCTTGGCTTGCATACACACGGTCACACAAAAGTTTGCTGAACTTTCAACCATCAAGAACGCGGTGACGTACAACACTACGACGAGCCGAGAAAATTAAGTTCAATGCTTCCGAGCATGCGTCAAATTGTTTCCGAGCATGCGTAGGAATTGGTACAGACGATCGGAATTTCCGATCAAAAAAAACTTTTTCCGACCGAAAAATTGAGAACATGCTTTAAATCTTTTGTTGGCGGAAATTTGGCCAACAAAAGTTCGATGGAGCATACACACGGTCGCATTTTCCGACCAAAAGCTCTCATCGGTCTTTTGCTGGCTGAATTTCCGATCATGTGTACGGGGCATAAGGGGACTTTAATAATTAATTTTTACTTGTAGGCCATTTATCATTTTATAAAGCCATCACCCGCTGGCTCTCTCTCTCCATAGCCCAGAAATGCTACGACCACTACTGTTTGCCGAAACATGTACTTTATTTTTTTTTTATAATTTTACCAGTTATGCCAATAAAAGCTTAAAAGCTATGTCTTAGCAAGGACACACAATAAGTTCGGGTGTGCAGCTTCCTATTTTGGATTAGCCCAGAAGCGAGGCTTGCCCACTATACAGATCCCCACTTATACCAATTACATAGGAAAAGCATTTCTGGAGGCAGGCAGGAGGCAGACAGGAGGCCCGGAGGCCAGGCCGCAGGTGGCAGACAGGAGGCCAGGCCGCAGGTGGCAGACAGGAGGCCAGGCCGCAGGTGGCAGACAGGAGGCCAGGCCGCAGGTGGCAGACAGGAGGCCAGGCCGCAGGTGGCAGACAGGAGGCCAGGCCGCAGGTGGCAGACAGGAGGCCAGGCCGCAGGTGGCAGACTGGAGGCCAGGCCGCAGGTGGCAGACTGGAGGCCAGGCCGCAGGTGGCAGACTGGAGGCCCGGGGGCCAGGCCGCAGGAGGCCAGGCCGCAGGAGGCAGACTGGAGGCCCGGGGCCCAGGCCGCAGGAGGCAGACTGGAGGCCCAGGCCGCAGGAGGCAGACTGGAGGCCCAGGCCGCAGGAGGCAGACTGGAGGCCCAGGCCGCAGGTGGCAGACAGGAGGCCAGGCCGCAGGTGGCAGACAGGAGGCCAGGCCGCAGGAGGCAGACTGGAGGCCCGGGGGCCAGGCCGCAGGAGGCAGACTGGAGGCCCAGGCCGCAGGAGGCAGACTGGAGGCCCAGGCCGCAGGAGGCAGACTGGAGGCCCAGGCCGCAGGAGGCAGACTGGAGGCCCAGGCCGCAGGAGGCAGACTGGAGGCCCAGGCCGCAGGAGGCAGACTGGAGGCCCAGGCCGCAGGAGTAGGAGTAGGAGTGCCACCTTTTCTTCAAGCCAAATCTGAACATTTTAGAAGCACATGGCAAAGTTTTCTTCATAGTAAACACTATAGGTTTATAAAAGACCTGGGACACCTTTGGGTGCCCCAAGGAGATTAGTAATGCCAGCTGTAATAGCACGCCTTGGTGAACAGTGGGTGTAGCCAAATTGCTCTTGCTGACATACATCGCCCCGCCCTAAAGTGATGCAGAACCTGCCCCCAGACAGCCACCCACAGCTCCTTGATGGTAACAGGATTGGTTTGTGACTAGCTTGGATACTTGGGGAGCCACCGCCCAGTCTGAATAATGCATCTGGGTTTAGATGGACTAAAACCCCGGGCACGATTCAAAACCCTGGACAAGCGACAACCCTATGCAGGAGACCGACGGGGGGGCCGGGGACAGACTGTAAGAGGCCAACGGGGATCACTACCATTACAACTCCATGCTTCCACACTTATTACTGGGAAACGGCAAAGTGCTGCACAAGTACCAAAGAGCCGTAGGATAGCTGAATAGTCACCAGTGAACTGGAGACATCACATCAGCATGACAGCCAAGCAACAAGCATCTTTAGAAGACAGCACTGACAGCCTCTCAGCACAGGTCCTTTAAGCACATGGAAGAGGTTATACAGCAGCTGCAATTGTAAAGAGTTAAACCCGAGCAGATCCAACATGGAAAATCCCCACCCGACCTATCAGTGTGCACACACAGGGGGGATGTCTGATACCGGGCCTGGCAGGGATTTCCTCACACACAGCAGAGGAGCGGCTTTGGAAAAAAACATGAAATTTTTTCCAATGAGTAGGGAAAGTCATTATCCAAATAAAAGCCAGCCTGTTGCTTGGAAAGAGATGTTGAAACATCCCGATAAAGCAAAATTCAGCCCTACCCCGAAAAAATATTTCTATCAGCAAGCAATAGATCAACATTTTATTGGCTCATTGCTGCAGGAAGTGACAGTGTAAGATGGTAGGATTCACGCCAGTAGAAGGAAACCAGACTTTAGCAAGCAGGCGTGTGCAAAAGCATTGGCGCTCAGCAGCCTATATAAACCGGAGAACTGCCGTTACCAAAATGGCCTTTAACTGGTTTCCAATTCCCTGCTATCTGACCTGCTGATCCTGCCCGTGTATGACCTGGCTTGCCTCCCAACCTACCTCTTGACTTTTGCCTCTTTAAAACCTTGGCCTGCCTTTTGGGCTCCGCTTATTGCCTTCGGCTTGTTCTTGGTTTGCCTGGCCGTTATGGACTTTTGACTTTTCTGGACTCCAAGTTCGCTTTCCGATCTGGTACTACGCTGCTTGGGCATTTTGGACCAATGAAACCCCCACTGCCTGGCCATGTCCACCCATGGCAAGGGCCTCAACCTGTGCTTGGTTCCCGATTTGTAATCCTCAGATCTCCAGCAGAGATGCAGATCTGGTACTGCCAGAAACATTGGCACTTGTGCCACTTCCTTGTCCTTACATTCTCTGTCACCACCTTCAGTTGTGTAGGGCAAGAAGAGCCCCTTTATCTCTTCTCTGGGGCAAGAGGGTTGCCACGTAATCCCTTTAATCCAGGACACATTAATTACACAGGTTCTGAGGCTGATTTAATGCAGATAAGGCACCGAGTTTAATTGCCACCTTAAATCAGCCACAAAACCTGTGTAATCAATGCGTGTCCTGGATTAAAGGGATGATGTGGCAATCCTATGCAAGAGGAGCCCCCTTCCCATCTTCTCCAGGGCAAGAGGAGCCCCCTTCCCATCTTCTCCAGGGCAAGAGGAGCCCCCTTCCCATCTTCTCCAGGGCAAGAGGAGCCCCCTTCCCATCTTCTCCAGGGCAAGAGGAGCCCCCTTCCCATCTTCTCCAGGGCAAGAGGAGCCCCCTTCCCATCTTCTCCAGGGCAAGAGGAGCCCCCTTCCCATCTTCTCCAGGGCAAGAGGAGCCCCCTTCCCATCTTCTCCAGGGCAAGAGGAGCCCCCTTCCCATCTTCTCCAGGGCAAGAGGAGCCCCTTCCCATCTTCTCCAGGGCAAGAGGAGCCCCCTTCACATCTTCTCCAGGGCAAGAGGAGCCCCCTTCACATCTTCTCCAGGGCAAGAGGAGCCCCCTTCACATCTTCTCCAGGGCAAGAGGAGCCCCCTTCATCTACCCTCCTTCAGATACGCGATAGGCAGTGCCACGCTAAGTCCACTCTGTCTGGTCACTGCGGGCGAATGCCTGCAAAGTGCAGATGCCGTTACTGGCACGCTCTACAATGCTAGGGAGCACAAACTCAGGGGAGGTGATCTAATCATCTATAGGGCTTCATGTTGGACCGCAGCTGACCTTGACAGCAGGCATTTCCAGTACCAAAACCAGTCAGAGCCACTGGCACTCAGAATGGAGCCTACTGTGTTGCAGACCGGAATGGAGGTCTAAAAGGCACAGTAGGCTGCACACTGTACTGCCAGCCCTCCCCCTACATCGGATTGCAGGGCTTTACAGCCTGCCCTTCTGTAAAACGGTGTCACTGCCCCTCCTCCGAATGTGCATTACTAATGAATACTACCACAACTTGTAAAGCACAATCCTGAGGTCCATCCCTATAGTAAGCTCAGCATAAACGGCAGGCGTTCCTTTTAATGCCTCCCACTTTCCTTAATTAAATCCCAAACTGAAGTCACAGAAAAAGATATACAGTCAGCAACCCAATTTTCATCATCTTTGTTGTTCAGGGCATCTAAATAGGATTTTGCAGTCCTATAGACACCAGAGTTAGACCTAGTGCTCTCAGCATAGCTCCCAACTGTGCCCGATTTCGAGGGACTGTCCCTGATGTGGAGCAATGTCCCTCTGTCCCTCATTTTGGTCTGACTTGTATAGTTGTATATAAAAATGCACTTTATCAGAACTAAACCTTTCATCTGATTTCCAAATTGCTGCATCTGTAAATTCCCAAAGCCAATATAAAAGGAATAGTAGTAGTAAAAAAGCACTTGTGGGTTTAACCAATCTTGTTTTTTTGTACAATTCTCCTTTAAGGGGGTGTGTCCTATTGCCTGCATACTTTTATGGTAGGTGTCCCTCATTCCCATCTCAAAAAATTGGGAGGTATGCTCTCAGTAATCAGGGCCCAACCAAAGAACTTTAGACCCCCCCCCCCCAATCTATTCGGCTACAATTTTCTATGAGGACACGTGCTGAGGGGCGTGGCCATTACTAAACTCTGCCCCCCCATCTCCAGTCAAAGCAATACTAATACAAAAAGGTTTTGCAAAAAGGTTAAGTGAACATTTAGGCCCCATTCACATTAAGCTCTCCAGCCAGAGAACAGGTAAAGTGATTAAAGTGAGCAGAGTATTTGAGGAAAAGAAGGGTTAGATAGGAGGAATGAGCAGAGTCCTCCAGCAGAGCATTTCAGGAGGGGGGGTTTTAGCTAGAGGTGGGGAGTTGGCTAGAGGAAGGAGCAGAGCATTTCAGGAGTGGGGAGTTGGATAGAGGAAGGAGCAGAGCATTTCAGGAGAGGGGAGTTGGATAGAGGAAGGAGCAGAGCATTTCAGGAGAGGGGAGTTGGATAGAGGAAGGAGCAGAGCATTTCAGGAGAGGGGAGTTGGATAGAGGAAGGAGCAGAGCATTTCAGGAGTGGGGAGTTGGATAGAGGAAGGAGCAGAGCATTTCAGGAGAGGGGAGTTGGATAGAGGAAGGAAGGGGCAGAGCATTTCAGGAGAGGGGAGTTGGATAGAGGAAGGAGCAGAGCATTTCAGGAGAGGGGAGTTGGATAGAGGAAGGAGCAGAGCATTTCAGGAGTGGGGAGTTGGATAGAGGAAGGAGCAGAGCATTTCAGGAGAGGGGAGTTGGATAGAGGAAGGAAGGGGCAGAGCATTTCAGGAGAGGGGAGTTGGATAGAGGAAGGAGCAGAGCATTTCAGGAGAGGGGAGTTGGATAGAGGAAGGAGCAGAGCATTTCAGGAGTGGGGAGTTGGATAGAGGAAGGAGCAGAGCATTTCAGGAGAGGGGAGTTGGATAGAGGAAGGAAGGGGCAGAGCATTTCAGGAGTGGGGAGTTGGATAGAGGAAGGAGCAGAGCATTTCAGGAGGAGAGGGGAGTTGGATAGAGGAAGGAGCAGAGCATTTCAGGAGAGGGGAGTTGGATAGAGGAAGGAAGGAGCAGAGCATTTCAGGAGTGGGGAGTTGGATAGAGGAAGGAGCAGAGCATTTCAGAAGATGAGTTAGGCAGAGTCTTCCAGCAGAGCAGAGAAGTTGGTGTAGATGGAGCCAATTTGGTCCTCAGCAGAAGAATGTACATTTCTGCAAGAGGTCGGGATTGTTATAGATCAGGGTTTCCCAACCAGGGTTCCATGGAACCGTGGGGTTTCTCCAGTGGTTGCTAAGGGTTCCTTGAGAAATTTGCAATTTCTGCCTCTCAGATAAGTTCCAACTGCCACCACTTTGTAAGGAAGTAATTCTTCTCAGTGTCCACAAGTGTAAGGAACATTCTTCCCACTGACCATCACACTAATGTATCATGAGTTGTAGATATAGTAATTTTTAGCAGGGGTTCCGAGACCAGAAAAGTTATATCAAGGGTTCCTCTGTGTTGAAAAGGTTGAGAAAGGCTGTTATAGATGATACTTGGCAATGTTCTATCACACTCCTCTGAAAGGAAATCTTCCCTCTACCTGTCTCAACAAGCAACCGACAGTCTAAACAGCCAGGCACCCGGGAGGGGGTTTGGGGGCAACATGAAGGAGACTGCACAGCTCACAGCAGTCTGTGGAATTTCTCGAGAGACTGAAAATATAAACTAAAAAACTCAGAGGAGTTGAACTTAAAGTGAACCTTCTGAGACAGAATCATATAGGTTGCCATTCCCTACTTGTGTTTAAAAAAAGGGTGCCATGCTCCAGGGCTTGCATCCTGAACCAACTACCCAAATAGGTCTGGAGGGCTCGAGCCAACAGCCAAACACAGAGATCCTACAAATACCGCCAAAAAACAAGGTTCGAAAGAATAACAAAAAACATTTAGGAATCTATAAAAATGGACCATCCCATGTGACAACATATTTAGCATTTCTTGAACACTAACTTTCCAGAGTATGTGGAATCTGAGCTAAATATACTGCAGAGCTGGATCCGACTAGAGAATATGTTTATACAAAAAGTGAGAGGACAATTGCCAGCTTCCAGATACAGAAGCGACCGGCACTGCCTGTACAAAAGACTTTTATACAAGTATATGAATGGGATCATGTGAACGGGAACAAAAACCCAAACACCGACACCCCAAGAGAGTAACCCAAACCCCATTGTTGGGCGTCCAAAGGCTAAAAACAGACAAAACACCCCCCCCCCCCCCCATCGTTTGGGTCTATGGGCTAAAACAGCCAAACTTCCCATCTTCGGTGTCTATGGGCTAAAACAGCCAAACTTCCCATCTTCGGTGTCTATGGGCTAAAACAAACTCCATCATCCTTGGGGTAAAAAGCAAGCAAAACCCATAATCCGTCGGCTAAAACAAGCCCCATCATCTGTGTCCTTCGGCTAATAGGCTAACCCCCATTATCGGCAGTCATAGGCTGTGAAACAAACTCTTGTCATCTAGCCCATGGGCACCAACAAGCCCCAGTATCCGTGGGCCTAAAACCAGACAAAAACGTACCATCATCAGTATCCGTGGGCCTACAACCAGACAACCCCCCCCCCCCCCCCCCCCCCATTAGCGGTACCCGTGGGCCAAAAGACAAACCCCCCCCCCCATCATTGGTGCCTGCGAGACAAAAAAAAAAAAGGCCAAATAGGGTAAAATAAACCCCCATTTTTGGGAGTAACTGGGATAAAATTAAACTAAATTGTTAGTGGATAAAATAAGCCCTGTCTCGTCGGTGTCCGAGAGTGCAAATTAATCCCCCAATTGGTGTCAGTGGGATATTAGAATTAGTGTCAATCCTTGATGCTAGTGGGAACAAAATACATCTAAAATAATCAGTGCAAGAGCAAAATGGTTGGGGAGGCTGAGAGCTGAAGTTACACTTTGCAGAGCTCAGTGAGATCTGATTGGAGGGAAGGAACACCCCCCCCCCCTTCACACAGCTCACAAAAATAAAGTTGAGGCTGTCAATCAGCTGGAGGTCCCTCCCGTCATAATTTTTCTCTTGGTGTCAGGAAAACTTGTCATTGCGACTCATGCTGATAGCAGAGAAAGGGGGCAGAAGACAGAAATGACACTGCGGCGCTTTGCAGGCGCTAAAATAGCACCTGCAAAGCGCCCTCAAACAGCCGCTACTGTCTCTCCAGTGTGAAAGACGAGGGCTTTCACACTGGAGCGGTGCGCTTGCAGGACGCTGAAAAAAGTCCTGCAAGCCGCATCTTTGTAGCGCTGTAGGAGCGGTGTATTTACCACTCTTAAAGCACCCCTTCCCATTGAAAACAATTGGGCAGCGCTCCAAACCCTCCTGCAAAGCGCTGACGCAGCGGCGCTTTGCGGGCGATTTTAACCCTTTTTTGGCCTCTAGCGGGGGTTAAAACTACCCGCAGCTAAAATGATGGTATAGCGCCGCTTTACCACCAGTGCCCCAGTGCGAAAGTAGCCTTAGTGTTCTGGATTCAGACAAGTGCACACTATAGAGGGATGGGCTTTGTTCATATTTCAAGTCTGAGGTTTACAACCACTTTAAAAGAGGAAGTAAACCCCCCCCCCCCCCCAAAAAAAATTCAATTTTTCCAACTCATTGTATGTCTTATAAGATACCCAAGCATGCTATGTGTCCTAAATATAAAAACGAGCGCTATAAGTACCTTTTTTGGGGGTTTTCTTTTTGTTCCTGTTCTCGCTGCGCCATTTTAACTGTGGATTTCAGTAGCCGATGCGGACGTCATTTCCGCCCTTACTTCGCAGCCCTGTCGAAATCTCGCGCATGCGCCGTACCGTCATAACCAAGCCGTCTTGTTCAGTCACAAGGGGGAGTGTCAGGAAGTGTCAGTGGTTTTTACATCGCGAGACTTCTCCTCTATGCCGTTTAGAGGAGAATGTCTCGCAGTGCACTAAGCATACAAGCCGGACATATTAAAACGGCATTGCACATATGCTGATCTAGCAACTACACACTGCGCAAGCGCGCATGACGTCATTCGAAATGAAAACAGGAATATAATTTAAAGCAAGCAAGTGCACTTTCACAGGCAGCGAGCAGCTGCCTGTGTTATCTAGTTTAAGAAGATATAAAGTTGTATTAGAGGGTTTAAAACCACTTTAATGTACCTATAGCAGGGGTCTCAAACTGGTGGCCCTCCAGCTGTTGCGCAACTACAAGTCCCATCATGCCTCTGCCTGAGGGAGTCAGCCTTGCGATGCCTCATGGGACTTGTAGTTTCACAACAGCTGGAGGGCCACCAGTTTGAGACCGCCTGACCTATAGGGAAGGCGATCACACCACCCAAACAGTCACATCATTCTGCACCCAGTTGCCAATCGGCAAACGGACCTAAATCATTTGACACAGGAAACGAAGGACAGTTGCCACAATCCCCAGACTATGGTAGATGTGTGGTCCATATAGAACCAAGGAAAGCCCTCACTTCAGTAAACCCCGAAGACAGTCCTGGGGATGCTTCTGTGCCGACTTCTAGGAAAAGCAGTCAACAACAACAGGAGTGGGGGGGGGACGAGATTTATGCAGGTGAAAAAAAAGGAACTACACCCACACCATGGTCATGCTCGCTGCAAATGGAAATGGATGGGTGGTTTTATAGAATAATTAAAACTACAAAACCGGCTTGTGCAACGTCTTTGTTTTTTTTAGCAAAAAATCGCAGATTTCCTTTTACCATGTGAAGTTTTGAAGTCAGGCATCTGCCTGCCTGCAGGTTATGAGGATAAAAGAGACAGGAAAATCCTCCTCAAACCGAGACAGCATTTGGGGAATACAGCGCAAACAAGACGAGCCGGAGATCAAAAGACTCCTCAGACAGGCCCTGAAAACCTGCGTTTTAATAGAGAACTTCACTTAGAAAAAAAAACCACAACGTCAGATCTAAAGTTTGCTCGCAGTCACTCAGATGGGTTTGTAAAAATGTGTCACACCCTCAGAATTTCCACAGTTAAATTATCTCTTTCATATCAGCCCTTCCTGGCTTGATTGGGAAACATTTTGTTCAAGAGCACTGGTTTCCAAATCTAAAAATTCTCACCAAGTCTGGTGAAATAATAATTTCTTCTGAACTGATAGGGGAGGGGGGGGGACCAGGCATGTACTGGCCATCGGGACTACAGGGAGTTTCCCGGTGGGCCAGTTTCAGTGACAGCCTGTCAAAGTAATGGCTGCGCGGCTCACCCTCAACTTTATGCAGTGATGTGAGAAGAATGAGAAAAATACAGAGGAGAATAAGTGAAATAATAAAAAAAAAAGTTAGTGAGGACTCCTTATGCTATGCTACTTTTTTTTTTTGCACAATTGCGTATAGTTTAAATACTGTTTTTGTGCTTGTTTGCAAAATTAAAGTGGGCCGTTTTGGATGAAGTCCAGGGCCAAATTTTTTATCCCAGACCAGCCCTGAGGGGGACATACACAGAGGTCTTACAATTCTAGAGAGGCACATTGCCCACACCCTCTAGTGAGCCTCCCGTCAGAAATACAGACCATTCAAATTGAGCAGATGCATAGGAAGATTACAGGTCCAAAAGTTGAATATATCCAGATTTCTGACCTCAAGTTTCGACCCAGCTCTTAGACCTCCACAGCCTACCGATAGTCCTAGGGGGGGTTTGGGAGACCGGAAAGAGACCTATCCAAGTTAGGCTTTTCCAGGTGGAAAATTTGCAGCATAAATAGGAATGATGTAATGTTTTTGCACACAAGAAGCTGCTCCCTGTGGGCCACATAGCATGGAGCAAACAGGAGTGTGGACTGGGGAGTGAATGACTTGGGCCTCCCTAATGCCTGGTACACACTACAAGTTTATTTTTTCCTTCACCTCAAAAAATACTGACAGTTACGGTCGGAGACCATCCAAACTTAGTACATCGATCTCCCCCACTGAGCTGTTGGGTTCGGACAGGAAGACGGCCCCCCCCCTGCCAGAACACTCCGATCAGCGCCCTCAGCTATCGGCTGCTGGTTTTCCAGCATGCTCAGCTGATAAAAGTCGGCCAAGCGGACAGACCGACACACACACGGGCTGAGTGTTTAACCCCTTCAATACCCGCCCATAGTCATATGACGCCCACAAGGTGGATCTACCATCCTGGGTGGGTGTCATATGACGTCCTCCCATTCCCGGCCGCCTGGGGGGCCGGGAATGGGAGGACGTCATATGATCTCATTTTTTTTCGTTTATAGCAACGATCGCTGTGTAAATGTGAATGGTCCCAAAAATGTGTCAAAAGTGTCCGAAGTGTCCGCCGCAATGTCGCAGTCACAGAAAAAAAAAAATAAAAAAATCGCAGATCGCCGCCATTACTAGTAAAAAAAAAAAAAAAAAAAAAAATGCAATAAATCTATCCCCTATTTTGTAGACGCTATAACTTTTGCGCAAACCGATCAATATATGCTTATTGCGATTTTTTTTACCAAAAATATGTAGAAGAATATGTATCGGCCTAAACTGGGTAAAAAAATAGTTTTTAAAAAAAAAATGGCATATTTATTATAGCAAAAAGTAAAAAAATATTGTGTTTTTTTTTTCAAAATTGACGCTCTTCTTTTGTTTATAGCGCAAAAAAAAAAAAACCGCAGGGGCGATCAAATACCACCAAAAGAAAGCTCTATTTGTGGGAAAAAAAGGACGTCAATTTTGTTTGGGTGTAACGTCGCACGTCCGTGCAATTGTCAGTTAAAGCGACGCAGTGCCGAATCGCAAAAAGTGCTCTGGTAAGGAAGGGTGAAAAATGGCCCGGTGCTGAAGCGGTTAAAAAACAAAAACACCCAATGTTCGGCCTGTGTGTACAGGGCTTTAGTCTTATACTCAGCAGTCCACGCTCCTATAAAAGGATAGAGTCAGTGGCGGACTGTCCATTAGGGGCGTGGCCCCCCTATGGTCTCCAATGTTTGTTTAAGCACATGATTAGAGCTTGAGGCTCTAATTGGCTTCAAAAAAGGGTGGGCTCGGGCGCAGAGCACTGCGCCCTGAGCACACCCAGTTGTGTGACAATAACGAATTAATATTCACTATTGTCTTCCGAATACTCCCCCCCCCCCCCAGCCAATCAGGAAGCGTGTCCTGAGACCCGATTGACCGAGAGGAGGAGTGATCATATTGGCCACCGAGGGAAGCCACTGTGAAGCCGGAGATGCAGGGTGAAGCCGTTAAGGAGGAAGCAGCCACTGAGGAGATGCAGGAAAGAGCTGAAGCTGCTAGATGGGGCAAGTGCGGGGCAACTTGTTTCACCCCCCACAAAATATATGGCACCAGCCGCCACTGAATAGAGTACAATTATGCTTTTATTTGCTACCCTCCATTAGCAGGAGTGTGGACTGCTGAGTAGGAAGCCCAAGTCTTTAGATATGGCCAGACTGTGGACTAGTGAGCTTGAGAGTTGGGCTTCCAGCTCTTATAATCAACAGTCCATGCTTCTGCTGGGAATTAGGGGGGTGCCAAATAATCCATTTGCCAGTCCCCCCCCCCCCCCCCACCAGCCCCCATCAGCAGGATGGTAGACTGTGGAGTATAAGATTTGAGGAAGCCCAAGCCTTTGGATCTGGTCGGACCGTGGACTAGTGAGCCTAAAGAGAAGGGCCAGCTGAAGAAATGTTTTAAAAGTCAGCAGCTACAAACACTGTAGCTGCTGACTTAAGCACACTTGCCTATCCAGGGTGACCAAAATGTTAGCTGCTCGAGGCCGACCCGTCCCTCGGCTCTCGGGTCCCGGCGCCACCATTCTATCTAAGGGAAACAGGCAGTGGCAATGGGGATACTAGTCCTGGTGACCTAGGGGGCCCCAAGAAATTCCCTTAATTTGAAGGAATCTTCACTCACTTCCCATTTAGCTATGGCACAAGAAATTAAAGGGAAATCTCTGTAATGGGATAGATGGAGAAAATAATCTGACAGGGGGTTATAACCCTCCCTTACGCTATTCAATACAAAAATTTTTTTTTTTAAAGTTTTTTCCCATAGTTCTACTTTAAGAGTGTTTCCCTCAAGTTGTACACGCAACAGTCCACCCTTCTGCTGGGAGTTGGGGGCTGTCAAATAAAAGGCTAGAGTACAATTATCCTTTTATTTGCTGACCCCCCCCCCATCACCTTCCCATCAACAGGAGCATAGACTGTTGAGTACAAGACTTGGGAAGCCCAAGCCTTAAAGCGTTTGTTGCCCCAACATATTCCTGATATGTGCCTGTTGTACCATGTACTTGTAAGAGAACGTATCCTGCTCCCTAGGTTTTGCTTCCTTTATGTGAAATCTCTGGTATTCCTGCCAGTCCCTCGGCTTTCCCCTCATTAAAAACTGACCACACAAAGCAGGAGAACACACCATGGTCAGTTCTCTAGCTGTGCTGGGAACTCAGCCTGCTCTCCTCCAATAATTAGGCCTGTACAGCCTCTCACTGGGAAGATCAGTGTGCTGCTGCTGCTGCTTCTCCTCCCCAGCTCGTAAGCAGCTGAGAACAGGGAAGAATGTGATCACTTAATCTCAGAAACGGAGGTACAGGAGGTAACCTCACGAAATCTTGACCTGGAATAAGTATGAAGAACTCCTGATCTGCAGTGATTTCAGGGCCAGGAACTCAAAGTATTAGAGTAGATGATCAACATGACATGACAGCCATCCTACTAGCATTGTCAGAAGATCACAGTGGCAGCCCCCGGACTTCTGACGAATAGGTTTCATTAAGGCAGCGAACCAAATTCCATCACTCAAGTTAGAATAAAAAAGAAAAATATTTGCCTGGCTGCCATGGACATCACTGCTTCTCCCCCAGGCCATCTCTGAAAATAAAAGCTGCAAGCAGACGCAAACTGCTAAAAACACAACTTAAATCCAGAAAATACTTTCCAGGTCCATCAAAACATCTTCAATTTTATATTTTCTTTAGAAAGAAGCCACAGTCTTCAGAAAAAGACCCTTGCTTTCTGTGGTGAAGCTGGGATCTCTCTACAGGACGACTGAAACACGCCAAGTTGGATCAGAACTAAAAAAACTCTAATCAGCAGAGTTCATGCCCTCTACTGATTGAAAAGCTCTAGTTCTGACTCAGCAGGTCTCTGTAGAGAGACCACTGCTTCCACACAAAGAGCATAGGTCCTTTTCTGTAGCATGCTAGCAGGGGACAGACTTTTCTAATCACTCTGTCTTTTTTTTTGCCATCTGTGGCCCTACTCCAGGGGTGGGATTGTATTCACCTTCTAGGTTGGTGACCACGCTCATTTGGACAAAGTGATTAGAAAACAAATATATTGGGGAGGAGGAGAAAGAGAAACGAGAAGAAAGAAGAGAAAAACGAGAAGAAAGAAGAGAAACCGAGAAGAAGAGAAAGAAGAAAGAAGAAAGAAAGAGAAAAAAAAAAGAAGAAGAAGAGAAAAGAAAAGAAAAAAAGGAGAGGAAAAAAAAAAAAAAAAAAAAAAAAAAAAAAAAAAAAAAAAAAAAAAAAGAAAAGAGAAAAAAAAAGAAGAAAGAAGAAAAATCTCCATTGAGGTTGCTTGTTCCACTGGTGGTTCAACACAATTAACCCCCCCCCCCCCAAAAAAAAAAAAAAAAACGCACACACACCAGGAGGATCTAACCCATCCACACGTTATTAGAAAAAAACTTTAAATAAAAGTTGTGTATAGATAAAAGTAGAAGGGGTCAGCCATGTGGAGAGTAGAACAAGTCAGACAATGTAATTTCCAGACGGGAGGTCCCCGACCACCACCGAGAAGATATTTTTAGTAGGTCGTAGACCGAACCTAAAAATAAATAAATAAAAAAAATTAAAAAAAAAAAAAAGGGGGGGGGGGGGAGAACAGTTGCAGAGGATAGACCTGAACAATATGTGACAGCGGTGTACTGTACAAGCCGGGATGATGGTCTCCCTTTCACAGCCAGCATCCGCTCACCATCCAGCCACCTTTTCCCAATCCCATTACATTAAGTAGGTCTTAGCAACAAACAAGTGGCTGATTGTTCCTGGCCATCTTATGGGGGAATTTCACACGTCCCGTGCCCAGCCGCTCTACTCCCACAACATACTGCATGGAAAAAGCTTGCTGTGCTCAAGGAAGGCACCACCTCTTCATAGCACCAATATATTTATAGAGCTGCTGGAATTCTGTCTGAGCCCAACCCGAAATATGTCTGATGTACTACACTAAGACATCAATCTAAAGTGACCCATAATAACCCTTGTATACAGAAGCAAGCAAAAAAAAAAAAAAAAAAAAAAGTGGTCAGCGTTCCCACAGTTCCAACTGGGTGCATGTGCACAGATTTAAAGCGCAACATCACCACAACTTTTTTTTTTGGGCAAATTTTGGGCCAGAAGAACCCTGTAGAGAAGACAATGCACACAGAGTTCAAGGGTGGCAGCGTATGAACACAAAAGGTTCAGACAAGGTGGCAACAAACTCTGTGACAAGGCCGAACTGGGCCAACGGCACTTAGAGAATTTTGCAAAGTATTCGCAAAACAAATTATGATGCTCGGCAACATATGACTGGAAGGCGGTCTGGCAACAAGGCACCGGGATGTAGAAGGGCTCCTGTCTGACAACACAGGCAAGCACACTCTAGTCCAGTGATGGCGAACCTTGGCACCCCAGATGTTTTGGAACTTCATTTCCCCATGATGCTCATGCACTCTGCAGTGTACTTGAGCGTCATGGGAAATGTAGTTCCAAAACATCTGGGGTGCCAAGGTTCACCATCACTGCTCTAGTCTGTCCCTCATGCTAGACATACTGACCCTGACCAGCAGGTTCCTTTCCCTGATCAGGCCACTTTGCAAATGTGATCTTTTACTACTAATGAAAAAATTTGAAACCGAAAATAAAGGGACAGGAAATAAAAGGGTAGTCTCCAAAATAGTGCCATTAGCACTGCCCACACTAAAGATTGCCACTGAGGTCATCCGTGTCCAATCAGATAGCTGCTCTCCTGATGATACCCCACGGAGGCCTCAGAGGAATATATACCCCCTGCAGAGAGCATGGAGTCTTCCGGAAAGCACCACCTGTGCAGAGGCGCCAAACCACACCTGCCTACAAGGGTCTATGACAAACTCCTAGCAGCAGGCTTAAGAAGACTAAAGGGGGCAAATTCTGTCTAACGAGGGCCAAATCTACTTGGAGAGGAACTGTGCTTGCCCAGAAGATACTTTCCTCTTCATCTGCTGGGTTGTTGCGCCCCCCCCCCCCCCCCCCCCCAAAAAAAATTATAAAAAATAAAAAATAAAAAAAAAAAAAAAAAAACCTACACTGGCCTAGTCAATCCAGTGTTGTCCTGCTGTGATCCACCAATCCATTGCTGCATACCAGGTACTGCGCCACCATCTTCCTTTCCCACATCAGGAGATGGCTGCCTCTAATGCGGTGTACACACGGTCAGAATTTGCGATGGGAGCTTTTCATCTGATTTTCCGACCGTGTGTATGCCCATCGGTCTTTTTCTGTCGGAATTTCCGACGGACTTTGGATTGAGAACCTGTTCTTAATTATTCCGACGGAAAACCTTTCTATCGGATTTTCCGACATGCAAAATTCCGACGCATGCTCGGAAACAATTCAACGCATGCGCAGAAGCATTAAACTTCCCTTTTATAGTGCTTTCAAACGCGTTTTATGCCGCTGTGTTACAGACCGTCGGAATTTGGTGTGATCGTGTGTAGGAAAGACAGTTTGAGCGAAATTCCGTCGGAATTCCGACGGGAAAACCATCAGAGTTTTTTCCGTCGAGAATTCCGACCGTGTGTACGCGGCATTACAGTACTTTAAGCAACTGGTTGCTGATGATGTACCAGCAGGTCTTCTCCAGCCACTGTGCTGAAGCTGATGCCTTCAGGAATATGCAACATGTATATCACAGGAGGCTTCAGGAGTGGGGGTTATAGGTTATTCTTGCCCTAGATTAGAGGCAGCAAGTGGGTTGAGATAATAATAGTATTATTAATCAGATTTTCAGAGTGCAGAGAAAAATAAGTCCACTTTAAAATTACATCAAAAAAAAAAAAAAAAAAAAAACGTATAATATAATTTTTGTAATTCTTTGGAGAGTGGCTAGAACCTCTAAGGTTTGTATTCCTTTCTGTGTTGCCACCTGTTGCAGTGATTAAATCTCTCCAATTGTCCTCACCTGGAATGAAAGGACTGGTAAAGCCAAAATTCTGAGTTGGCACCAGCACAGAAAGAGTGGAAATCTACCAATGGTGACATCTAAGGAGACTTCCCTAGAAAGATATGCACACTTCCCATTGAGAATACAGGACAGGATACTCTCCCATCTTATTCTACTCCCCTCTGACACTTCCTTACTCCCTTCTTTTTCCTACTTTATCTCTTCTTCTCTTTACTTTCTGACTAAAAGTCTATTTACATACTCCCTATAGCAATAATAAGCCCCTTAGTTTAAATGTCTCCCATGACTAACAATCCCTTGACCTGACAAAGTTTGGTTAATGTTATGTATTGATAAAAGGTATCGGGACAGCCCCAGTTGACACTTGATGTTCCTGTTACATTTGCATTACTACTCCTTTCTGTTTCGTAATAGCGTGCGCTAATAGTACTCAAAATGTTGCACTATTATTGCTGTAAAAGTGTTCGGTTATTTGCACGGTGAGATATTTGATGCATCACCTCCACTGATTATTTCTCGTTATGCTCTGTGATCTTTTACTACTAATGAAAAAATTTGAAACCGAAAATAAAGGGACAGGAAATAAAAGGGTAGTCTCCAGGAGGAGGAGAGTTCATTTTATTAAGCCGGTTAACCTACTAGCATGTCTTTGCTCGACGGTAGAGGGGAAGGGTAAAATTCTGGGACCCAAGGGGGTCTCTCTCGATCTCGCTCTCTCTCGATATCGCTCTCTTGCTCTCGATATCGCTCTCTCGAACAATAGTTACCCTTCGGTCATAGAATTTTACCATCACCCTCTACAGCCGTACTGTCGAGGGAAGACCATTTACGATGGTCAGATTTTACTAGTCTAGTACTCTGCACCTATTCCTCATGTGACCTTTTTAGGTCCCAAAAACAAGGGCTCTTTCCCTTGTCTTTGTTGTATACAATGTACTAGTATGATCAAGGGCAAACGTTTTTCACATCCCCAAAAAGGGTTAGGATATACCAATAAAAGATTACTATACCTGCCAATCCTCCTATGTCATCTACATCATCAAATGCCCGTGTGGTCTCCTCTATGTGGGGGGAGACCAAACAGAAAATAAAAAAAGGATCGTATCGGGAGACAAATATTCCATTGGGACAAGTTGGACAAATTACCACTAGCTAAAAATTTAATGGAAAAAGTCCATACGGTTTCGCTTAGATTTATGGTCATTGATGGTGTGTCCAAAAAATAGACGGGGAGGTAATGGGGAATTGGAGTTGAGAAAAAGAGAAGTTAATTAGATACATCAGCTTGATACCCTCCAACTCAGATTTTGATTTGTAATTCTCTAAAATGGTACATTTGTCTTATGTTTGATATGCATTATATGGGTACTCATTAATTTGGTCTACAGATTATACCTTTTTCATATACATACATATCTTTTTGCTGCATATAGATTCTTTAAAATTAATTTTTTTATTTCTATTAATTTTATTAATTATTATACCCTTGGGGGTATACATTACATTTTCGTACACACAAAGGTTTACTTAAAATGAAGTTAATATCTGGCAAGTATGACACGTCCCTGCTCCCACAGAATTCTCAAATATCCTCATCACATCTCAGGAGGCTTGGACAAAAAAAAAAAAAAAAAAAAAAAAAAAAAAAAAAAAAAAAAAAAAAAAAAATGGTCCTCAGGCCTTGGTGGCATCACCGGTTCCTACTGCACCGTCAGACTGCAGGTTTATCACTATGGGCTCAGGACACAAAATGGTTCAGCAGACTCTGAAAAGGAACACAGACTGCCTAAAGACTTTTGCAAGCCAGGCATTCCATGCAGCACTGGCTGAGCCCCGTCATCATAAATAACCAGGACCAAAATAGACTGTCCCGCCATTAATCTGTTTCCTCCCTGAGCAGCACACAGCTGACAGTCAGGAGAAAAGAAAAACACGGCCGGGTGGCTGCACAGGGAACGTGAAAAAAAAATAAAACATTTGTTTTCATAAAATATTTCTGCTTGGGCCTTGTGCTAAAGGCTCCAAAACTCCCACATGGCTGGCAAACAAACTTAAAAAACAAAAAAATAATTGAAGGTCTCAAAAAAAAAAAAGAAGTAGAACTGGAGGCTAACCAAGTGTTATAACCCCTGTCAGTGTGTTAGTTTTCCCCTTCACTTCCTGTCCTTCCAGCAAGAAGTGAGAGGAAATGTCTCCACAAGTGAGGGATTCCTTGCTTCTCACCAGAATGTTTGTCCCCATTGGAAAAAATCCCCTTTGTTCCTGTTGTGGTGACAGCCCAAATTTTTGAATTTTCACTGTCACCCTCGGTGTCAACGGTAAACAAAAAAAGGTAAGTCCAGAGTGTGAGCCAACTGTCTATATATAAAAAAAAAACGAAGTTACTTACGGTAACGTTCTTTCCGGGAGTCTTTCAGGACAGCCACCTGAGAGACCTTGGCTCCTCCCCTCTGTAGGAAACACCTGCGCCAGCTTGCTATAAATTTCCTCCTCCCCTGCTGCTCCTCAGTTCTTTGAAGAGCACCTCCAGTTTGCTGGGGAGACACAAGAAACATATGATACACATATAATAATTTATATCACATTTCCTGTAAGGAAACCTCATACTTGATATACATTTGGGTGGGTACCCGGCTGTCCTGAAAGACTCCCGGAAAGAACGTTACCGTAAGTAACTTCGTTTTTCCCCTATCGTCTTTCAGGACAGCCACCTGAGAGGATAACCGAGCACTTACCCCTAGGGCGGGACCACAGCTTGTAAGACCTTACGTCCAAAGGTCTGATCTTTAGCTGACCATAAGTCCACTCTATAGTGTCTTACAAAAGTGGCAAAGCTGGACCATGTTGCCGCTTTACAAATCTGTTCCGGCGTCGCTCCAGCTCTCTCTGCCTGTGACGCTGCCATTGCCCTTGTGGAGTGTGCCCTGATTCCTTCTGGGATCTGCATACCCCCTATTTTGTAAGCCTGCTCTATGGCTTCCCTTAACCATCTGGCTATTGTACTTCTTGAAGCCTTGTGCCCTTGCCTGGCTCCAGTGTATAAAATAAATAAAGACTCCGTCTTTCTGATTGACTTTGTTGCCTCTAAATAATGCAGGATGCATCTCCTGACATCTAAACTATGAAATTTCACTTCCTTCTCCTGAGAAGGATTCGGACAGAATGATGGTAATACAATTTCTTGACCTCTGTGAAATTTTGAGGCCACTTTAGGTAGAAACCCCGGATCCATTTTGAAGACTATACGATCCGGAAAGATCTGGCAAAATGGGGGTCTGATAGATAGGGCTTCCATCTCACAGACCCTTTTTGCTGTAGTAATTGCTACCAAGAAGATTGCCTTAAGTGTCAACATCTTCAGGCTGCAATCCTTTAATGGTTCAAAGGGATCTGCTGTCAGAGTTTGTAACACCAATGACAGGTCCCACTTGGGAAAGGCTGTGTTTTGTGGCGGCCTTTGTCTGCTCACGGATCTAAAGAGTCTGATTATCCAGGGGTTTGAGGCTAAACTCCTCTCCTGGTAAACTGACAGTGCTGACACTTGACTCTTTAACGTGCTGAGGCTTA
Organism: Lithobates sylvaticus; assembly: GCA_028564925.1. Lineage (NCBI taxonomy): Eukaryota > Metazoa > Chordata > Amphibia > Anura > Ranidae > Lithobates > Lithobates sylvaticus. The sequence goes on along the minus strand of CM053026.1, from coordinate 757,582,168 downwards.
GTCCTTTGTCTACACCACTCTGTAGAAACTCTAGGACTGCTACTGAGCTTTGTGTTTTAAAGTTGTTCTCTGTACACCAACGATTAAAACATTTCCATACCTTCTGGTAGATGTTACGTGTCTCAACCTTCCTGCTTTTCAGCAGTGTGTCTATCAGACGGTTTGAGAACCCTTTAGCTCTTAATAGCTGCTCCTCAGATACCAGGCGGCTAGTTTCCACTTTCCCACCTGTGGACAGTGCACTGGGCCCTGGGCTAGCAGATCCTCTTGGATTGGTAGAAACCAAGGAGGCTCTATGGCTAGTTCTTTGAGCATAGAGAACCACGGTCTCCTGGGCCAGTGAGGTGCTATAAGGATTAATGACGTGTCTTCTGTACGAAATTTCCTTATTACTGCGGGTAGTAGTACTGGTGGGGGAAAAGCATAACATCTGCTGAACGCCCACTTCTGCGCCAATGCGTCTACCCCGAGTGCTCCCTCCTCCCTTTTTAGGGAGAAGAAGGCTTGGACTTTCCTGCTTTCTCTGGAAGCAAATAAGTCCACCTGAGGTATTCCCCATTTTTTGGTAATCTGGTTGAATACCTCTTGTTTTAGCACCCATTCTCCTTCTCTTACTTTCTTCCTGCTGAGAAAGTCTGCCACTCTGTTTAAGTCTCCTTTTAGGTGTACTGCTGAAAAGGAGAGTATGTTTTTCTCTCCCCATCTCAGGATCTCTTCTGCTAGGGCCCACAGAACTCCGCTTCTGGTTCCCCCTTGCTTGCTTATGTAAGCTATTACTGACGAGTTGTCTGATCTGATCTGTACATGATGTCCTTTTAATTCCTTCTGGAAGGACTGGAGTGCGAACCATACCGCTTTCAGTTCTTTCCAGTTGGACGATCTTGTCCGTTCTTCCCTCCCCCAAGCACCTTGTGCTAACTGGGAGTCCAGGTGTGCTCCCCACCCTACACCGCTTGCGTCTGTGGTTAGGATTCGGGAGATAGGTAGGATCCATAGCCGTCCTATGTCTAAATTTTCTGTCTTTCTCCACCACCATAAGGACTTTTTTACCTTTGCTGGTATTGATACCTGCAAATCCAGAGACTCCTGCCTGTGATCCCATATCTTTAATAGGAACATTTGCAGTGGTCGGAAATGCAGGTTTGCCCACTGAACTGCTGGGATTGCAGATGTTAGCAACCCTAGTGTTGACATTATTTTTCTTATAGAACAGGGTATACTGGTCTGTATTGCCTTTATTTCTCTTTGAATCTTTGTTATCTTTTCCTCGGGTAGAAAAACTCTTTGCTGAACCGAGTCTATTACATAACCCAGGTATTTTAACTGTTGCGTGGGTTGTAGACTTGATTTTTCTACATTCACCAACCAACCTAGACTCTCTAGGAATACCCGAGTGTACTCGAGGTTTTCTAATAACCTTTCGGGTGTCCTTGCAAAAAGAAGAAGGTCGTCTAAATAGGCAATAATGGATATGCCTTTTAGTCGTAGTGGTGCCAAAGCTTCTGCCAGAACCTTGGTAAAGATTCTTGGCGAAGATGATAGGCCAAAGGGCAGAGCCTGAAACTGAAGATGTACAGTTTCTTTTCCTGTTTCTATTGCTAGCCTTAGAAACTTCTGGTGATTTGGGTGTATGGGTATGTGCAGGTATGCATCCTTTAAATCCAGCGACGCCATATAACAGTTTGGAGGCAACAGGGCCTTCACTGAATATATGGAGTCCATCCTGAACCTTTTGTAGGTTATGGATAGATTTAGTGGTTTGAGGTTGAGGATCGGCCTGACCTTTCCTGAGGGTTTCTGTACTCCAAATATATGGGAGTAGAAGCCCTGACCTCTTTCTGCCCCTGGTACCCTGATGATTACACCCTGTTTCTTGAGGTCCTCTGTGGATCTCATTAACCCTCTGGCTTTTTCCTTGTTGTTTGGCAGCTTGGTGATGTACAGTCTGCTTGGGGGGAATTTTGAGAATTCTAGGGAATACCCGTCTCTTATCGTCCTTAAGATGTATTGACTGGAGGATATTTTTTCCCATTGTGAGATGAAGGCCCCCAGTCTTCCTCCCACTGAGAGGACTTCAGTCCTTATTGCGGGTCTGCTCAGGAGGGCGAAATATTGCTCCTCCTTTGCTATTCCCTCGCTGACCCCAAGGTTTCTTTTGATTAGTTGCCTTGGGTACTGAAAACCGGGACTTGGTGTCCCTCTTTTGCCTCTTTCTATTTTGTGGAGGCTGGGCCCAGGGTGCTTTCCGTTTCAGCGGAAAAGCCTTCTTTTTGTCCGCTGTACGGTCTAACACTTTCTCTAAGCCTGGCCCAAATAACAGGTCTCCCGTAAACGGGATCCCGCATAACTTGGCTTTGGATGCAGCATCCCCTTGCCAAGTCTTTAGCCATAGGGCCCTTCTGGTAGAATTGGCTAGAGCCGAGGATCTGGCTGCCATGCGTACCAGCTCTGCTGATGCATCTGCTATGTATGCAATGCCTTTGAGAAGAGTGGGAAAGGAGGACAAAATCTGCTCCTTCGCAGTACCTTCCTCAATATGTGCCTGTATACGGTTCAGCCAAAACTCTACATTTCTGGCTACCACCGTGACCGCCATGGCTGGCTTTAGGCTTCCCACTGTGGAGTCCCACGACCTCTTTAATAGGGTATCCATTCTTTTGTCCATTGCTTCAGAAAGGACCCCCATATCCTCAAAAGCTAGATCGGTGTGCCTGGAGACTTGTGAGAAGGCAGCGTCTAGTTTTGGGATTTTGTTCCATACTGATGACTCATCATCTGAAAATGGGAACCGTCTCTTTAAGGCTTTAGAGAAGAATGGTTTCCTTTCAGGTTCCTGCCATTCTTTCTTAATTGCCTCTACTAAGACGTCATGAACAGGAAAATTTTTCTTTTCTTGTTCTCCTAAACCCTCATACATCTGATCATGCAGGGATAAAGGTTTCTTTTCCGTCTGTATACCCAGCGTGGTATGAATGGCTCCCAACAGCTGGTCTACCTCTTCTAATGAGAGTTTGTATCTGGAGGGTTTTCTGGAATCCCCTTCCAGTGTTTCACCCTCAGATTCTTGGGAGCCGGACGCTGTGCTGTCAGGCTCGTCCTCTGCCTCCTCTCTAGGAGTAACTGAAGGACCGGCACTAGTGGAGGGTAGTGCCTGTGCTTTTCCTAGTACCGGTAGTACTGGTGGGGGGGCAGTTTGCAGTTGAGGGATCTGGAACCCTTCAAAAAGGGTTTTAAAAGCTACAAAGGTACTTGATAGCTCCTTGACAGATGCCGCTAAATCACTGCCCTGCTCTGTGGAATGTTCTTGCACCAACTTGTGAATACATTCCTTACATAATGCTTTCCCCCAGGAATCTTTTAGTGTGTTTTTACAAGAAGGGCACCTCCTTTTTGAGTTATGAGAGGGCTTGGACTTGTCAGGTTTCTGAAAAGACATAAAGAGAAACCCCACACATATTAATACTGACATAAGCTTCCTGCAACATGCAGGTGCACAGCGTCTTTCATATGGGCTTACCACACTAGGGGCCCAATGAAAAATAACCCTCTGACACAGGAGGGACCTACCCACCCCCCCCTTGCTGAACCCTTGAGGGGGAGGGGGATGGGTGGTTGATATAGGCCAGGGGAGGTCCTCCCCAGGTTCCCCTTACCTTTACATGGCTGGAGCTGGTCTCTGTCGTAGCAGTCTGGTCTCTACCTTCTGCGTCCGACATGCTTGTGTCACCACCGGAGCTTTAGCTGACACTACAGCATGTGTAGCTCCTCTCCTAGCCCATGCCTGGCCTCCTTTTCATGATTCGCGGCCGGAACCGGAAACCGCGAACCCGGAAGTACACGCCCCTTTTGTCGGATGTGACGTCGCCCGTCACTGACAACGCCGGTCTCCTATACCCAGCGTGTTCCGCGCTGAGAGCGCCACACGCCGCTGGAGGTATGGAACGGCAGGACCTGTACCTGTGCTCCGCACTCGGAGCTGAGAAGGAAACCCCCCTGACCTCCGCTTGCACTCAGGGATGCAGGGGCGGCAGTCTCCCCAGGTTAGTTACCTGGTCTGTTTGTCCAGAAGGAGCCGCTGCTGCTTCGTTTGTGGACATGTATCTTTTGCCTGAGCCCATACCCCCTGGTAATCCTGACTCTTTCTGGCTGGTTCCAAAAAGGTGTCTCCCCTCCTGGAGGAAACACAAATAACTGAGGAGCAGCAGGGGAGGAGGAAATTTATAGCAAGCTGGCGCAGGTGTTTCCTACAGAGGGGAGGAGCCAAGGTCTCTCAGGTGGCTGTCCTGAAAGACGATAGGGGAAAAAAGCAAGACTCACCAAAATGTGGGTTGGGGGCAATGGAGGATGAGTGAAAGAAAGGCATGAATGAAATGGATAGATAGGTGGGATGGGATGAATGCATGGCAAGCATGGATGGGATTAGGTTAATGAAGTGGATTTATATGGATGGGTGGGTGGCAGGCATGGCTGGAATGGGATGGATGGGTATGTAGCAGGCTTGGATGGAATGGGATGAAGTGGATGGATGGGTGGCAGGCATAGATAGAATAGGATGAAGTAGATGGATAGAATTGGATGAATGGGTGGCAGGCATGGATGGAACACATGGAATAGATGGGATGCAGGAATAGATAGGTTAGGATAAAGTTGATAGATGAATGTGTAGCGCCAACACTTTTCTAAAGTGTGCGCTATAATGTAAATTTAGTTTTTCCAGAACAGAGTTCTGAGGATTAATTGTACAGGTTTTTACTTTGGCATCAGTTTGTCTGGGCTGTACTGGAGTTCTGCCTGATCATAGGTGCAGTGAGACACCTGTGACAGGCTGGAGAACCAGGCCTGGTTGGACATGTTAGGTGCCAATCTTTCTCGGAGTCAATCAGTGGGCGCATCTGGCCCGCTGTGTATTCCGGGAAGGGGTATTTAAAGCGGAAGTAAACCCATCGATTTAACAGTCTAAAAAAAAGGCATGCAGTGAATGCTAACTGCACATTGGCTGTGCTCTCAACCAAACAGTCAAACCATCCAATGGCTGGTGTCATAACGGATCACATGTGCAGCACTGTGGCAGTTGAAAATTAAACAGAGGCAAAGATGGCAGCTTCCTTGGCTGAAAACGATAGGGGGGTTTACTTCCACTTTAAGATGCTGAAGTCACGTGTTCAGGGTTCGGCTTGCTCTTCTGTTCCTGGTTCCGGTCCGGACCAACCCCATGAGGGGTCCCGGACCCAGAGTGTCTGCCGTCCCCGTAAGCATGGTCACCCTGACCAGCCCCAGAGGCCCTCATGGTCTGGGGTGGGGATCTGTCCGTTCCCGAGCCTTGGAACTGGCTAGTTCGAGGCCCAGTAACTGAAGGAGGATTCGGAGGTGTCCCGGTGTGCTCTCGGCATTGGAGAGACACGGAAACTCGTACAAGCGACCAGGGGAGGACTCGTCGGAGGAGGGCCAAGAAGCTGGTTGCTCGAGAGCTGGGAGCTGAGTTGTATGGACACTAGAGAATTAGCACTTCCCACAGTATCGCCAAGAAGGCTGAGAGATCCAGGTACTGTGGGAAAGGTTCTTAACTTATCTTCAGTTACAATCTAGTCTGTGGCAGAGACTTTGCAAGTTTTCCAGATCACATGTTGGCTGCTAAATCTATGGTTAGAGGTTTATCCAGCAGTGAAGCGCCCAGTTGCTAGTGGCTACTCTCTGGGCTTTCTAAGAGACATTCAGTTGATGTCAGCAGTTCCAAGTGCCTGACTTTTATCATCTGTGCCCTCTATTCCTAAATTGAGAGACTGCGTTCTAGTTGGATGTTACCCCTGCAAATAAAAATTCTTAAAAAGGACTTTGTGTCAGCATCAAAGTTACTGGGTACAAACCCTGGGAACCTAGACAACGAACGATGAGCTACAAGGAGGAGGTAATTGGTAAGCCCAGAAAAAAAACAGCAGCTCCTTCGGGGGGGGGGGGGGGGGGTCAGTGCTACGAATGGATGGAATAGGAAAGAATGAAGTAGATGGATAGATCGATATATGGAATGATGGATGGGTAAATGGAAGTCATAAATGGGATAGAAGGATGAATTGATGGTATGGATGGATGAGGAGAACATATTTAGACCTTGTACAGATGGATAATTTTCTACAACTTGAGGAGCACATCAAACTCCGCTCGACAGGTCTCCATTTACCTCAGTGATGCCGTGTGGATGACAGTCCCAAGACTGGGCTAGACCTGCCTTACATTGATTTTTTTGGGGTGCAGCTGGTCTTGGGCTCACACCAACTTCTTCAGATGGTTGTTGGAGCATTTTTTGTGCATTTGTTTATGCATTTTTTCCACATTTTTTGTTCTAGGATCAGGATGGCATGAAAATCAAAAAAACTTTCAGGCGGTCCCATTGATTTCTATAGATAATAAAAGAGCCACTGCCCCAAAAAGCACATATACTCTTCTGAGCGACAAGCTTTAAGAAATACAATGATCGGGTGTGAAGAGGCAGCATTAGGCTACAATGAGAAACCTCATGTCATGGCAGCGCTGAAGTGCTTCTAGAAAATTGATTCAAAACAGCTCTGGTGTGCACCAGGGCTTACCGAGATTTGCGTTTGCCATCATGTCCCCTGACAAGTCAGAGCTAGAGCTCTCAAATTAGCATGAGCTTTGCTGCATGTAGAACGGTAGATCAGACCAAGGAAGGGGCATGAAGGAGCTCTGCAGAGACCAAAAACAGGGTGGCTACTTTCTAAAGAAAGAAAACAAACGAATGCCCCGTACACACGATAGGATTTTCCGAAGGAAAATGTTCGATGGGAGCTTGTCAGAAATTCCGACTGTGTGTAGGCTCCATCGGACATTTTCCTTCCCGGAATTTCCGACACACAAATTTGAGATCTGGATCTCAAGTTTTCCAAAAAACAAAATCCGTTCTCGTAATTTCCGACCATGTGTACAACAATTTCCGACACACAAAGTTCCACGCATGCTCGGAAACAAGCAGAAGAGCCGCACTGGCTATTGAACTTCATTTTTCTCGGCTCGTCGTATGTGTTGTACGTCACCGCGTTCTTGACGTTTGGAATTTCCAACAAGGTTTGTGTGACCGTGTGTATGCAAGACAAGTTTGAGCCAAAATCCGTCGGAAATAAAAAAAAAAAATATTTTGTTGTCGGAAAATCCTATTGTGTGTACGGGGCATGAGACTTTGCACACCTTTTTTTGTTTTTATGCCATTGGAATAGGTTTTGTCCAAGGGGTGGCCATATTGGTATAAAATTGAGGTGCCAGCAGGGTTTTAATTAGGATTATTTAGAGGCCAGTAGACATGTGAACAACAAAAAAAATTATTTTCGTTTCGTTTTTTTCGTTTCCGTTGATTCATAACGATTCGTACATTCGTAAGTCACCGACGACTTACGAATGTACGAATCGTTATGAATCAACGGAAACAAAAAAAACGAAACGAAAATAAATAATTTTTTTTGTTCGTATTCGTAACGATTCGTACATTCGTAAGAGTTATTTTTTCGTTGATTCGTTTTTTCGTTAGTTTAATTTTTGTTTATTCGAAATTCGGACGCATTCGTATTTATTCGTAACATTCGTAATCGGAGCATAATTCATAATTTTATGTAATGTGTATGCTATTACATTTTAAGAGACACGGAAAATTACGAATCGAAAAAAAAGTTACGAATGTACAAATTTTTTCGTTCAATCCATTCGAAGCACGTTAAGCAGCGCCATTGTAAGAGACACGGAAAATTACCAATTCAAAAAAAAAAAAATTACGAATGTACGAATTTTTTCGTTCATTTTCGTTGTTCCGGTTTTCGTTTTTCGGATTTTCTTCATTCGTACATTCGTTGTTTCCAATTTGTTTTTTTCGGATTTTCATTGTTTTTCGGATTCGTTCGATTCGAACGATTCGTTCATTCGTACGAAAACGAACGAACGAAAATAACGAAAAAAAAAACTAAACGAATTGCACATGTCTAGGGGCCAGACCCATGGCTCAAAAAGGAATGATGCCAACTGTAATTTGTAAAGGAGCATTGGCTCTAGTCCATTTAAAAACTGGAAGTTCGGTTGGGCTTCAAGATCTAGTGTAAAGTATTTGTATATGAAGCTCCAGGTTTGCCAAGGAAAGCTCCCAGGAGCTCCCAACGAACCAGATGTACTCTCCCAAACGTGTCCCAACAGGGCCTTTTCCCTCGTAAATCCTCCTTCTCAAAATCCAAGCTCTGTGGCTTTTATAGGCAGTCTTGGCTGCTGAAAAAAAAAAAAAAAAAAAAAACGTCACACGGGATCACATTGCAGTGCTGAGCAACTGTAGTTGGATTCAGTTACAGTGGTTTGATGGGCTCCACGCAGAGATCGTCAACCAAAACAATCACCCGATATAACAAAAATCTCGTATGGCTGCTTGGAAGAAGGATCAAAATACAGCTCTACAATTCACTTTCCCAAGGCAACATGGATAGAACACTTTAAAAAAAAAAAAAAAAGGCCCAAAAACAAAGAGGAAATTCAACCCAACCCGGTCATAGCCTGTTCCATGAATCCAGACCTCATTTATACGCTCCAAAGCTCTGACTCTATATCCAATCTCCCAGGGCTGTCTTTATTATTGATTGGACCCAGGGCAGACATTTTCTTGCCCACACCCCATGCAGTGTCGCTCTCCAACCTCAGCATCCCAAAATTCACAGGACCCGCCTCCGCCATACGATCCCCATTACACAAGCCACCCCTCTCGCCATACCACCCCCACCATTACACAGGACCCCCCTTTGCCATACTACCCATCATACACCCCCCCCTCATTTACCATACTACCCCCATCATTACACAAGACCACCCCCCCCCCTCTCCATACTACCCCCATGGTCTGTGAATTTTCAGACACGGAGAGGGGGATTGGTGTGGCTGTGCCCGAGACTGACAGTCAACCTCCCCGGAAAAGGTTTACTTTACCAAGCTGGCCAATCACCACATGGGCTGCAAACATAACACCCAACCAATCACCAGCCTCCCCAACATTCAATTTTGCGTTAGCCAAATCCATAAACCATTTGTGGGCAGCTCATCTGCTTTGGGCACCATAAGAATGACTGGGCCCCGGGGGTACCTGCTCCTTCTGCCCCACAATCTCCACACCATACAACCCATCTTTTCCTTTTCCCTATGATGGAAATCCCACTTACATAAATGATTATTTAAATAGGACAAAATAGATTTATATTTTGCAAACTTTTTTTATTTATATCATTACATGAGTGTTTGCGACTTTCATTTTAATTCAGTTTGATAATTACTAAACCTAGAAGACAGCAAATGTTCATTTTTCATCTACAAAAGTATTTAAAACGAATGAAAAATAGACTGAAACTAAACACTAAATATATAATATAATTGTAGCGGGGGACACTTTTACAAGGTGTCCGCTAGGTTTAAATTTTGTATTTTTTCTCTCAGAACAGCAAGAAGGTTCTGGGGGCTAATTGTGTAGGTTGGCTTTGGCATCAGTTTGGCTGGGCTGTGTTGGGGTTCTGCCTGGTCATGTGTACTGTTAGGTGCACATGACAGGCTCATAACCAGGCCTGGTTGGATATCAACATTCCCCGGAGCCAATCGGTGGGTGCGTCTGGCACCGCTGAGCAGTCTGGGGAAGGGTACTTAAGAAGCTGAGGTCACGTGTTTGAGGGTTCGTTCGGCCGGAGCTGCCTGTTCCTGTATCTGGACCGGGGTAGCCCCACAAGGGGTCCCGGTCGCGGAGCAAAGGCCGCCCCGCAACATGGTCAGTTTGACTAACCCCATTAGACTCACTTGGTCTGGGTCAAGGATCCGTCTGTTCCGAGTCTCGGAACCGGCTGGTCTGAGGCGCAGTAACTGAGGGAGGATTCAAGGCGTCCGGGTGCGCTCTCAACTTGGAGGGGCACTGCAGTTCATGTAAGCGACCGGGGAGGATTCTTCGGAGGAGGGCCAACAAGCTGGCATCCCAAGAAGTGCCTGGTTGCTGGCTTGTCAAGGACCCTGACGAATCCACGCTTTCCCAGTACTGCCAAGGAGACGGAGAACGTTCCAGGTACTGAGGAAAGGTTCTTGTCCACTTTGCGTGCAACTTTTCTTCAAGGTCAGAGACTTTGTAAGTTTTGAATTCAAGTGCTGACTGCCATAATCTCTGGCTAGAGATTTGTTCAGCTTTGAAGCACCCAGCTGCGAGTGGCTACTCTCTGGGTTTGCATTACAGACTTTCTAATAATCAGCAGTTCAAAGTGCCCGAGTTTCTTCACCCTTGCCCTCTGTTCCTATAGGAGACTGTGTCTGTTGGATGTTACCCCAACAAATAAAAACCTTGCTAAAGGACTTTTATGGTGTCAGCGACCAAAGTCGTTGGGTATTAACCCTGGAAACCCTTAGACATGGAACAAGCCAAGCGGAGGTAACCGGTAAGCCCAAAAGTTAAGGCCGCCCCATTGAGGGTTATGGCCGCTACATAATAATAGATAAATAGATAATCTATCCATCACACACATACCGTACATATATCTCTGGGATGTTCCCCAGTAACCCATTACATCTTCACAGTGTCAGCTACTGTCCACACCATTCCACATATAGATTGGTGACATCTCGTCATACTCTACCCTGTTTGCTTACTCATCTATCTCCATATCAGGAAGCCTGTCTGTGGCCATTGCCTTCCTAGCCCAGTGTTTAACTGCGAAAATTTAGGAGTGCAGTAACTCCAGAAGAAGGGTAAATTGAATGAACTTGAAATCCAGGTGGGGCGGGGGTGGTGCATTTGTTACCCTTTAAGATCCCAAATTCCCGGCAGCATGGTAGGTCATTACTGGTCTACTTAGTGTGGGTAAAAATCTCATAACAGTCCCTCCACTCCAGATCTTAGGACTCCATCATTACCGGTTCTTGATTAGGTTGTAATCTTCACCATAAAATTTACATATCACTTAATGACTTATGACAAATGCAATATTAGGATTATTTGTTGTTAAAGGTGAGGTCTAGTGAGCCATGTCATGAGGGCACTGGGATTGTCCCTGCCGACTTCTTTCTGAAAGCAGATGGATAGAACGAGTGGGTTGACTGGATGGAATGGGTGGGGTGGTTGGAAAATGGCTTATCTAAAAGGATGGTAGATCGGATGGATAATGGATAAATGGGAGTAATGAATTGATTACCGTATATACTCGAGTATAAGCTGACCCGAATATAAGCCGAGGTACCTAAATTTTACCACAAAAAAACTGCGAAAAACGTATTGACTTGAGTAAAAGCCTAGGGTGAGAAATCGCCATCCTACTGCGCATGCGTGAGCGCACGGCGCTTTGTGAAAGCTGCGCTACTCTAAAGCCCCATACACACGGTCGGACTTTTTCATGGATTCTGTCCGATCGGACAAGGTTGTTGAAAAATCAGACCGTGTGTATGCACCATCGGACAATGTTCGTCGGTTTGACCGACGGACAAAGTCTTATCTCCTGCTGGAAATCTTTGCCGTCAACACGGTCCGATCACACCAAATCCGATCGTGTGTACGGTTGTCCGACCGGACAAAGTGCCACGCATGCTCAGATCACATTACAAAACCAAAGCTATTGGCTACTAGCCTCTACGTTGTCCCGTCGTAGGCAACAAACGTCACCACGTTCAGAATGATCGGATTTTCCGACAACTTTGTCCGACCGTGTGTACGCAAAACCAACATCGGGCAAAGTATGACGGACATGGTCCGACGGACCTGGTCCGCGGATTGTCCGACCGTGTGTATGGGGCTTTAGTGTAAAAGAGGGTCAACAATGCCCATTTGCAGCCTCACTGTGCCCATTTGCAGCCTCACTGTGCCCATTTGCAGCCATAGGTCCCCCAAACTTCAAACTTGGTAGTTAAGGGTTCCTAGATGCCCCCTAGCTGCTTCCAAAATGTGGGGTCTCTGGACCCAAAGGGTCCCGAAATGACATTGCTGCAGATGTACACAGTTGACTGACTTTTGGGCCCTGTATCTCGGGGCCACTTGGTGCTAGGAACCCCAAGTTTGGATATGTTGTATTGCTAGTTCTACTGGGTTTGCACAACAAAATCGGGTCGGAAAATGTCAAGCCCTTTTCTGCAGCAGAGAATGACATTTTCCGAACTGACTTTGGGGCCCCGTATCTTGGGGACACTTGGTACTAGAAACCCCAAATTTGGTTATGTTTTAGTGCCGATTCCACTAGGTTGGCATACCAAATTTGGGGTTCCTAGCACTGAGATACAGGGCCCCAAAGTCGGGTCAGAAAATTTCATTTTCTGTTGTAGAAAAATGCTTGACTCGAGTATAAGCTGAGGGGGGCACTTTCAGCACAAAAAAAAAATGTGCTGAAAAACTCGGCTTATGATCGAGTATATACAGTAATTGGATTATTTTGGCAGAACTGATTTAGCTGCAAATAAATAAAATAAAAAAGGTGTCTTTGCCTGTTAGTGGCTTACAGTACTATATTTTTTTGTTCTCCAACAGATTCCCCCATCCATGCTATACAGTGCTGATGGACTATTTTACCGCTGCAGCTATGGAAATCTAACAGACAGTACTAGTAGCGATCATAGTACTAGAACAGCAGCTGCATCGGATTGGTTCAAGCTAGCCCTAGCAAAAAACAAACAGTGAATGGTGCATCTCCGCAAATTAAAAAAAAAAGGTTAAATAGTGGTATAACAACCAAACATAGGGATAATATCAGTGCGGTTTGATAGTGACAAGGTTACAGGATATTGAATTCTAGCTACATGACCCTACACACCGTGTTCACAATATGCACGCAACAAATGGGCAACTATGACCAACATCATGTTGCGGGCTAATAAACAGGTTGAGAATCATTGAAAGGAGCTTCCCTTACCCTCAGGCCTCATTTAAAGCCCAATGCACCTCGATCCCTACTCATACTTTTAGTGGGTTGGTCACTGATTGAGTGCTGAAACCATTGAACCAAGACGACAACATTCATAAAAAGGTGAGATCAGCAATAGCAGTGTCCATATGTGCTCAGTAGCACACTGTCCACCAATCTTTGAATGCCACTTTACAGTTGGCAAAGCACTGACTACCCAATCAGGATGCCTATACCACTCGATATCAAATTATATGGCTGCACAGAGAGGAAAAAAAAAAGAAGAAATAGTAAGACCACTGGTCAATGTTGGCTCTAGTACTCACTGGTTCCTCTGGGATCGTCCCTCTTGAAAGATTGTCTGCAGAGCTATGATGGCCTGCCCCAGAAACTGATCCATGCCAATAAGAGCCCGATGCATGACCGTCAGCTGGAGATCGCAGTTCTCCCCCCTCTCCAGGGCTCCGGCGGACAGCTCGAAAGTACATTCCTCTTTCCATTCTGGGGAACCGGGGGTCTTCTCCACCACAGAGGTGCTGTACTTCTCCCGGCCTACCTGGATCAGCGTGTAGGCATCGCTGGTGCCGTGTTTCCCCTTGGCTCGAAGGCCTTTGGCTTCTAGGATGGTGACCTGGACATGGGTGGGGAACCAACCCAGTTCAGGCTCCGGTCGCAGGAACATGAGGATGGGTGAGATGTGAGGCTGCGGTGGAAATCAGGGGGGGGGGCCTATAGAAGAAAAGGAAGAGAGGTGTATTAAAATATAAATACAACCCAACATTTCATTACGGTGAGCACTCAAGACAAGCAAAACCAAAATAGACAATTTTTTTGTGGAACCTCCAGAGTAGGAGATGGGCAACCAAAAACACCAAAAAACAAACACCCCCAACCCAAAAAACAAAGTAGCGTTTCAAGAATCATGCGACTGGCCTCTCCTACAGAGTTCTCTCTATAGTATTAAGCGGAGAGAACCCAATGTGATGCTGAGGTATGCGTTTTATTAGTATGGAGTCCTATTGCAAAGTCCAGCAGATAGCGGTATCCATTCTCCATTTTAACTGGCCCCTTATCATAAGCTTGCCACTACCATATTGGTACCAAACAGGCCGTAGGACTACAATGCAGATACCCAATGGGGCTTGCCAACTGCTTTAGCTGTCTTCTGGAACACCCACCCAAATATACAACATTTTCAATATTCGAGGTGTCAACGCCTGCTCCTCCCCCACACTACATCCTTTGACTTTCCTATTGGCCATGAACTTTATAGTCGGACTTACCGTCCAATTGGAAAGTGCAGGAGGCAATGGGCTAGTTATTAATATTAACCAAAATGCAAAAAGATACATACCGGACTGCTATAATATCCAGTGAACATCCGTTGTTCTGGAAGACACCAACAGTTATATGTAGACCCCCACTAGGCAATTTGGTCAAGGTCCTTTCCACTTGCTGCCCACCATTATTTTGACATTTAATACCGGGTTATGGCTGCCTGCGGCTAGATGCCATAATCCTGGTATTGAAATTTCCCTCAGGCGCCGGTATTTCCGATAAAAGTGATCCGATAGGCCGATTAGCCGCTGGATTGCTTTTAGAAACAGCGGGAGGGGGGGGGGGTTGTCCCCCTCCCCGACGATTTCTGTTGGTTCTTGGGCTTACCTGGCCGATCGGGAAGCCCGAGAACCAATCCAGGCCTGGCAGCATCTGGCCACAGAGAGGAGCAGAGGTACTGTAAGATGGCCTCTGCTCATCTCTATGACCTAGGAGGACCGGAGCAACATCATGACGTCGCTTCTGGTCCGATGTAAACAAGGCCATTTTGTTTTTTTTAGAAGCACTAGATCAATGTTTTTTTTATTATTATTTATTTTATTTATTTTTTATTGACTCTTAATGTCTCCATAAAAAGAACCTGTCATGCCATTGCTGAAAATGCTAACCCTTGGTCTTTTAGAACTGACCCAAAATAAGTGCAGCTCAGGAAAGTCAAAGAAAAACCCTCTGCCCTTGTCCTGGGTTGCTGACAAACTATGGAAGAAAAAAAAAAAAAATAGAAAAAAATAAAATAAAAATATTTGGCCAATTGTCCATTCTTAATCCCAAAACAGCAACACCAAGGCTTTCTTTATTGGCTGATCATCAGCTTCTGGTATTGGGGGGGGGGGGGGGGGGTTACTGCCCCTAAAGCGTCCCATGTTAAAGTCATACTAGTTTCTCACAATGAGAGGATTCCGGTGATAAAAACCATGACAGTTATTGGCCATGGCTTCATGCAGTTGTCACATGACCGCATAGCCCCACGCTTTCAGTAAGAAGGGAAAGAATGCGAAGATATCAGCCAAGGTGGGGCCATCTTGGCTGCAGGGCAGATATAGAACACCACAAAACTGGCAGAGAGCTATGGCATTACAAACACTAGCAGCCAGGAAAGGGTTGGCTGTGCTGAACGTCATGTTTCACTTCTAGGTGACGTCCAGGGAGCTCTCATATCCCTCAGGATCTCCAATAGGTTCTGGCTTTTTTCTCATAAGTCATGGGGTTCGGAGTGTATTCATTCCCATCACTGCATTTCTCCAAAACATTCAGCAGGAATGGTGGGAACCCCTCATAATGGGCACAGCAGGTGGACAGACCCAGGAACTCCGTGCAGGGATGGCGAGAACCTGCTCATAATGAGTACAGCAAGTGTACAGACCCAGGAAATTGGCACAAGGATGGTGGGAACCCTCATAAAATAGCACAACAGGTGTAGAGACCCCACCATTCCTGCACTGGGTTCCCAGGTCTGTACACCTGTTGTGCCCACTATGAGGGGTTCCCACCAGCCCTATGCCGAGTTCCTGGGTCTCTACACCTGCTGTGCCCATTATTAGGGGTTGCCACCATCCCTGTGCTGAGTTCCCGGAATATGAGCACAGCAGGTGTACAGACCCGGGAACTCGGCATAGGGCTGGTGGGAACCCCTCATAGTGGGCACAACAGGTGTACAGACCTGGGAACCCAGTGCAGGAATGGTGGGGTCTCTACACCAGTGTGCTATTTATGAGGGTTCCCACCATCCCTGTGCCGAGTTCCCAGAACCCCTCACAATGGGCACAGCAGTTGTATAGACCCCACCATCCCAGCACTGAGTTCCCAGGTCTTTACACCTGCTGTGTACATTATGAGGGGTTCCCACCATCCCTGTGCCGAGTTCCCGGAACCCCTCATAATGGGCACAGCAGGTGTACAGACCTGGGAACTCCGTGCTGGGATGGTGGGGGTTTCTACACCTTGCGGTGCAACCCCCAATAATGAGCACAGCTGGCGTACAGACTCTGGAACTCGGCACAGGGCTGTAATTCGCTGTACCATTTATGAGGATCCCCATCATCCCTGTGCCGAGTTCCTGGGTCTGTACACCTGCTGCGCCCATTATGAGGGGTTCCCACCATCCCTGCACTGAGTTCCTGGAACCCCTCATAATGGGCACAGGTGTACAGACCTGGAAACTCAGTACAGGGATGAGTTGTGGCTTCACAGAGGAGTGTGCACTGTGCATGCGCGAGTCGCTCTGCGCCCTTTTAGTGGCCAGGCAAACTTCTGGGACCTGTGACGTGTCCCAGAAGATTGCAGAGAGGGAGGGAGAAAAGAGGAGTCGCCTAGTTGGCGAGAGGTAAAGAAAAAAAATTGACATGCCAAATGTGGCGAGGAGTATTTAGACAGAGCCTCTTTTTCAGACTCGGTGTTTACAAGTTAAAAACAAGTTTTTTTGCTAGAAAATTACTTAGAACCCCCAAACATTATATATTTTATTTTTCACCCTAGAGGATAAAATGGTTGTCGTTGCAATACTTTGTCACACCATATTTGCGCAGCGGTCTTACAAGCACAATTTTTTGGGAAAAAATGGACTTTATTGAATAAAAAAATAAAGACAACAGTAAAGTTAGCCCAATTTTTTTTTTTTTTTATATTGTGAAAGATAATGTTACGCCGAGTAAATTGATACCCAACATGTCACGCTTCAAAATTGCGCCCACTCGTGGAATGACGTCAAACTTTTTCCCTTAAAAATCTCCATAGGCGACGTTTAAAAAAAAAAAAAAAAAAAAAAAAAAAAAACTCTACATGTTGCATGTTCTAGGGCTAGAATTATTGCTCTCGCTCTACCGATCGCGGCGATACCTCACATGTGTGGTTTGACCACCGTTTTCATATGCAGGCACTACTCAGGTATGCTTCTGTGCGCAAGCTCGTCGGGACGGGGTGCTTTAAATAAAAAAAAAATGTTTTTCTTATTTAAATTTTACGTTATTTTATTTATTTTTACACCGGTTTTAAAAAAAAATTATCTATATATATTTTTTTTTTTTGTTTTTTTTTTATTCCCATTACAAGGAATGTAAACATCCCTTGTAATAGAAAAAAAGCATGACAGGTCCTCTTAAATATGAGATCTGGGGTCAAAAAGTCCTCAGATCTCATATTTGGACTTAAATGCAACAAAAAAAAAAAAAAAAATAGCCCTTTAAGACATATGGGCGTAAGTTACGTTTTGACGTCGCTTCCACCCTGCTATGGTATGGAGACAGATGGGGGCCATCTTCCCCTCACGCGTCTCCATACCCAGCCACGGACCGGTCCCAATGGCCTCTGCCGACGGCTCCAGTAAGCGGCGGAGGATGCGGGAGAGACCCTTTCACACCACAGATAACGGTGATCTTGCGGCGAATCCGCCGCAGAGACCACCATTATCGTAAACAGGACCGCCCACTGAAAAGATGGATACCTCGGTTGTGGCGGCATGTTGTCTTTAAATTGCCGACGTATATGTACAGGAGTCGGTCGGCAAGTGGTTAAAGCAGAAGTTCCACTTTTGGGTGGAACTCCACTATAGTTCACCTTTACAAAAAACCTGCCTATGCAGGTAAGGGACATTTTCAGATTAAGGCCGGGTACCCCACATCCAATTCGCATGACAGGAGAGCGTGCCTAGTGTGAAATAGAGCCGGTTTACACACCTCCGGGGAGGCTGCGGCCCACATTTGGAAAGGGTCCTGTGCATCTTTGGTTCCGATTCAGGTAAAAATTCGGACACGATTCGCACCTGAAATGGTGAACAGGGACGCACCAGACCCCATGCTAGGAGCAAATGTGTGAACCCGGCCGCAAGCGGTAATAAACCATGTTTTTTTTTTTTTAATCTGCAAGGTAAAGTTATAATGTGGTAGTATGCATCGCATACGTGAAATTTGCCTTAAAGAGGAAGTAAACCCTTTTGAGTTTTACTTCCTCTTTTGCTCCCTGCAAACCCTGCAAATTAAAAGCATAATGGGCTAGTATGCATTGCATGCTAGCCCATTATGTGGCACTTACCTGCAAACAAATCCATCGCTGTCCCCTGTGCAGGCTGCGTCCATCTCCGCCCCTCTTCCTTCCGGGGGCCGCAGACTCCGGCTCTGTGACTGGCAGGAGCCACGCGACGTCACTCCGGCGCAGGAGCAGTCAGTAGCGGCACACGCTGGGGAAGAAACGGCACGGAGGTCCATTTCTTCACAGCTCATGCGCCGATTACATCAATCGGCGCACTACAAGTGAAATATCTCCTAAACGGCGCACGTTTAGGAGACATTTTCACAGGCTATACGCAAGCCTAATTCTAGGGTTACTTATAGTTAAAAATGAGGGAGGGTTTACAACCACTTTAAAAACGAAGCCCTCCAGAGTCATGCTGTCAGAGCTTCCATCTTCACCAGGTCTTCTCTTCGGGTTGGCAGGCTCCGGTGCTTTGATTGGTGAGGTCACTCCCATGCACGTGCGTGGGAGCCACTGTTCACGGCACAGGGCATGCCGTTCCTTCAGATTGTGTCGTGCCGGTGCGGCTTTACAAGTAAATATCTCCTAAATGGCGCACGTTTAGGAGATATTTACTGTATCTATAGGCAAGTCTTATTGTAGGCTTACTTATGGGTATAAGAGATCAACCACTGGAGTTTACGCCAACTTTAAAACAAACTGCAGCTCTGACTAAACAAAAACATTACCCTTGCTATAGGTGTAGGCCATTTACATACGTTATGAAGCCTGACTGGAATACTGCCAGGATGTTGCCAATTGAGGCCTAGTCGTCACGCTCTCCACCATCACAGGACTGAGCTCTCTCCCTTATTCAAACCCACCTCACATACTCACTCTCTCCCCTCATGCAGTAGCTCCGAGATCAGCATTTGAGAGCCAACTCCTGTGATGGTGGAGGTAAGCAGTGATGACTAGGCCTCACTTAGCAACGCCCTGGGGGGCACTCCAGTCAGGCTTCATAAGGTATGTAGATGGCCTTCACCTATAACAAGGACTATATTCAGAGCAGCAGTTTATTTATACATACATATATTTTTGCTTGAAGTTAGCCATAACCCCGGTATTTTTTATTTTTTTTAAACAGTGGGGGATCCACTTTCACATAAAAATGGCAGATTCGCCACAGGATCACACTTATAGGCAGCAGGAGAGGCCCAAACCCCCCTAAACACGCCCCCCCCCCCGCTTTCCGGTCATTTTCCCAGCTTACCGGAGATGCCAGTAAAGGAGGAAACGATCTGATCCCCTGGAGCGATAGGCAGTTAGTCGAGCGAGGGCAACACGGCACCCACTCAACTATGCCCTTGGAGGACCGGAGCAACGTCTGACGTCACTTCTGCCTCTAGGCCGTTTTTTATTTTACATTTGTGTAAATGTAAAAATTTCAAACCTGCCTTCAGCGTGAACGGGGACTTGGACCAGGGTCACATCGCTGTGGGTTAGAAATCGTGCGCGTTCCGCTGAACTCGCACAATTTCAACCCGGTGTTGTGTCACATATGGCGACCCATCACATTTGGCTACCCGCTGGCCTGCGCATGCGCGACGCCGCCATATGCGTTCCAACACTGTGGCGATCCGCACTTGCCCAGAATTTTGTCACCACAGTCCAGGTTCAAGCCCCCACCATCCAAGTGGACATAGAGTTAGATTATAAATTATGGCGAGCGAAACGAGGCCGTGCCCGAAGCGTGGGCCCTGTGGCAAAGTGGTCTTACAACCTTGTTGGAGCGCATACGGTGACGTCGCGCATGCGCACTACAGCGGGTAGTAAAATATGATGGGTAGCCGAATGTGACGTGACACCGGCAATGCAGTCCAACTTCAGGGGCTATTTGACAGACATCTGTACAGGTACTACTTCCGGGAATCGATGCGGAGCGCTGTACTGATTCGGACGGTGCCATTGGCAGCATAAGCCGCCGATTTGGAATGCAATTTGACATGTCAAATCGCATGCCACATCACTCCAATATGAACCATGGCTAAAACCTGGAAGCCGATTGGCTACCATGCACAGCTGCACCAGATTTTGAACTCTCCAGTTTAAGTAAAAGCGCATCCGATGTGAATGGGGTTCTTATGCTGGCCAAACACTATACGAAAAATCGACCGAAATTCGGTCATTTAAAAAGGTCATCCGTTTTTCGATGGGCACAAAAAAAAAAAAAAAAAAAACGATAATCGTTGGGACTTTTTTGAGCCTAAAAAAAAAAAAAAACAAAAGACAAGTTTGGAAATTTTCGGCCGAACGACCAATAAATTGAAAGGTTAATGGCGTTTCCCGTCTGAACTGTCTGCACTAGGTTTATGTAAAAAAACAAAACAAAAAATGTATTCATTTATGTCCACTGAGCGATTTATCGGTCATTACATGAGGACACCATCGTTTGCTCTCACGGCCGAATGTCCGTTTTTCGAAAATGGGTTCAGCCGATTTTTCGGACAGTGTATGGCCAGCATTATTGTCAAAGTTTAATCGAACAAGCTAAAAGATAGAAGCTGATTGGTTACTATGCACAGCTGCACCAGATTCTGTGTGCACCCAAATCATTGGCCATTTTGGTTTGTCCTCCCATTACATCATTTTGGTAACTTTACGGTGGCCAAACGCAGAACGATTTTATACTCCATCGATTTACTGCTGGATCATAAATAAAAACCCATCAGAAGTTTGCTCAATGTGTCATACACCCAACAATCACATTGATCAGATAATTATCTGCTTTCCTACGATTGGGTCTTCCCAGCCACACTGATCGGAAACATTTTGATTAAAAGTGATTGGTTGTACGCTATCAATCGATGACAACATAAGAGTCTTCTCAATAATCCATAGATCTGATCATATTATCTGAGCCTGTGACGCTCAGTAGAACGTGTGCATAATCACGCGTTTTTTTCCGCCCATTACGAAATGCGAGTTGCATTTCACGGGCTCATTCATTGTTAAAGCGGCAATAAATGGGATTGTTCTATCCGGCGCAGACAATCGCACCTGAACGTTCGTTAGAAGGCATGCATAGATCGTGTCTCTTTGTACACAGTACGAAAAGCGGGTCGTATTTTGCATCTCAACTCATTAACGACACCCCAAAAAAAACACGCATTTTGCAGCAAAAAACGCACTTTTAAAGACACTCAAAATGCCAACCAGACCGCTCTCTGTGGTCCTCCTAGGACAGTGATGGCGAACCTTGGCACCCCAGATGTTTTGGAACTACATTTCCCATGATGCTCCACTACACTGCTCATGGGAAATGTAGTTCCAAAACATCTGGGGTGCCAAGGTTCGCCAATGTCCTACGTACCTCCTGCTCTCTGGGTTCACTTGTCACCTCCTCCCATGCTCGTCTCCAGAGCATCTCCCATCCTTTGGAACTCCCTACCCCAATCTGTCCAGCTGTCACCTAGTCTATCCATCTTTAGACGATCCCTGAAAACCGTTCTCTTTAAAGAAGCCTATCCTGCTTCCAACTAATGGCCCGTACACACGATCCGAAAAATCGGACAGAAAAATACTGCTTTTGACACAATCGTACGATAATCGTGATCGTTAGTACAGAGCTTGCGAGAGCCAATCACGACAATTCATCAGATATTATTCGATCGGTCAAGCACGAACATTTTCCTCGTACGATACCAGATTGTACGATTTTCGTTTAGTCAGTACAGTGGTCGTCCGGAAAATACAATACAAATACATTAAAAACAATGACATCACTTGCGATTTCTTTTTATGTCGTACGAGAATTTGTGACTTTAGTAACCCATTCAATTTCTAAATATTATTATTATTATTATTATTATTATATATTATTATTATTAATACTAATAATAAATATTATTATTATTCATGGTACTTATATAGCGCCGTCAATTTACGCAGCGCTTTACATATACATTGTACATTCACATCGGTCCCTGCCCTCAAGGAGCTTACAATCTACTTGCGACTACAAGACCCCTTTCACACTGGAGGCGTTTTTCAGGCGCTACAGAACTAAAAATAGCGCCTGAAAAAAGCGGCTCCATTTACACTGGAGTGGTGCGCTGGCAGGGCATCAGAAAAAGTCCTGCCAGCAGCTTCTTTGGTGCGGTGAAGGAGTAGTGAACTCACCGCTGCTCCCCATTGAAATCAATGGGGCTGCATTTTGCAGGCGGATTTAACCCCTTTTCAGCCGCTAGCAAGGGGTTAAAACCACCCTGCTAGCGGCCGAATAGTGTCACTAAAGCGACGGTAAAGCCGCGCTAAAAATAGTGCCACTTTACCGCTAACGCCTTAGACGGCTCGGTGTGAGGGGTCTTAAGCGGAAAAAGTCGGACGATCTGTTGTCCGATCGTGTGTACTATGGGGGCCAATTTACTAAAAATTTGAGAGAGCAAAATCCAAACGCAGCTGTGCACGGCAGCCAATCAGCTTCTAACTTCAGCCTGTTCAATTAAACTTTGACAATAACATCTGGAAGCCGATTGGTTTCTAAGAAGTGCTGCACCAGATTTTACACTCTCCAGGTTTAGTAACTCAACCCCCAATGTTTTTACTTTGTCAATCAGCCCATCCCCCCCACACCCATTGCCTTTTGTATCAACTGACCCTCCCCTTTTTAGATTGTAAGCTCCAACGAGCAGGGCCTTTGATTCCTCTTGTACCCCCATTGTATTTTTATGCCTGCCATACACTATACAAAAAAAAAAAAAAAAAAAATCGGCTGGACCCATTTTCGAAGAACGAACATTCAGCCGTGAGCGCAAACGATACTGCCATCATGTAATGACCGATAAATCATTCACATAAATGATTGAATCTTTTTACACATCTATTGCAGACAGTTCGGACAGCAAACACAGAGTTTAATTTTATCGTTCTGCAGAAAATTTCCAAAAAAACTTGTCCTCCGTTTTTTTTTCGGCTCAAAAACATTCCAACGATTATCGATTTTTTTGCCCATTAACTGTCTAAATTACCAAATTTCAGCCGATTTTTCGTATAGTGTATGGCCAGCATAACTGTACTGTCTGCCCTCATATTAAGTGCTGCACAAACTGTTGGCGCAATATAAATCCCGAATAATAAATAATGGCGAAAAAGTGACAAGAGCTACTTTGCTGCGCGAAGATCAGCCTATCCGTTTCACCAACAAGAAAACGGATCGGTGCGAACGGGGCCTCAGAGCTCTGAGTGCATGGCCAACACAGGGGAGATTGTACAATCAGGTTGTAGAGTGTATGGTCAGCTCTGATCTGCTGAGGTTTTATTTTTGTATCCTGAAAATTATAGAACAGTCAAAATTTCCGAGGTGGGCGGAATGCGGCGGGGGAACTGGGAGAGCGCGATCCTGGAGTCCCCGGGCAATGGATGGAGCCAGGGAATGACTCAGCCTGAAGAACTCCACCCAACACTGAACTGTCACTTATGGATGGAGTCGGGGCCCCGACAACCCAAATGTGGCCCCCCCACCCGAGTGAGGAGACACCGAGATGTAGGGGGGGTCCTCCCTATAGAATAATAAACATTTCCAGAGCAGCAAAGCAAAGTCATTCAATGCAGCCACCCCCCATCCCTGCAGAGGTGATCCATGGGGGGGGTCACAGGAGGCTCTGCACAGCACACAGCTATGGAGGATACTGCAGAGCAGCCCCCCATCCTGCAACCACTGCAGAGCAGCCCAGCCCGGCCAATGCAGCACAGGCAGATGTCTGATAGAGAAGAGGCATGCAGGAAAAGACAACACAGGGCTGCTTACCTCTCAGCTGACATTCATGGTGCAGGGGGGGAACTTTGCAATGCTGGAGGGGGGTGTGGGGGGGTCTTGTCGGTGAGGAAACCCCAGAGATGTCTGTCCAGGGAGGGGATCCTGTCTGTCTGCACTCCCAGCACAAGGGTGAGACCAGGCGGCTCCTGCAGATCTGCTGCAAACTAACTTTCTTCTGTGTTCAGAGAGGAGGGAGGGAGAGGAGGAGCTCAGCTATATAACACAGCCATGCGACTAATGCAGAGCCTAACCATATGACAACACAGCTTCTCAACTACCGCCTAATCATGGCACAACCGTCCGACTAATGCAGAGCCCAACCAGACAACACAAACCGTCCGACTAATGCAGAGCCCGGCCATACAACACAACCGTCCGGCTAAAGCAGAGCCCGGCCAGACAACACAACCGTCCGACTAATGCAGAGCCCAACCATACAACACAAACCGTCCGACTAATGCAGAGCCTAACCATATGACATCACAGCTTCTCAACTACCGCCTAATCATGGCACAACCGTCCGACTAATGCAGAGCCCGGCCAGACATCACAAACCATCCGACTAATGCAGAGCCCGACCATACAACACAACCCTCCGACTAATGCAGAGCCCGGCCACACAACACAAACCGTCCGACTAATGCAGAGCCCGACCATACAACACAACCGTCCGGCTAAAGCAGAGCCCGGCCATACAACACAACCGTCCGACTAATGCAGAGCCCGACCATACAACACAACCGTCCGGCTAAAGCAGAGCCCGGCCATACAACACAACCGTCCGGCTAATGCAGAGCCTGGCCATACAACACAAACCGTCCGGCTAATGCAGAGCCCGGCCATACAACACAACCGTCCGACTAATGCAGAGCCCGGCCATACAACTCAAACCGTCAGACTAATGCAGAGCCCGACCATACAACACAACCCTCCGACTAATGCAGAGCCCGGCCAGACAACACAAACCGTCCGACTAATGCAGAGCTCGGCCATACAACACAACCGTCCGACTAATGCAGAGCCCGGCCAGACAACACAACCGTCCGACTAATGTAGAGCCCGACCATACAACACAACCCTCCGACTAATGCAGACCCCGACCAGACAACACAACCGTCCGACTAATGTAGAGCCCGACCAAACAACACAACCGTCCGACTAATGCAGAGCCCGGCCATACAACACAAACCGTCCGACTAATGCAGAGCTCGGCCATACAACACAACCGTCCGACTAATGCAGAGCCCGACCAGACAACACAACCGTCCGACTAATGCAGAGCCCGACCAGACAACACAGACCGTCCGGCTAATGCAGAGCCCGGCCAGACAACACAACCCTCCGACTAATGCAGAGCCCGGCCAGACAACACAAACCGTCCGGCTAATGCAGAGCCCGGCCGTACAACACAACCCTCTGACTAATGCAGAGCCCGGCCAGACAACACAACCGTCCGACTAATGCAGAGCCCGGCCATACAACACAACCCTCCGACTAATGCAGAGCCCGGCCAGACAACACAAACCGTCCGACTAATGCAGAGCCCGGCCATACAACACAACCCTCCGACTAATGCAGAGCCCGGCCAGACAACACAAACCGTCCGACTAATGCAGAGCTCGGCCATACAACACAACCCTCCGACTAATGCAGACCCCGACCAGACAACACAACCGTCCGACTAATGTAGAGCCCGACCAAACAACACAACCCTCCGACTAATGCAGAGCCCGGCCATACAACACAAACCGTCTGACTAATGCAGAGCTCGGCCATACAACACAACCGTCCGACTAATGCAGAGCCCGACCAGACAACACAACCGTCCGACTAATGCAGAGCCCGACCAGACAACACAGACCGTCCGGCTAATGCAGAGCCCGACCATACAACACAAACCGTCCGACTAATGCAGAGCCCGACCATACAACACAACCGTCCGGCTAATGCAGAGCCCGACCATACAACACAAACCGTCCGACTAATGCAGAGCCCGACCATACAACACAACCGTCCGGCTAATGCAGAGCCCGACCAGACAACACAACCGTCCGACTAATGCAGAGCCCGACCATACAACACAACCGTCCGGCTAATGCAGAGCCCGGCCAGACAACACAAACCGTCCGGCTAATGCAGAGCTCGACCATACAACACAAACCGTCCGACTAATGCAGAGCCCGGCCATACAACACAAACCGTCCGGCTAATGCAGAGCTCGACCATACAACACAAACCGTCCGACTAATGCAGAGCCCGGCCATACAACACAAACCGTCCGGCTAATGCAGAGCCCGACCATACAACACAACCGTCCGGCTAATGCAGAGCCCGGCCAGACAACACAGACCGTCCGACTAATGCAGACAACACAAACCGTCCGACTAATGCAGAGCTCGACCATACAACACAAACCGTCCGACTAATGCAGAGCCCGGCCATACAACACAAACCGTCCGGCTAATGCAGAGCCCGACCATACAACACAACCGTCCGGCTAATGCAGAGCCCGACCATACAACACAACCGTCCGACTAATGCAGAGCCCGACCATACAACACAACCGTCCGACTAATGCAGAGCCCGACCATATAACACAACCGTCCGGCTAATGCAGAGCCCGACCATACAACACAACCGTCCGGCTAATGCAGAGCCCGGCCAGACAACACAGACCGTCCGACTAATGCAGACAACACAAACCGTCCGACTAATGCAGAGCCCGGCCATACAACACAAACCATCCGACTAATGCAGAGCCCGGCCAGACAACACAAACCGTCCGACTAATGCAGAGCCCGGCCATACAACACAAACCGTCCAGCTAATGCAGAGCCTGGCCAGACAACACAACCGTCCGACTAATGCAGAGCCCGACCATACACCACAACCGTCCGACTAATGCAGAGCCCGGCCATACAACACAACCGTCCGGCTAATGCAGAGCCCGGCCAGACAACTCAAACCGCCCGACTAATGCAGAGCCCGACCATACAACACAAACCGTCCGGCTAATGCAGAGCCCGGCCATACAACACAAACCATCCGACTAATGCAGAGCCCGGCCAGACAACACAAACCGTCCGGCTAATGCAGAGCCCGGCCATACAACACAACCGTCCGGCTAATGCAGAGCCCGGCCATACAACAGAACCGTCCGGCTAATGCAGAGCCCGGCCAGACATCACAAACCGTCCGACTAATGCAGAGCCCGACCATACAACACAACCGTCCGACTAATGCAGAGCCCGACCAGACAACACAACCGTCCGACTAATGCAGAGCCTGGCCATACAACACAACCCTCCGACTAATGCAGAGCCCGGCCATACAACACAACCCTCCGACTAATGCATAGCCCGGCCAGACAACACAAACCGTCCGACTAATGCAGAGCCCGGCCAGACAACACAAACCGTCCGACTAATGCAGAGCCTGACCATACAACACAACTGTCCGACTAATGCAGAGCCCGACCATAAAACACAACTGTCCGACTAATGCAGAGCCCGGCCATACAACACAACCCTCCGACTAATGCAGAGCCCGGCCATACAACACAACCGTCCGGCTAAGGCAGAGCCCGGCCATACAACACAAACCGTCCGAATAATGCAGAGCGGCCATACAACACAAACCGTCCGGCTAATGCAGAGCCCGGCCATACAACACAAACCGTCCGGCTAATGCAGAGCCCGGCCATGCAACACAACCCCTCGACTATTGCAGAGCCCGGCCATACAACACAAACCGTCCGACTTATGCAGAGCCCGGCCATGCAACACAACCCCTCGACTATTGCAGAGCCCGGCCATACAACACAAACCGTCCGGCTAATGCAGAGCCCGGCCATACAACACAAACCGTCCGGCTAATGCAGAGCCCGGCCATGCAACACAACCCCTCGACTATTGCAGAGCCCGGCCATACAACACAAACCGTCCGACTTATGCAGAGCCCGGCCATGCAACACAACCCCTCGACTATTGCAGAGCCCGGCCATACAACACAAACCGTCCGACTAATGCAGAGCCCGACCATACAACACAACCCGTCCGACTAATGCAGAGCCCGGCCATACAACACAAACCGTCTGACTAATGCAGAGCACGACCATACAACACAACCCTCCGACTAATGCAGAGCCCGGCCATGCAACACAACCCCTCGACTATTGCAGAGCCCGGCCATACAACACAAACCGTCCGACTAATGCAGAGCCCGACCATACAACACAACCGTCCGACTAATGCAGAGCCCGGCCATGCAACACAACCCCTCGACTATTGCAGAGCCCGGCCATACAACACAAACCGTCCGACTAATGCAGAGCCCGACCATACAACACAACCGTCCGATTAATGCAGAGCCCGGCCATACAACACAAACCGTCTGACTAATGCAGAGCCCGGCCATACAACACAACCCTCCGACTAATGCAGAGCCCTACGGGGCCCGAACTGGAAAAATCAAAAGTACCCATTTTGAAGGCTTACAGGTATATGTAAGTAATTGGGCATACAATGAGGGTCCGGGTACTGCCCTGGGGGGCATGTATCAATGAATTCTTTTGGGAACATTTTTTTTTTAAAATGAGCAGTGATTTACTGATGCTTAACCACTTCAGCCCTGGATGTATTTGCCCCCTTACTGACCAGACTATTTTTTGCGATACGGCACTGCGTCGCTTTAACTGACAATTGCGCGGTCGTGCGACGTGGCTCCCAAACAAAATTGACGT
Organism: Lithobates sylvaticus; assembly: GCA_028564925.1. NCBI lineage: Eukaryota > Metazoa > Chordata > Amphibia > Anura > Ranidae > Lithobates > Lithobates sylvaticus. The sequence continues at coordinate 757,553,445 of CM053026.1, read as the reverse complement.
CCTTTTTATCCCCACAAATAGAGATTTCTTTTGGTGGCATTTGATCACTTCTGGGTTTTTAATTTTTTGCGCTATAAACAAAAAAGTGCCACAATTTAGAGAAAATATATATTTTTTACTTTTTGCTATAATATCCACAAAAAAATATGTATTCATCAGTTTAGGCCAATATGTATATGTATTCTACATATTTTTGGTAAAAAAAAAATCACAATCACAGTGTCATGGGAACATCTGCCTCGCCATTATAAAAATAGGGAAATGTGTACGTGGATGCACTTTAATCAATGGAAAGTGGTGTTTGGTGCACTTTAAAGGGGTTGTAAAGGAGATTTTTTTTTTTAAATAACAAACATGTTATACTTACCTCCACTGTGCCGCTCGTTTTGCACAGAGTGGCCCCAAACCTGGTCTTCTGGGGTCCCTCGGCGGCTGTCTCAGCTCCCCCCGCAAGTACTGCTCACCTTAATGCAAGCTCCCTCGCATGGTGTGGAGTACTTGCGGGCACGCTCCCGTGATACAGCCGGCGGCTATAGCCTCTCGCTGTATCACTCGGCTCTGCCCCCGACGCGCTGCATCATTGGATGTGATTGACAGCAGCGCGAGCCAATGGCTGCGCTGCTTTCAATCCATCCACTCTAGCCAATCAACGGCCAGGCTGAGCGGCGAAGAGGATGTCGGGGGCGAGCGCAGGACCTTTCGACGGGTCGGGTAAGTAAAACGGGGGCCTGGGGGGGGGGCGGTATTGTCAAATTTTTTTTCACCTTAATGCATAGAATGCATTAAGGTGAAAAAACTTTTACCTTTACAACCCCTTTAACTTGAATACTGAATACCAGACACACTCCACTGATAAACTATAATATACTGCAGTAAAACTGCACTGACGCATGCAATATACTGCGGTTAATGTGCACTAACGCACTGAAATATACTGCACTGAAATAAACTGCATTAAATGTGCACTAACGCACTGAAATATACTGTGTTAAACGTGCACTAATGCACTGCAATATACTGCGGAAAACATGTACCAATGCACTGAAATATGCGGAATTAAACGTGCACTAACGCACTGCAATATACTGTGGTAAACGTGCAATAACGCACTGAAATATACTGCGTTAAACGTGCACTAACGCACTGCACTATACTGCGGTAAACGTGCACCAACGCACTGAAATATACTGCGGTAAATGCGCACCAACGCACTGAAATGTACTGTGTTAAACGTGCACTAACGCACTACAATATACTGCAGTAAACGTGCACTGAAATGTACTGCGTTAAGCGTGCACTAATGCACTGCAATATACTGCGGTAAACGCGCACCAACGCACTGAAATGTACTGCGTTAAACGTGTACTAACGCACTGCAATATACTGCAGTAAACGCGCACCAACGCACTGAAATGTACTGCGTTAAACGCACACTAACGCACTGCAATATACTGCAGTAAATGCGCACCAATGCACTGAAATGTACTGCGTTAAACGTGCACTGCAATATACTGCTGTAAGCATGCAATAACACACTGAAATATACTGGGTTAAACGTGCACCAAGGCACTGCAATATACTAAGCTAAACCTGCCCTTGTCTTTCCGAGAAAGTTCCCCTGCCGGATTGGTTCCCCTCTGTACTGCGCAGGCGCAGCGCTTGCGCAGTACGAAGGACTAGGCATCTTCCAGAAATTGCCGAACCTAAACAGATGCGAGTGAAGTGTACACCGCGCACGCGCAGTCGGTGTACGAGACGATGCCGCACGCTCCCGATGCTTGCGCTACTCACGCAAGGCGCGCCTGTAAGTAAGGGGCGGCTCTGTAACCAAGGGCGACATTTCTTACTGTAACTGGCAGATTTGTCATTATTAATAATGTAAACAAGGGCCACATTTTTTTTGCCCCTTGCTTAGAGTAATAATAGACCCACCCCTTAGTTAGACTCCCCTTGCAGAGTAGCGTGAGCATCGGGAGCGCGCGGCATCGTCTTATACACTGACTGCGCGTGTGCGGTGTACACTTCACTCGCATCTGTTTAGGTTCGGCAATTTTCGGAAATTTCGCTGCGCCTGCGCAGTACAGATCGGTACTAATCCGCCAAGGTGAACCATCTTGGCAGAACACCCTTACAAAATAAACTGACACTAAAGTACAAATGAGCGGTCGAACTACACTGCACTATCACTAGATTCACACTAAACTGATACTTTACACTCACAATAGAATCACAACAGCACACTAATTCACTAGTAGCACTGAACAGAGCCCTGTTCTATCACTTTCCATGCCAATATCGCACTGCAAAAGGCCGCTATGTGAAGAATATTTTAATAGTGTGGGGTGGGACTAAGAGCAATGAGCCATGATTGGATAGAGTCATCATGACAGCTTCCAATCATGGCTCTGACAGTGCTACATTATGTGCCCTTATTGGGCAAAGCTTTCATTGCTTCAGCTAATCTGGGCTTCCAATGCACTGCTTCTGGCGGCACAGTGCATTGTGGTCGTTCGGCGGGCCGAACAAATGGTCGAGCGCCCTAATGATTCTTCCAACGGGCGAACAGCCAATGTTCGGCCCGAACTAATACTCGCGGCGAACTGTTCACCCAACACAGGGGGCTTTCAGTTTCCGATAAGTCCCCTGCTTGCAAACCCCACAACCGCTTCCCAGGGTTGTGGGGAAGAGGCCCATGTCCCCATCAACATGGGGACAAGGTGCTGTTGAAGGCATGTGGCCTGGTATGGTTTAGGAGAGGGGGCACTTGATCATCCCGCCCTTTCCTGGCCTGCCAAACTGCATGCTGGGATAAGGTTCTGGTAAGGATCTTGGGGGGACGGGGGACTCCACACCTTTTTTTTTTTTTTTTTACTTTGTTTTCATTTTTTTTTATTGCCGGTGTTCTGTCAAAAAATGTCCGCTTATCGAATAGTGTCCGCTCCGTACTGCGCATGCGCATGCGCAGCGCTTGCGCAGTACGGAGGACAAGGACATTCTGAAAATCTCTGAAGATGAACGGCGCCAGCGCCGTGAGTGCAGGTGCAAGCCCCACCATCCAAGTGGACATAGGGCTGCACATAGTTAGAGGGCCCCTCGCAGGGTCGATTCGCTCGCCACGCTTCCGGCACAGCCTCGCTTCGCTCGGCTCTTTTTTATTCTAACTCTATGTCCACTTGGATGGTGGGGCTTGAACCTGGACTCACGGCGCAGGCACCGTTCATCTTCGGATATTTTTGGAATCTGCTTGTCATCCGTACTGCGCATGCGCAGTAGACGGCAGACACTATCCGACGGGGGACAGTATTTGACAGGACACCGGCAATGGCTTGCAGCCAGGAAAATCAATTTAAATTACATAGGAGGGGACCAATGACACACCCTGGTGCACTTTTTTTTGTATATGTCCACATGCACTTTTTTGTATGGTCACATGCACATTTTTGTGTGTAGTCACGTGTACATTTGTGTATACCTACGTGCACTTTTTTTTGTGCGTGTTCATGTGCATTTTTGGTGTGTGTCCACGTGCACTTTTTGTATGTGTTAAAGAGGAGTTCCAAAAAGTGTAGCTGCTAACTTTTAATAAACAAACACTCACCTGTCCCACAAGCCAGCGATGCGGCCGCCCCAACCCTCTTTTCTCTCCTCTGCCTCTCCCCGGCACTGGCATCACTAGTGTGGGCACCTGGCTGCGACAGCTTGCTGCTTCCCATCCGGGTGCGCACTACTCATGCGCGAGTTGCGCTGCGCGTCTTGAATGGCAATCTTCTGAGACCTATGACCTATGTGTGCCAGAAGATTGCAGGGAGGGTGCGGGAGGGGAGATCTTTCGCTCGTGGCGCTCAGAGCGGAAGTGGGAGCTGGGGACCTGTCAAAACTAGGTACATTTGGTATAGGTAGGTACTAGGTATATTTGGATATAATCCAATGAGCGCCAACTGCCGGTGAAGACTATTGCAGGCCTGCACTCTGGACATTGCTGTTGTTATTGGTTAGAGGGCCCCATATCCTGCTCCTATTCTATCTGGTCTCTCATTAGGATATAAAGCAGTGGCGGCTGGTGCTCAAAATTTTTTGGGGGGGCGCAAACAAACTGAAAAATTCAGAACAAAAAACCCCCATTTATTGCAGCCTCACTGTACCATCAATCACAGCCACTGTGCCATAAAATGCAGCCACTGTGCCCATCTCATGCAGCCACTGTGCCCCATCGAATGCAGCCACTTTGCCTATCATATGCAGCCACTGTGCTCATCAAATGCAGCCACTGTGCCCATCAAATGCAGCCTTACTGTGCCCATCAAATGCAGCCTCACTGTGCCCCATCAAATGCAGCCACTGTGCCCATCAAATGCAGCCTCACTGTGGCCCATCAAAAGCAGCCACTGTGCCCATCAAATGCTCCCACTGTGCCCCATCAAATGCAGCCACTGTGCCACATCAAATGCTGTCAGTGTGCCCCCCGCCCGCTGTCTATACTTACCCTGTCTTGGTGGTGGTGGGACAGCTCCTTGATGTTTTCCCCCATCCTCTGCTATGATTGGACCCCTGATAGGCGTCCAATCATAGCGCCTGTTGTTTCACACAATTAGGTGACGGGTAACAGATCCGAGCACCTGATTGGTGGAGCGGCGGTTTAGTGTTAGGAAAGCGAATATTCATTCGCTTTTTTAACACAGCTGAGTGACCTGCAAGCGCCCAGCATGGCGCCCGCAGGTCACCTTTTTTGATGCCTATTAGAGCCTATGGCTCTAATCAGGTGCTTCAAACAAAAAACCCTGCTGCTGTAATTCAGAGACGCCCAGTGCCCCAAAAGGGGCTGGGCGGCTGAATAGGAGGTGGCAGCGGCGGCCATAGATAGATTCATGCAATATATGAATCTATCTATTGGTGATAGAGGGGTGGCAGGAGAGAGGGGGCGGCGCCCGTGCCCCCTTATGGATGCACCGCCACTGAGAAAAGGTTTAATAGGCCGGCCTGGGATTCCCCTTTAGTGTGGTAACATATTGCATTCAATATTGGATTCTTTATAATCATTCTAGTTTACTCTCTAGCTGGTATTCCTCTGTACATATACTGTATGTATATTGTGCTTTTGTACTGCTGAAATGTAATTACCGTATTTATCGGCGTATAACACGCACCTTTTTCCCCTTAAAATCAGGGGGAAATCATGGGTGCATGTTATATGCCGATCCTCCGCTGATCTGCGCTGTCTGTGGAGTGCCGCTGACATTTACCGCGCCGAGTGTACTGTGTACTCGGCTCCGCTCGCAGTCACGCCCAGTCCCGCCTCCTAGCCTTTACATCCCGCCATTGGCCGGGTGTTGTGTCCATCATAGGAGCCGGGCCAAGGGGCGGGACAGGGGCATTACTGCGAGTGGAGCCGAGTAGCCGAGTACACTCGGCTCGGTCTATGTCGGCGGCGAGAGGAGCCGAAGATCTCGGCGGCGGCAGGAGGAGCCGAAGATCTCAGCAGCGGCGGTAAATTTAAAACGAAACCATGCTGCAATTTTGGGGAGGGCTAGGTTGCAGTGGGACGGTGCAAGGCTGCAGGGGGACAGTGCAAGGCTGCAGGTGGACAGTGCAAGGCTGCATTGATGGGCATTTAAAATGTAAGTTTTTTTCCTTACCACTTCAATACCGGGCACTTAGACACCTTCCTGCCCAGATCAATTTTCAGCTTTCAGCGCTGTCGCACTTTGAATGACAATTGTGCGGTCATACTACACTGTACCCAAACAGAATTTTTATCATTTTGTTCCCACAAATAGAGCTTTCTTTTGGTGGTATTTGCTCACCTCTGCTATTTTTATTTTTTGCACAATAAATAAAAAAAGACCGAAAATATTAAAAAAAAAAGAAGTTTTTCTTTGTTTCTGTTAAAATTATTTGTAAATAAGTAAGTTTTCTTCTTCACTGACGGGCACTGATATGGCTGCACTGATGGGCACCGATAAGGCGGCACTGATGGGCACCGATGAGGTGGCACCAATGAGGTGGTACTGATGAGGTGGCACTGACGTTCACTGATGATGGGCACTGATAGGCGGCACTGATGGGCACTTATGGGTGGCACTGATGGGTTCCCTTGGGTGGCACGGATAGGTGGCATGGATGGGCACTGATGGGCACTGATAGGTGGGCACTGATGGGCACGGATGGGCACTTATAGGTGGCATTGCTGGACACTGATGGGTGGCACTGATGACACTGATGGGTGGCATTGCTGGGCATCACTGTTTTTTGTTGGTACATAAAGGTGCCAGTCAGTGCCCATTTGTGGGCACTGACTGGCATAGATTGGGCATCATTTGCACATGTGGATGGCCAGGGGGTACATACCTGGCCATCCACATGTTGCCCACTTCCCTGGTGGTCCTAGTGGAGTCCCTGGTGGTCCTGGGGGGGCATCTGAGGGGGGGCTGTGTTAATAAACAATCAGCGCAGACCCCCCCTGTCAGGAGAGCCGCCGATCGGCTCTCCTCTACTCACGTCTGTCAGACGCGAGTGAGCAAAAGCTGATCACCGGCTTTTCCTGTTGACATCGTGATCAGCCGTGATTGGACACGGCTGATCACGTGGTAAAGAGCCTCCGCCGGAGGCTCTTTACCAAGATCAGTGTAGCGGTGTGTCAGACTGAGACACCGCTCCACCGATCGCCGCGATGCGCGCCCCCACAAGCGCATGGCAGCATGTTATCCTGAAGGACATCATATGACGCCCAGTCAGGATAGCAGAACCACTTCCCGGACGTCAATATGCTATTGACCGGGCGGAAAGTGGTTAAACTTGCCTCCTAAAAGTTTTTTTCCTTAAACTTCCCTCCTAAACTTGGGGCGCGTGTTATACACCAGCGCGTGTTATACGCCGATATATACCGTTTTCTTTAAGGGGATTCCTCTACTGAGTTTGGCTGTTATCCAGAACTCAGTTGATCGATTGCCATTTGTTGTATACAGTATATTTATATATATTTGACTTGTGTTGAGTGTCATTTAAAGGTGCCGGGCAAAAAGATGCCTGAACCCAGAGTGCCAGGTGGGTTGGAGTGTTCACAGGGTCAGGGCGATGCAGATGAACAGGTAAATCAATGCAGTCTTCTAGGGGGGGCCGTGCTACATATAAAAACAAATTATTTAATTAAACCCACAAGTGTTTTTTGTTTTGTTTTGTTACCACTACTATTTCTTTATACTGGCTTTTTTGAAAGATAAAAAGTGCATTTCATATACAACTATATAGATCAGACCAAAATGAGGGACAAATGAGGAGGAAAGAGGGACAGAGGGACATTGCTCCAAATCAGGGACAATTGGGATCTATGAGTATATACTGTATATACATGCACACACTATTTTTGGAGTTTTCTTCCATTATTGTATAAAGCCAGTGTGAGTCATTGTGCAGCAATTGCTGAGTATGGGATTGTGTCATCAGAGATGTGTTCAATGAGATGACCCCTCGGCTCTATAAAACACATTTTTTTGCTCCCATCACAGAGAAGAATATTCTTCAGCTGGTGATTCTCTGTAACGCTCGGACACGCTGACCTTCAGCCATGACGCTGATGAAACTGAATATGAGAGCAGCTTGTGCAGCCTTGTGCGACCTATCAGGGAACAACTGGGAACACTCCGCATCATTCACACCGCTGATTAGAGGGGCTCTCCGAATTAAAATGGACCTAGCTTAAGATATCTCTCCCCCTAAAAATGTTTTTTTTTTTTTTTCTACTTTTCTCTCTAGACGGATGGTGCTATGTTTGTTCAGGCATCATCTGCGGTCACCATATACTTCTGAGATCAAGTAAAAATCAAGTAAGAGAGATGGTGGGAACCCCTCATAATGGACAAAACAGGTGTACAGACAAAGGAACATAGTACAGGGATGGTGGGAACCCCTAACAATGGGCACAGCAGGTGTACAGACCTGGGAACTCCGCACAGGGATGGTTGGAACCCCTCATAATGGGCACAGCAGGTGTACAGACCTGGGAACTCTGCATAGGGATGGTGGGAACCTCTCATAATGGACACAGCAGGTGTACAGACCTGGGAACTCTGCATAGGGATGGTGGGAACCTCTCATAATGGACACAGCAGGTGTACAGACCTGGGAACTCAGCACAGGGATGGTGGGAACCCCTCATAATGGGCACAGCAGGTGTACAGACCCGGGAACTCAGCACAGGGATGGTGGGACCCCTCACAATGGGCACAGCAGGTGTACAGACCTGGGAACTCAGCACAGGGATGGTGGGAACTCCTCATAATGGGAACAGCAGCTGTACAGAGCTGGGATCTTTGCATAGGGATGGCGGAAACCCTCTCATAATGGGCACAGCAGGTGTACAGACCTGAGAACTCAGCACAGGGATGGTGAGAACTCCTCATAATGGGCACAGCAGGTGTAAAGACCCAGGAACTCTACATAGGGATCATGGGAACCCCTCATAATGGACACAGCGGGTGTACAGACCCGGGATCTCAGCACAGGGATAGATGGAACCTCTCATAATGGGCGCAGCAGGTGTGTAGACTCTGAAACTTAGTGTAAGGATGGTGGGGATCCCTCATAATGGGCACAATAGGTGTACAGCCCCAGGAACTCAGCACAGGGCTGGTGAGAACCTGTCATAATGGGCACAGCAGATGTTTGGACCAGGGAACTCAGCTCAGGGGTGGTGGGAACCCCTCATAATAGACATAGCCGGTGTACAGACCTGGGCACTCAGTGTAGGGATGGTGGGTACACCTCATAATCGACACGGCAAGTATTTAGACCCAGGAACTCAGCACAGGGATGGTGGGGACCCCCTATACTGGACACAGCAGGTATGAAAACCCAGGAACTCAGCGCAGAGATGGTGGGAACCCCTCATAATGGGCACAACAAGTGTGTGGACCAGAAAACTCAGCTCAGGGATGGTGGGAACTCATCATAATAGGTGCAACAGGTGTACAGACCTGGGAACTCAGCACAGGGATGGTGGGGACCCCTTATAATGGGCACAGCAGATGTAAAGACCCGGGAATTCAGCACAGGGATGGTGGGGACCCCTCATAATGGGCACAGCAGAGATCTCACTAATAGAGGCCCCAAGAGATAGAAGAACCTGACAGGTAGTTTAAAAAAACATTATTACCTTACCCATTGAGGGGAAAGCCACAGTGTCTGTTCAAAGCTGCCCACCCAACCCACTGCAACTTACCTCTCCAGCGCTCCCTCGACTTTCCTTCCTCTCTTCCAGTCACCGCCAAGATATTCGGTGTAGGCCGGTGTTAGAACTTAGAGAGAGCAGTGACATCACACCCTCCTGTATGTGACAGTGCTCAGATGTAGGGATTGGCTACTAGTTCCAGGCACTGCAATGTGGTTGGAGGTTCCATGCTCCCCTATCCCTGGAAGCACCAGGTATTTTGGGATGGAGCAGCGGAGGGGCGTTGGAGGGATGAGAATCATTATTATTTTAGTCTGATGTTATTAAAAAATAACCTTTTCATTTCAACTGCAGCCAACTATGGGTTACACCAGCTTCCATGTTCCTTTCATGGTGGGATTCCTTAAAGCTGAAGTTTAGATTTTTTGGTTTATTTTGCGTTAAAGCTTTAGTGTGGTTAGGGTAATAGCTTTGGACCCGCCCCCTTCTCCCTCCTCCATCTTTGCCTGTAACTTACAGGAGAAGGGAGGCGGGAGCTAGATCCTCTTCAGGAGATTTATTCACAGTCCCGAGTTCCAAGCTATTAACCACTTTCAGACTGGACCATTTTGCTGGCTTAAGACCAGACCACTTTTTGCGATTCGGCACTGCGTCGCTTTAACTGACGTGGGACGTGGCTCCCAAACAAAATTGGCATCCTTTTTTCCCCACAAATAGAGCCTTCTTTTGGTGGTATTTGATCACATCTGCGGTTTTTATTTTTTGTGCTATAATCAAAAAAAGAGCGACAATTTTGAAAAAAACACATTATTTTTTTCTTTTTGCTATAATAAATATCCCCCAAAAATATATATAAAAAAAAACATTTTTTTCCTCAGTTTAGGCCGATACGTATTCTTCTACATATTTTCGGTAAAAAAAATCGCAATAAGCGATTATTGATTGGTTTGCGCAGAAGTTATAGCGTTTACAAAATAGGGGATAGTTTTATAGCATTTTTATTACTAATTTTTTTTTTTACTAGTAATGGCGGCGATCAGCGATTTTTATTGTGACTGCGACATTATGGCGGACACATCGGACATTTTTGACACATTTTTGGAACCATTGTCATTTATACAGTAATCGGTGCTATTTAAATGCACTGATTCCTGTGTAAATGACACTGGCAGTGAAGGGTTTGACCACTAGGTAGCAGTGTAGGGGTTAAGTGTTCCTAGAGGCGTGTTTCTAACTGTGGAGGGGCGTGGCTGTGAGCTAGTGAATGCTCATCTCTGCTCCAATCACAGGGAGTCATTAGTTGCTAGGCAGAATGGGGAGATGCTGTTTATTTCTGCATCTCCCCGTTCAGCCTTCCTGTGAGACGATCGCGGGTATCCCCGCGGCGATCGAGTCCACGGGACCCGCGACCGGACTCACGGGGGTCCCGACCGCGACGCGCGCTTGATTGCAGGGCGGCATCTTAAAGGGGACGTACCTGTACGCCCTTATGCCTGTCCGTGCCATTCTGTCGACGTACATCGTCGTGCGCCGGTCGGGAAGCGGTTAAAGTGATACTAAACATACACTGATTAATTTACATTTCCCTTCTTTTTCTGTATGTGGATGATGGCACTGTAAGTATTTTAATTAAAAAAAAAACGTATGACTACCTTTTCCCTAATGGATATACAGCTGTCACATGACTCAGATCTCTCCCAGCCTGTCTGCAGGGAAACATAAGCATGAGGAGCTTCTAGTCCTCTGCTGCCAGTCACATGTTCAAAAAAATAAATAAATAAATAGCCTTTGGAATACAGAGTAAAAATAAAGAAATAATAACAATAAACTGTTTTAACTACCTGAGATCTGCGCTATAGCCAAATGACGGCTTCAGCGCGGATCTGATGTGCCGGGACGACGTCTATTGACGTCGTCCCGGCCACGAGCTGCCTGCGCGCCCCCTGAAAGGCGCTCGCAGCGCGCTCTGTGATCAGCGAGTCTGTGAGACTGGCTGGATCACAGATCCGAGTAAGGGGTCGATCCCGACCCCTTACCACGTGATCAGCTGTCAGCCAATGACAGCTGATCATGTGACAATAACAGAGCCGATCACCGGCGGCAGTGAGAGGGACATCAGTCCCTCTCACTGCAATGTGCCCAATCCATGGTGCCCACCTTTGCCCCATTAAAGTGCCGCCTACCAGTGCCCACACTGCCATCTCTCAGTGCCCACACTGCCATCTCTCAGTGCCCACACTGCCATCTCTCAGGGCCCACAGTGCCAGTTCTGCACATCAGTGTCACCTGCCAGTGCTCATCTGTGTCACCTACCAGTGCCCATCAGTGCCACCTATCAATGCCCATCAGTGCCCATCAGTGCCACCCATCAGTGCCCATCAGTGTCATCCATCAGTGCCCATCCCTGCCACCCATCCGTGCCACCCATCCGTGCCACCCATCCGTGCCCATCAGTGCCATCTTTGCTGTCCCCATCAGTACCGACTTATCTGTCCCCACCAGTGCAGTCTATCAGTGCCCACCAGTGCAGTCTATCAGTGCCCACCAGTGCAGCCTATCAGTGCCAACCAGTGCAGCCTATCAGTGCCCACCTGTGCCGCCTCATCAGCGCATATCAATGAAGCGGAAAAATTACCTGTTTGCAAAATTTTATAACAAATTATTAAACATGATTTTTTTTTTTTTTTTTTTAATTTTCCATAATTTTTTGTTAGTTTAGCAAAAAATTAAAACCCCAGCTGTGATTAAATACCACCAAAAGAAAGCTCTATTTGTGGGGAAAAAATGATAAAAATTTCATTTGGGTACAGCGTTGTATGACCGCGTAATTGTCATTCAAATTGCGTCAGCGCCAAAAGCTGAAAATTGGTCTGGTCACGAGGGGGGTTTAAGTGCAAAGTAATCAGGTGGTTAAATGGTCATACAAATCTATATTTCAAATCAAATCTTTATTATTTTTTTGGCAATAACATGGTGTGGGTGGATTTCTGCCAGTCACAGGCCGTGTCACGCCCCTCCAGCCTGTGTCTTAGAATAACAGGGAGGTTAAGCCAATGTAATATCTCGCCCCCATTGTGTTTAGCTGGTTAGTGGACAAGGAGGAGGATAGGGGGGGGGGGGGGGGGGAGTGGGCTGTCATTTACCACTGTGAATACCTCCCAACTTTTTGAAATGGGAACAAGGGAAACCTACTAGCAAAAGTATGTAGAAATAGGACACGCCCCCATACCACGCCCCCTTAAAGGAGAATCAACCCCCAAAAAAGTTTAGTTAAACCCACATGGGCTTTTTTTTTTTAATTATTATTTACCACTACTATTCCTTTATATTGGCTTTTGAAATTTACAAATGCAGCAGTTTAGAAATGGGATGAATTGTGTAGCACTGGGAAATACTTTTTGAAAGATAAATAGTGCATTTTATATACAACTATATAGATCAGACCAAAATGAGGGACAAATGAGGAGGAACGAGGGACAGAGGGACATTGCTCCAAATCAGGGACAGTCCCTCGAAATCAAGACAGTTGGGAGCTTTGCACTGTTTATACGCCCACATGTGTGACTCTAAAGTCACATGGGCTGCTCAGATGTGATAGGGAGGAAGTGCCCAGCATAGAAACTCACTGAAAACTGAGCATGTGCGGAGTTGCCACCACAGCTGCAAAATCCATAGCTGAATTGGGGACATGGACAGAAGGGGCAGAGGGAGAGCAGCAGGATCAACCTGGTGTTTTGCAGAATACAGAAAACAAATCTCATAGTGACTGAGTGAGTATGAACAGCATGTAATACACCATTTATTGATAGTTTTTTTATGATGTGGGTTTAGTGACACTTTAACTACCTTAGACCCGCGCTATAGCCAAATGACGGCTACAGCGCGGATCTATTGTGCCGGGACTACGTCTATTGACGTCGTCCTGGACACGAGCTGCCTGCACGCCCCCTGAAGGGCGCGCGCGGCGCGCTCTGTGATCAGCGAGTCTGTGAGACTCGCTGGATCACAGATCCGAGTAAGGGGTCGATCCCGACTCCTTACCATGTGATCAGCTGTCAGCCAATGACAGCTGATCATGTGATAACAGAGCCGGTAATCGGCTTTTTTTCCTCCTCGCGCTGACAGCGCGAGGAGAAAAAAAAAAGAAGCCAATCACCGGTGGCAGTGAGAGGGACATCAGTCCCTCTCACTGCAATGTGCCCAGTCAATTGTGCCCACCTTTGCCCCATTAAAGTGCCGCCTACCAGTGCCCACACTGCCATCTCTCAGTGCCCACAGTGCCATCTCACAGTGCCCACAGTGCCATCTCACAGTGCCCACAGTGCCCACAGTGCCAGTGCTGCACATCAGTGTCACCTGCCAGTGCTCATCTGTGTCACCTACCAGTGCTCATCTGTGTCACCTACCAGTGCCCATCAGTGCCCATCAGTGCCACCCATCAGTGCCCATCGGTGCCACCCATCGGTGCCACCCATCGGTGCCACCCATCCGTGTCACCCATCAGTGCCATCTTTGCTGTCCCCATCAGTACCGACTTATCTGTCCCCACCAGTGCAGCCTGTCAGTGGCCACCAGTGCAGCCTATCAGTGCCCACCAGTGCCGCCTCATCAGCGCATATCAATGAAGCAGAAAAATTACCTGTTTGCAAAATTTTATAACAAACTATTAAACATGATTTTTTTTTTTTTTTATTTTCCATCTTTTTTTGTTTGTTTAGCAAAAAATAAAAACCCCAGCTGTAAATAAATACCACCAAAAGAAAGCTCTATTTGTGGGAAAAAAATGATAAAAATTTCATTTGGGTACAGTGTTGTATGACCGCGCAATTGTCATTCAAAGTGCTTCAGCGCCGAAAGCTGAAAATTGGTCTGGTCACGAGGGGGGTTTAAGTGCAAAGTAATCAGGTGGTTAAGCCCCTGTGTGGAAGTTCATCTACAGGAATAGTTTGGGGTAGCCCAGCAGTGAAGATGTCTCCTGCATGATGTGGGACATCCTTCATTACAATTAAGTTGCCACACTAAAGCTATAGGGCATAAAAAAAAAACAAGAAAAATGTCAGCTTTCATGAATGGGATTGCATTTTGATTGGCTCATCCTAAACCACTCCCATGTAGCTGAGCAACACATTTATTTTCTTTTAATTCTCACATCACTGTCTTCCCATCTTCAGCCCCACTCCTTGGTTCATCCAGCAATCTTCACTGTGGTGTTCATACCTCTGGCCTGTAGATGTCACTGTTTAGAGTTGGTACATGTATAAAACGTTCTATACTTTGTACAAGTTAGTTCCCGTTTCTGTTCCCATTCTACTCAGAAGCCCGCACATGTATTATGGATGCCCAGACTTGTTAATAAAGCACACTATAAATACTCTATACCAGTGATGGCGAACCTTGGCACCCCTGAAGTTTTGGAACTACATTTCCCATGATACTCCTGCACTCTGCAGTGTAGTTGAGCATCATGGGAAATGTAGTTCCAAAACATCTGGGGTGCCAAGGTTCGCCATCACTGCTCTATACTCTTCTGCCCAATCTACAGGACAGTGGTGGAACTACCAGAGCTGCAAAGGTTGCACTTGCAACCGGGCCTTGGAGTTCCGCCGATGTGTGTGTGGGGTAGAGTTGCCACCTCATCCCTTTAAATCCAAACACATATTAATTACACAGGTTCTGTGTTTGATTAAGGTGGTGATTAAACTCACTTGTTGCCCTTTCTGCATTTAAATAGCCTCAGAACCTGTGTAATTCATATGTGTTCGGGTTTGGATAAGGTGGCAACCCTAGTGTGGGGGGGGGGGGGGCAAGACGGCATGGCCAAGTTCCAGCACTGGGCTCCACTCCTGTCAGCAGCGCCTGCCTTCCTGCCTGCCTGTGCTCTCTGCCTTCTCCCCCACCGGGCACCTCTGCCCCTGTACCTCAATGATCTCCTTTGCATTACAGTCATTGGTTGCTGGGACCACCGGTGTCCTACCAACTGATGACACACTTTTGACACACTGAAGAGGAGGAAAATAACCCTAGAGTCTCTAAGGTGAGCACTGATATAAGGGGACTCTGACCTAATAGGGGGTCTCTAAGGGGGCATTGATCTAAGGGGAGGTCACTGATATAGGGGAGTATGACTTAATGGGGGGTCTCTAAGTGACGGCACTGATATTAGGGCACTCTGATCTAATGGGGGGTTTCTAAGGGGGGCACTGATATAAAGGGATTCTGACCTAATAGGGGGTCTCTAAGGGGGGCACTGATATAAGGGGATTCTGACCTAATAGGGGGGTTTCTAAGGGGGCATTGATATAAGAGGATTCTGATCTAATAGGAGGGCACTGATATAGGGGGACTATCACCTAATGGGGGTCTTGAAGGGATGGCACTGATATTAGGGCACTCTGATCTAATGGGGGGCCTCTAAGGGGTGACACTGATATAAGAACACTCTGATCTAATAGGGGGGGGGTCTCTAAGGGGGGCACTGATATAAGGGGGACTCTGATCTAATCAGGGTTTGTGTGGGGGGCCCCTGTAATATGAAGGTGGGTGACAGTGACTCTTCTATAGCAAATAAGTTGGAATGTTGTGATTAACTCCATATGAATAGACATGTCATTTAATCACAAAATATATGCATAGTATATACTGCAAGGTTCAGGTGGCAACTCTATGCAGAACTTGTGAAAGGGCCCAGGGATCAGTGGGAAGGGCCCCAGGCCTGGAGAGAAGGGTCCGGGGGAAGGGCCCCAGGACCAGAGGAAAGGGCCCCGGGACCAGTGGCAAGGGCCATGGGACTGATGGATAGGGGCCTGGGACAGGGTCAGGGGGGCCCTTCATGCTTTCCTACACTGAGGCCCTGGAGGTTCTAGTTATCCCTCTGCTACAGGACACAACAGTTACCATCCCAACAAAATCAATCATTTGATGTAACTAGTTGTTGGACCCTACTTGGCTCCCAAATATGATCGCAGGGCCCAAGGACCAGAGGAAAGGGCACCGGGACCAGTGGCAAGGGCCGCGGGACTGATGGAAAGGGGCGGCCTGGGACAGAGTCAGTGGCCCCCTTCATGGTTTCCTTCACTGAGGCCCTGAAGGTTCTAGTTATGCCACTGCTACAGGACACAACAGTTACCATCCCAACAAAATCAATAATTTGATGTAACTAGTTGGCGGACCCTACTTGGCTCCCAAATATGATCGCTGGTCTGCTGCCCCTCTGGCTTTTATAGCATGGAGCATTGGGCATGGCATCATGCCCAATGGTTCTGGCCAGCTCAGTAGATTGCTTTAAGAAAGGCCTGGATACTTTCCTAAATGTACATAATATAACTGGGTACTGACATTTATAGGTCAAGTTGATCCGAGGAAAATCCAATTGCCTCTCGGGGGATCAGGAAGGAATTTTTTTCCCCTGCTTTAGCAAATTGGAGCATGCTCTACTGGGGTTTTTTTTGCCTTCCTCTGGATCAACTGTGGGTATAGAATGGGGTATATGGGATTGTATGATATATTTTTTTATTTTTTTTATTTGTGGTTGAACTGGATGGACTTGTGTCTTTTTTCAACCTAACTAACTATGTAACTATGTAACTATGTAACTATGTCGAGGTGCCAGTGATGCCCTGGGAAACAATGATGTACCATTGGGCTATTACTTACGGTCATTACAACTCTAACCCTCCATGCACTGCACTATTGGGCACTAGATCAGGCACTCCTTAGATTGGGCACTCTGGCGTGAACCCATGTGTACAGCTGGTAACATGGAGGCTTTGATGACTGTTGAGAATGACGTTTATGTGTGCTGGTATATGACACATACAGCAGATTCCAAAGATATTTCCGGTACCCCCTCCAAGAGCTTGATGACATCTTGTACAAATCTGTCTCCTCCGTTCTTGGGTGAATCGAGGTGAGTAAGACAGAAGTTCCTGGAGAAAGTTAAGTGGAAACATCTTGCCGGCTCCCCCGCGTATTTCTTTCCTTATTTGTTTTGCTTTGCAAACGAAGGAAGGAAGAAAAAAACATTTGAAGAGTATTTAGCCAATAATCAACTTTAATTAAGTAAAAGTTTCTTCATTAATATCAGTATAATGCACAGCAAGCAGATGGCTCCTTACTCAAAGTGTTCGTTTAGATGAGAGTGTAGCAAACAAGCTGGAAAAAGATTATCCTTAACTCAGCGATTTTCTCATCTTATGGTTATTTAAAAATAGGCGCACGCTTCTGCTTTTCTAGACCTGACCACATTTTTTTTTTCCGAAACCTCGGCCAATCAAATTCCTTTTCTGCTGAACTAGTTGAGCATTTCTCCACCCCTGCGGTTCCCTTTTTCCAGCATTTGAAAAGAGCCTAGACTCACACCGAATGCGGGTTTTTCAGTCCGACTTCGGCGGCAATTTAAGAGACATCTGTGCAGGTTCATGCACAGATGTCTATTGAAATCTTCCCCGAAGTCGCCAAAAGTAGTGCAGGAACTACTTTTCGGACGGTGCCGTTGCCGGCAATAGGCTTCAATTTGGCATGCAATTTGACATTTCAAATCGCATGTAAAATCGGACAGATGTAAACGGGGGCTAATAGAGGATGTAGGTCAACAGCCTATTTTCAGGACTCAGCTGCAATATTATTGAGGGAGACCACATCCTATTTTTTAGTGTTGTGATGCCCAGCCCAATGCCTAGGTCAGGAATTATAATGGGTGAATGTTTCTTCTGCCTTTAGCAGCTCATTTTTTTCTTAGGACGGGGGGTCCCCAAACTTTCTAAACAAAGGGCCAGTTTATTGTCCTCCAGACTTTAGGGGGGCCAGACAGTGGCCAGCAGGAGTGTAAATTTTCCTGGCTTCAGTGGAAATAAACATCACCACATTTGGTATTAGTTAGAGGAGTAATGCCCCATAGTTGGTATCATTGGGAGGAATAGCGCCCAATTGTTGGTGTCAATGGGAGAAATGATACCCCATTGTTTATGTCAGTTGGCAGAATAGTGTAATATGTAAAAATAGGAATAAGTATATAACGCGTAACAAACCAAATTCCAGCCCGTGCGCCAAGGACAACAAAACTAAGGCTAAAAGCTGCTACTAGTATGAGTGTATATACAGTAAAGAGATCAGACAATGGTCCGAGTCGGATAGTAGCCTGATAAGTAGCGCTGAAATAAATCACATCAAAACTAATAAATATATTGAAGTGGAGCCTGCTGTGGCGTTTGGTGATCCTTTTCTGCTTATTTTATTCTTTTAAAATGTGAGTTTAATGTTTGAAGCTTGAAGTGTGGGCTATTTTTAAAAAATTTACAATAATACACTATTGGAGCACATTTGTTTATTTGCATATGGAGCACTGCGTTTTCACTAAGTTGTTACTACTGTTACTACTACCAACCCCATGAATAAGTCCAGGAAGTGACGAAACATGTCGGGGGCGTGGCTTAGCGGCACTCGATTCTAGCATTTGTTTGAACCACTTGTCCCTACTAGCTGCGGTGAAAAATTGAGGCGTACCAACAACGGCGGAGGGTGAGAACTACAGGGTGGTTTTGCAAACACCTCAGGTCCGCCGTGACCTAGTACCTACAGTCTGAAGTGTTATTGCAGTGTCTTTGAATATTGAAGTGGAGCCTGCTGTGGCGTTTGGTGATCCTTTTCTGCTTATTTTATTCTTTTAAAATGTGAGTTTAATGTTTGAAGCTTGAAGTGTGGGCTATTTTTAATAAATTTGCAATAATACACTATTGGAGCACATTTGTTTATTTGCATATGGAGCACTGCGTTTTCACTAAGTTGTTACTACCAGTGTTGGTCATCTTACTTTAAAAAAGTAATTAGTTAAGTTACAAATTAATTCTCCCAAAAAGTAATTGCGTTAGTAACTCAGTTACTACATTGGAAAAGTAATTAGTTACTCAGCAAAGTAACTGTGACTTTTTTTTTAATATTCTATACGTGTAACTAAGGGGCGGGTCTAGTATTACCGTAAGCAAGGGGTGCATATATTATTATTGTTATATATTGTGTAACCAAGGGGCTGCTCTATTATTACTCTAACCAAGGGGCAGTTCTGTTATAGCGTGTTAGCAAGGGGCGGGTCTATTATTATTATATCGTGTAAGGGGTGGATGGCTACAGAAGAGGGCGAATGTTAAATTAATGGGCAGAGCTCGATATTTAACAATAATAATAAATGCACCCCTTGGTTACAGTAATACTAGACCCGCCCCTAGCAGGAACGTGCGGCATCGCCTCGTACAATTACATGTTAACTGCGCCTGCGCGGTGTAGAGTTCACTCAGAGCTGTTTAGGTTCGGCAATTTTCGGAAGCTCCGTAGTCCTTCGTACTGCGCAAGCCCTGCGCCTGCGCAGTACAGGGGGTCCTTATCCGGCGGGGCAACTTTTTCGGCAGGACACCGGAATTACACTACTGCCATCTAGTGGCGGTAGATGTAATTGGGGTAACTAAGCCAAAGTAATGGGAACTGAGTTACCATGAGGGGAAAAGTAATCAGTTAGATTACTCGTTACCCTCTAAAGTAACTGCGTTACGTAACTCAGTTTATTTTAACTCAGTTACTTACATCACTGGTTACTACTGGAGAACAGATTGGAGGCAAGCTGACCGAGTGTGGGAGAGTGTTTATGCGAGTTAGCCTTACACGAGAGTGTGGGCAACAACATTCGGTGAGTGAGTTTCCTAAGGGAGTGGACACTTTTGAGCACAACGGTGTGGTGGAAGATTGATCGATTATATACGTTTGTGAAGATACACGGCTTTGTCATAGGAGCACCATTCATTTGTTTTTTCACTTACAGCTATTTTTTGCTTCATATCTTTATGAACACTCAACAACACTGTAGCAATTTTTTGTCTATATATTTTGTACACTATACTGTTTGAAGGTCATCTTCTATTGTTTGTGTATAAATTGTTTTCCCGTTTAGGACACCTTATATCATTTACCACGCGGGATTATTTGTAGAGTTTTATTTGTTTAGGATATTCTTATGATTTTTATTTAGTATGTATATTTATTAGTTTTGATGTGATTTATTTCAGCGCTACTTATCAGGCTACTATCCGACTCGGACCATTGTCTGATCTCTTTACAGAATAGTGTAATAGTGGGAGGAATAGTGCCCCAAGGGCCAAATAAAGGCAAGCAAAGGTCCACATCCTGCCCCCGGGCCACAGTTTTGAGACCACTACCTTAAGGCAAGCAGGCATACTGGTACTTTGTTGCCCCCAGGTCTTAGTGCACAATGCTGTAGTTCCTGGCCAGATGACACCAGGACTCAGCAAAGATTATAGGAAAGGGAACCTGTAGTCTAGGCTGGTCAGGAAAGGACCATATTTGCTACAGAACATCATCTATGCCACAGTCCAGAGGCAGGTGGTAGTCTGGGAAGGCAGCAGCTGGTAGCGCAAACTGGAGAACAATCCCAAGGTCAGGGCACGTAGCAGGCAAACATAATCCAGTGAACAATACACAACAGTGTAAAGCCCCATACACACGGTCGGACTTTTTCATGAATTCTGTCCGATCGGACAATGTTGTTGAAAAATCAGACCGTGTGTATGCACCATCGGACAGTGTACGTCGGATTGTCCGACGGACAAAGTCTTATCTCCTGCTGGAAAGATTTGCCGACAACACGGTCCGATCACACCAAATCCGATCGTGTGTACGGTTGTCCGACCGGACAAAGTGCTACGCATGCTCAGATCACATTACAAGACCAAAGCTATTGGCTACTAGCCTCTACGTAGTCCCGTCGTAGGCAACAAACGTCACCACGTTCAGAATGATCGGATTTTCCGACAACTTTGTCCGACCGTGTGTACGTAAAACCAACATCGGACAAAGTATGACGGACAGGATCCGACCGACCTGGTCCGCGGATTGTCCGACCGTGTGTATGGGGCTTTACAATACAACAGTACACACGGTCGGATGTTGCCTTTATACAGCTAATTTGCATGTTTGTTGTCAAAAAGTCAGATCGGGTGTATGGGCCTTTAGATATATCATGACCTGGACAAACGAGAACCTTAACAGACATAATATATAAAAGGATTAAAATCTCTTGTTCCTCTAAAATACGTTTGAAATTTGAAATTTCACAAGAAGTGTACAAGAATGCTCCAATTGAACCAACCCAATTTCTCCGAAGTCAGCATGATATCCATACATTACATATCTGACTCATACCCAGGCTTCGACCATATTTGCTTTAAATTATCAGCATGGACAAACCAACTCATTCACAGCCTGCTTCTTTTGACAATTCTGGGGCTTTTTCGTAATCTTCGTCTGATAGTGTACACAGTAAAAAAAACAAAAAAAAACATTAATCATTCTTAATGTATATTACTTTGCATGCAGCACTTACAATTCATCAATTTGCTATTGTTCACCAGCTTTCTCTTGAACCACATCTTGGAAAATCCCATATTATCTGCAGAAACAGAGACAATAAGGGTAGGCAACTTAGAGTCAGGATCCTCCCCCAAAAACCCCTCCATGGAATTCCCCTTTAATTGTTCACCACACCAAAAGGGTCCCCATTCGCCATACAGTAGATGAGGTCGAAAAAAAAAAAAAAAGTCCATCAAGTCCAACCTATGTGTGTGATTATATGTCAGTATTACCTTGTATATCCCTGTATGTTGCGGTTTTTCAGGTGCTTATCTAATAGCTTCTTGAAACTATCGATGCCCCCCGCTGAAACCACCGCCTGTGGAAGGGAATTCCACATCCTTGCCATTCTTATGCCCCGTACACACGGTTGGAAATTCCGACGGAAAATGTCCGATCGGACCATGTTGTTGGAAAATCCGCCCGTGTGTGGGCTCCATCTGACTTTTTCCGTCTGAGTTTCCGACGGAAAAAATTTGAGATCCTGCTCTCAAATTTTCCGACAACAAAATCCGATCTAACTTTTTCCGATCGTGTGTAGAGAATTCCGACGGAGAAAGTGCCACGCATGCTCAGATCACATTACGAGACCAAAGCTATTGGCTACTAGCCTCTACGTAGTTCCGTCATTGCAACGAACGTAACCACGTTCAGAATGATCGGATTTTCCGCCAACTTTGTCCGACCGTGTGTATGCAACACCAGTGTCGGACAAAATCCATTGGAAAAAATCCGACGGATTTTGTGGTCGGAATTTCCGACTGTGTGTACGGGGCATTACAGTAAAGAACCCTCTACGTAGTTTAAGGTTAAACCTCTTTTCTTCTAATTTTAATGAGTGGCCACGTGTCTTGTTAAACTCCCTCCCGCAAAAAAATGTTCTCTCTATTGTGGGGTCACCAGTACGGTATTTGTAAATTGAAATCATATCCCCTCTCAAGCGTCTCTTCTCCAGAGAGAATAGTTACATAGTTACATAGTTAGTTAGGTTGGAAAAAGACACAAGTCCATCCAGTTCAACCACAAATTAAACAAAAAAAATATATATATACATATATATATCATACAATCCCATATACCCCATTCTATACCCACAGTTGATCCAGAGGAAGGCAAAAAACCCCAGTAGAGCATTCTCCAATTTGCTAAAGCAGGGGAAAAAAATTCCTTCCTGATCCCCCGAGAGGCAATCGGATTTTCCCTGGATCAACTTTATCTATAAATGTCAGTACCCAGTTATATTATGTACATTTAGGAAAGTATCCAGGCCTTTCTTAAAGCAATCTACTGAGCTGGCTAGAACCACCTCTGCAGGGAGTCTATTCCACATTTTCACAGCTCTTACTGTGAAGAAACCTTTCCTTATTTGGAGATGAAATCTCTTCTCCTCTAGACGTAAAGAGTGCCCCCTTGTCCTCTTTGTTGACCGTAAAGTGAATAACTCAACACCAAGTTCACTATATGGACCCCTTATATATTTATACATGTTGATCATATCCCCCCTTAATCTCCTCTTATCAAGGGTGAATAAATTCAGTTCCTCTAATCTTTCCTCATAGCTGAGCTCCTCCATGCCTCTTATCAGTTTGGTTGCCCTTCTCTGCACTTTCTCCAGTTCCCCAATATCCTTTTTGAGAACTGGTGCCCAAAACTGAACTGCATATTCCAGATGAGGTCTTACTAATGATTTGAACAGGGGCAAAATGATATCTCTCTCTCTGGAGTCCATACCTCTCCTAATACAAGAAAGGACTTTGCTCGCTTTGGAAACCGCAGCTTGGCATTGCATGCTATTATTGAGTTTATGATCTACCAAAACCCCCAGATCCTTCTCCACTACGGATTCCCCGAGTTGTACTCCCCCTAGTACAGTGCTCGACGAATACCGGGCGCCAGGTCGCATTGGCGACTAGAATTAGCGACCTGGCGCCTGGGGCAGCACAGCTGGGGGTATCCTGTCTCCATAGTGCACCCCCGCCGCCGCGCGCGCGATCGCGATGGGCCGCGCCGGCCGGTAATTGAGGCCCCGGCTTTGCGGCCTTGTGCAGTCCTATGGTACCTTCTATACTCTGGCGCCCTCTTGTGGCGGCCGTTGGTATGACACCCAGCAATGCTAATGGAGCTGTTTTGTTTTGTTTTGACTGCCTGCCTGCCTATCTCCTTCACTTAGAACCCCTAAACATTATATATATTTATTTTTCTAACACCCTAGAGAATAAAATGGCGGTCGTTGCAATACTTTTTGTCACACCGTATTTGCGCAGCGGACTTACAAGCGCACTTTTTTGGGAAAAAATTATTTTTTTAATTAAAAAAAATAACACAACAGTAAAGTTTGCCCAATTGTTTTTTATATTGTGAAAGATAATGTTACGGCGAGTAAATTGATACCAAACATGTCTCGCTTCAAAATTTTGCCCGCTCGTGGAATGGCGACAAACTTTTACCCTTTAAAATCTCCATAGGTGACGTTTAAAAAATTCTACAGGTTGCATGTTTTGAGTTACAGAGGGTGTCTAGGGCTAGAATTATTGCTCTCGCTCTACCGATCACGGTAATACCTCACATGTGTGGTTTGAACACCGCTTTCATATGCAGGCGCTACTCTTCTGCAAACAAGCTCGGTGGGACGGGCGCGTTTAAAATTATTTTTTTTTTCTTATTTATTTTGACTTTTAATTTTTTCACTGTTCTTTTGAAAGAAAAATTGTGTAACTTTTATTCCTATTACAAGGAATGTAAACATCCCTTGTAATAGAAAAAAAAGCATGACAGGACCTCTTAAATATGAGATCTGGGGTCAAAAAGACTCGGATCTCATATTTAAACTAAAATGCAAAAAAAAAAATTGCCATTTGAAAAAAAAAAAAAAAATGTCCCTTTTTAAAGAGCTATGGGCAGAAGTGACGATTTTGAAGTCACTTCTGCCCTGCAATGACTTGGAGACAGGCGGGGGCCATCTTCCCCTCACTCGTCTCCATGTCGTTAAAAAAAAAAAAAAAAAAAAAAAACCTGGCTCCTAACTTTTTTAGCTGGCTCCTAGATTCCAAGCAAATTTGTCAAGCCCTGCCCTAGTATGTATGATGCATATTCTTAGCCCCCAAGTGCATAACTTTACATTTATCAACATTAAACCTCATCTGCCACATAGTCGCCCAATTTGACAGAGCATTGAGGTCAGCTTGTAAATTGGAGACCTCCTGTAAGGACGTTATTCCACTGCATAGCTTGGTGTCATCTGCAAAGACAGAAATGTTACTTTTGATCCCAGACCCAATATCATTTATAAAGATATTAAAAAGTAAGGGTCCCAGCACTGAACCTTGGGGTACACCACTGATAACCTTAGCCCATTCAGAGTAAGAATCATTAACCACGACTCTCTGAATTCTGTCTTTTAGCCAGTTTTCTATCCATTTACAAACCGATATTTCCAAACCTGTAGACCTTACCTTACACATGAGCCGTGTGTGGGGAACTGTATCGAACGCTTTTGCAAAATCCAAGTATACCACGTCCACAGCCACGCCTCTGTCCAAGGTTTTACTTACCACCTCATAAAAAGAAATGAGGTTTGTCTGACAACTTCTGTCTTTCATGAACCCATGCTGTCTGTTGCTTAAAATATTTTTTTCCTGCAAGAACTCGTCTATGTGGTCTTTTAATAATCTCTCCAGTATCTTCCCAACTATAGAAGTTAAACTAACAGGTCTATAGTTACTTGGTAAAGACTTTGTTCCCTTTTTAAATATAGGCACCACGTTCGCCCTGCGCCAATCCAGTGGTACTATTCCTGTCATTAATGATTCCCTAAAAATTAGATACAATGGCTTTGAAATTACAGAGCTCAATTCTTTTAGGATCCGTGGGTGGATGCCATCAGGTCCAGGTGCCTTTTAAATTTATTGCCCATGGGAATATACTTTGCAGTGAGTTCACAAACAGTCTTTTTGAAGAATCCCCATTTCTGTTCTGTGCCCATTGTTGCCAATATTCTCTCCCAGTCTAAGTTCTGGAGAGCAGCCCTCATCCTTGGAAAATTTGCCCTCTTGAAATTAAGTGTTTTTATCTTTCCTGTATGTGATTTTTGCTTACAGCTAACATCAAATGAAATCATGTTATGGTCACTGCTACCCAGATGCTCCTTTATCTGAACATTAGTAATATGCTCTGCATGGTTTGAGATTACCAGATCCAGCAGAGCATCATTCCTGGTTGGGGCCTCAATGAACTGGACCATAAAATTGTCCTGTAATAGGTTTATAAATTTTTGTCCTTTAACTGTCCCAGCAGTGCCATTATTCCAGTCAATTTCTGGGTAGTTAAAATCCCCCATTATTATCACTGTCCCAGCCCTTGCAGCCCTTTCTATTTGAGCAAGGAGCTGAGTATCCACCTCCTCATTAACATTGGGTGGTCTATAACAAACTCCAATGATTAACTTTGAACTACGCACATCTGTATGCAGTTCCACCCATAATGCTTCAGACTCATCACACTCTCCATCCCCCAGGTCCTCTTTCACACTCGCTTTGAGATCACTTCTCACATACAGACAGACCCCTCCACCTTTCCTTTTAACTCTGTCTTTCCGAAAGAGTGCATAGCCAGGAATATTTATAGCCCAGTCATGTGAGGACTGCAGCCAAGTTTCAGCAATACCGATTACATCATAGCTCTCCTGATGCACCAGAGCTTCCAACTCACCTATTTTGCTTGGCAGACTTCTGGCATTGGTGAACAAACACTTTAATGCATTACTATATTTTGACCAGTCACATACTACCCTCTTGGGTGTTCCGAGATTGCAACTAGGACTTGCTACTATATTTACATTGGGTTTATGTCCTTTGGTTACCCTACCACTAATGCCCCTAATATTACCCTCTGGAATATGTTCCACGCTGACTATTCCTATCTCTATCTCTATCTATTCCTAATAAGTTCAGTGCTCGTAACCTTTCCTCATAACTAATATTATCCAGACCTTTTATTAGCTTTGTTGCCCTTCTTTGTACTCGCTCCATTTCCAGTACATCCTTCCTGAGGACTGGTGCCCAAAACTGGACAGCAAACTTCAGGTGCGGCCGGACCAGAGTCTTGTAGAGCGGGAGAATTATCGTTTTATCTCTGGAGTTCATCCCCTTTTAATGCATGCCAATAATTATGTTTACTTTGTTAGCAGCAGCTTGGCATTGCATGCCATCGCTCACAATACCTCATACACTATGGCGACTCTCCCTTGGTCAAGAGGCCTAGTGGCAACCTTATAAAGCTTCCGACATCAGCAGACGAAGTAAGGCAGTGGCAGAGGGTATGGCGAATTGCAGGGCCATCTTAAGAGCGTTATAGGCCCCCGGCAATAGAGTGCACTGTGGCCCTGTCTACACAATCACGCACGAGAATAAAAATGCAAATTATCAATAAGGCTATATTTATTGGTACTTCCAACAAAATCAGTGTTTAAACATTAACACCACGTTTGGACAATATAACACGAGTTTGATGGGAACAGTGGCAGCTTTTGATGGGCACAGTGGCAGTTTTGATGGGCACAGTGGCAGTGTTTGATGGGCACAGTGACAGCTTTGATGGGCACAGTGGCTGTTTGATGGGCAAAGTGGCTGTTTGATGGGCACAGTGGCTGTTTGATAGGCACAGTGGCTGTGTTTGATGGGCACAGTGGCCGCTTTTGAGGGGCACAGACAGTGGCTGTGTTTGATGCACAACTTGAACTTACTTAAAATAAGTAGACATTGTTAGACTTACTTGAGTCCACCGGCCTGGTGCAGTACAGTGTGTCACTCACAGCAGCAAAGTAGCGGCAGCTAATAAGGGCCGTCTTTCCGCTCCGCTCCCTCTCCATGCGGTCTGAAGAACATGGCAGAGGTGGGCGGAGCCTGTTCACTAGCCAATGGGGCAGCCGCGGTGCGCTATGAATGCTGGGGCAACCGCGGCCTCTGATTGACGTCACTGGTTGCTAGCTAGATGCCAGCCGGCGAAGTGAGAAACCAGTGCAGTCAGTCAATTTAAGCAGCAGATTGCAGCACTGAGGATCAGCCCTGGATGGGGCCCTCCAGACAAGTGGGGCCCCCGGGCAACTGCCCAACATGCCCAGTGGAAAAAACGGCCCTGGCGAATAGGGTGTGGTGAACAATAAAAGAGAATTCCATAGAGAGGTTTTGGAAGGAATCTCATATCTGTCCATACTATCTGTTTCTTTCTTGTCCATGCTGTCAGATAATATAGGATTTGTTGCCATGTGGCTTCTTAGTGCACTGAGGCAAGTTTTTATGGAATACATTAGGGCAACCAATTTAAAATAAATGTTGCCACATAGCATTGAAGTGGTTGTAAAGCCTATGCATTAAGGGGAAAAACCTTCTGTCCTGCACCCCCCCCCCCCCATTTTTCTTACCTGAGCCCGATCCGATCTAGCAATATGCACGAGAGCAGTGGCTCCAGTCATCCTCTCTCTCCTCATAGGACAGATTGGCTCCTGCTGCTGCCAATCAAATCCTGTGACACAGGAGCGGGGGGCGGGTCCAAGTCCTGCTTTCTATAAGCCTGCACAGGCGCCCCCCAGGGAGAGCGTTTTCCGTGGGAGCACCCAAGGAAGAGAAGAGGTCTGGAGCACCAGCAGGGCACCCCAGAAGAGGCGGATCGGGGCGGATGATAAGGGTTAAGCAGTGGACGGTCACTAGGATCTTTCATCCAGGCCTCTAATAACAATGTCCCCCTATACTTGGATGCCTCCTTCCAATATCGGCCAGACACTTTTCCTGTGAACCTCCAGGCCACATCCTCAGTGAATCCCCATGATCCAGCTCCAACTATTTCCAGCAAATAGATTGCCTAGCTCGCACTGAGCTGGGACCTCAATGTACTCCTGCAGGCTTCAGCTAAACTACCCAGCAGGGCAGCGGCACTCCAGGCTCGGATCTTCTCCTCCTGGACAAGAACCCGGCTTCTCCAGGCCCCAAACTATTTATGCACTCTGCAGCCACCTACTTGGCATCCTCCCTCAGGGATTGGCTGATACTACATACACTATATTACCAGGTGTATGTGGGACGCCTGCCTTTAAACGCCCATGGACGTTAATAGCATCCCAAATTTAGTCTGTAGGGTTCAATATTGAGTTGGCCCACTCTTTGCAGTTATAAAAGCTTCAACTCTTCTGGGAAGGCTGTCCAAAAGGTTTAGGAGTGTGTCTATGGGAATGCTTAACCATTTTTCCGGAGGCGCATTTGGGAGTTCAGGCACTGATGAGGACAATGTGACCAACTATGATGTGGGCTCCTTGAGGGTAGGGACTGATGTGAGTGTGCAATGTACAGGGATAGGGACAATTGTAGACACTCGCTCAGGTTGAACTGGATGGACTGATGTCTTTATTCAACCTTACTAACTATGAAACTATGAAACTATGAAGAAGGCCTGGCTCGCAGTCTCCACACTAATTCATCCCAAAGGTGTTCTATCAGGTTGAGGTCAGGACTCTATGGAGGCCAGTCAAGTTCCTCCACCCCAAACCCACTCATCCATGTCTTTATGAACCTTGATTTGTGCACTGGTGCGCAGTCATGTTGGGACAGGAAGGGGCCATCCCCAAACTGTTCCCACAAAGTTGGGAGCATGAAATTGTCCAAAATGTCTTGGTATGCTGACGCCTTAAGAGTTCCCTTCACTGGAACTAAGGGGACAAGCCCAACCCCTGAAAAGCAACCCCACACCATAATCCCAAATGATTTGGAGGGGTGGCCCAATACTTTTGGCAATATAGTGTGGATGTGCAGACCTCAACCCACAAGAACACTTCGAATGAACAGTTTGGGGATAGCCCCTTCCAACATGACTGTGCACTAGTGCACAAAGCAAGGTCCATAAAGACATGGATGAGCGAGTTTGGGGTGGAGGAACTTGACTGGCCTGCACAGAGTCCTGACCTCAACCTGATAGAACACCTTTGGGATCAATTAGAGTATAGACTGCGAGCCAGGCCTTCTCGTCCACATCAGTGCCTGACCTCACAAATGCGCTTCTGGAAGAAAGGTCAAACATTCTTATGCCCCGAACACACGGTCGGATTTTCCGACGGAAAATGTCCTACCGGACCATGTTTTCGGAAATTCCGAGTGTGTGTGGGCTCCATCAGACTTTTTCCCTCGGAATTTCCGACGGAAAAAGTTTGAGATCCTGCTCTCAAATTTTCCGACAAAAAAGTCCTATCGGACTTTTTCCGATCGTGTGTAGCGAATTCCGACGGACAAAGTGCCACGCATGCTCAGATCACATTACAAGACCAAAGCTATTGGCTACTAGCCTCTACGTAGTCCCGTCGTACGCAACAAACGTCACCACGTTCAGAATGATCGGATTTTCCGACAACTTTGTCCGACCGTGTATATGCAACACCAGTGTCGGACAAAATCCGTCGGAAAAAATCTGACGGATTTTGTGGTCGGAATTTCCGACCGTGTGTACGGGGCATTATAGACACACTCCTAAACCTTGTGGACAGCCTTACTAGAAGAGTTGAAGCTGTTATAGCTGCAAAGAGTGGGCCAACTCAATATTGAACCCTACGGACAGAAATGTTCAGGCCAAGGCTCTGCCTCTTCCATCCCACTATATTCTAGAATCCACTAGAAGGCAGTGAGAAGCAGTTGAGCCTGCAAGGTAGTGAGACCCAAACAGACAAAAATAATCACACACCGCTCCAATAATTACAGACGAAATTTACCTGACCCTTCCTATCAACCTATTCTAGGAGGGTGCTACACTTATGTTCAGACCATACACTCAGCTCACCCCAGACTCATGATGGGCCCACTTTCATTAGTCCGCATGTCTCCACCCACACTATACCATGAATCTGGAGGGTGTCAGACTTGGCGGTAACAGGTTACTTTGTTTTATCTGTGAACGTCTGCATGTCTAAGAAATCTTTTTTGTTTGAAAACAGCTTTCCTTTCAATAGTCTCATGCATGGCTCACAGTGTACGTCTCTCTCAATTACCCGCGTCTTTAGATGTCGGGAATGGTATGCGGGCGTGATGAGACACGAATCCCAGCCCTGTGCTCTAGCATTGCAGGCAACCCACCCATTCCGTCCGCCTGTAAATAATTCACTCAGATAGGTTCTTCTTGGACTGCTTTGGTAGTTAGACAACATTCGTTTACAATCGTCTATACA
Organism: Lithobates sylvaticus; assembly: GCA_028564925.1. Taxonomy (NCBI): domain Eukaryota; kingdom Metazoa; phylum Chordata; class Amphibia; order Anura; family Ranidae; genus Lithobates; species Lithobates sylvaticus. Next base: position 757,522,672 of record CM053026.1, on the reverse strand, counting down.
TAACAGAATACACGGCTATATCCCGACTAGACATGTGCAATTCGTTTAGTTTTTTTTTGTTTTTCGTTTTTTTACGTTATTTTCGTTTGTTCGTTTTAGTACGAATGAACAAACGATTCGCTAAAAATTTTAACGGATAACGAACGAACGAATCCAATTAACGAATCGTTCAAATCGAACGAATCCGAAAAACAACGAGAATCCGAAAAAAACAAATAGAAACAACGAATGTACGAATGAAGAAAATCAGAAAAACGAAAACAGGAACAACGAAAATGAACGAAAAAAAATTCGTACATTCGTAACTTTTTTTTTTTTGTTGAATTGGTAATTTTCCATGTCTCTTACAATGGCGCTGCTTAACGTGCTTCGAATGGATTGAATGAAAAAATTCGTACATTCATAACTATATTTTTTTGTTGAATTGGTAATTTTCCATGTCTCTTACAATGGCGCTGCTTAACGTGCTTCGAATGGATTGAACGAAAAAATTCGTACATTTGTAACTTTTTTTTTCGATTCGTAATTTTCCGTGTCTCTTACAATGTAATAATAGCATACACATTACATAACATTATGAATTATGCTCCGATTACGAATCTACAAATTTTTACGAATGTTACGAATGTACGAATAAATACGAATGCGTCTGAATTTCGAATAAACGAAAATTAAACTAATGAAAAAACGAATCAACGAAAAAATAACTCTTACGAATATACAAATCGTTACGAATACGAACACCGACGACTTACGAATCGTTACGAATCAATGGAAACGAAAAAAACGAAACGAAAATAAAATAATTTTTTTCGGAAACAAAAAAAACGAAACGAAAATAAACACATTTTTTTGTTGTGCACATGTCTAATCCCGACTTTCCGAGAAGGGGACTAAAGACGTATTTTAGGTAGAACCACACTCTGGTCTTTTCTTTCATCATTTCAGATAATGGACCACCAAGATTTTATTAACCACTTCCAGACCAGCCTCGTTTTGGATTTTAGGTGTTTACATGTTTAAAACTGTTTTTTTTTTTGCTAGAAAATTACTTAGAATCCCCAAACATTATATATTATTTTTTTCTAACACCCTAGAGAATAAAATGGCGGGCATTGCAATACTTTTTTTCACACCGTATTTGCGCAGCGGTCTTACAAGCGCACTTTTTTTGGAAAAAAAGTCACTTTTTTGAATAAAAAAATAAGACAACAGTAAAATTAGCCCAATTTTTTTTTTGTATTGTGAAAGATAATGTTACGCCGAGTAAATTGATACCCAACATGTCCTGCTTCAAAATTGCGCCCGCTCGTGGAATGGCGTCAAACTTTTACCCTCAAAAATCTCCATAAGCGTCATTTAAAAAATTCTACAGGTTGCATTTTTTGAGTTAGAGAGGAGGTCTATGGCTAGAATTATTGTTCTCGCTCTACCGATCGCGGCAATACATCACATGTGTGGTTTGACTACCGTTTTCATATGCGGGCGCTACTCACGTATGCGTTCGCTTCTGCGTGCGAGCTCGTCGGGACGGGGTGTTTTAAAAAAAAATTTTTTTGTTTTTCTTATTTATTTTACTTGAATTTATTATTTTTTACACTGTTTTTAAAAAAAAAAAATGGATCACTTTTATTCCTATTACAAGGAATGTAAACATCCCTTGTAATAGAAAAAAAGCATGACAGGTCCTCTTAAATATGAGATCTGGGGGTCAAAAAGTCCTCAGATCTCATATTTAGACTTAAATGCAAAAAAAAAAAAATGTCATTTAAAAAAAAATGACATTTGGAAATTCCCCTTTAAGACGTCACTTCCGCCCTCCTATGGTATAGAGACGGGTGGGGGCCATCTTAGCCTCACTCGTCTCTATACCCGGCACGTAGAAGGACCCGATCGCCTCCGCCGCTGCCGACGGCTCCGGTAAGCGGCGGAAGGCGCAGGAGACCGGCGGGAGGGGGGGCACCTCTCCCGCCGCCGATAACGGTGATCTCGCTGCGAACCCGCCGCAGAGACCACCAGTATCGGAAACAGAACCGCTCACTGTAGAGAGGGATACCTCGGTTGTGGCAGCAGCTGCTGCTGTTACCGAGATATCCCTCTTCAAAAAAATGACATATATATACAGTGAGCGGTCGGTAAGTGGTTAACCACCTGACCTTCAGAAGATTGAGGCCTGATTCACACAGGTTGCAGTTTGCATATTCCAGGTGCATTTCACGTTTTTTAATACATGCTTTTGATCCATTGAAGTCTATGGAACCAAAAACCAGAAAAAACGTCTCTGGCCCTTTCCATAAAATGCACATGAACTACATCCATAGGAAACCATGTTAAATGGTCCCTAGTGTGTGTAGCGGCCATAACCCCTTGAGGGGCGGCCTTGACTTTTGGGCTTACCGTTTACCTCCACTTGGCTTGTCGTGAATGTCCAGGGGTTCCCAGGGTTGGTACCCAACAACTTTGGATGCTGACACAATAAAAGTCCTTTTGAAGGTTTTTATTCTTGCAGTGGTAACATCCAACAAACACAGTCTCAAATAGGAATAGAGGGTACGGGTGAAGAAACTCAGGCACCTTGAACTGCTGAAATCCACTGAATGTCTTTATTCAAACCCAGAGAGTAGCCGCTCGCAGCTGAGTACTTCAAATGCCAGACAAACCTCTAGCCAGAGGTATGGCAGCTGAGAATGTGATCCGGAAACTTGGTAAAAGTCTGAGAAAGGGGGGGTGGTCTGTATACTATCTCTTAATATGACACAACTCCATCCCTATAATATATATAAAGTAGAACAAGTTAGCCCATGGGACTTTAAATGAGTTGTTCATATAGATCATGACGTATAAGTAATTTGGTAAAGATTTTATTAGAGTTTCACAGACATAGTCACAGACATAGTCATAAAATAGTATATATAAAAACCATCATAAACCATAACTTGACCATAAACACATATTGTTATAGTACTAGAAGTACAAAAGTATACATATACAGCTTATATACTCGACGCGTTTCGCAAGCTCTGCTTGCTTCCTCAGGAGTAGATGTATATGTAGGGTATCTAAAAAGATAATAAGTATAAATAAGATATGGCATATAAATGGTCATTCGTTCAAAAAGGAGCATATGGCCTCCAAGAGGCACTCCATATTTACATTGTGGTCAGTTGCTCCAATGGACTGATCTCCAGAGGCGAAAGTGGTGAGTGCCTCCACCGGGAGCTGAAGAGGCATGGTTCGCAGCAAGCCACACGGGGGGACAAGTTGAGGGCAGACATGGCGATGAAGAAAAGGAAGGATGTGATGTATCCTAAAATGCCCCATGACCACCAGTGTCGTGGCAGCTGAAATGAGAGTATATATGTATCTAAATCAATTAACAAAGTATTTGATGATAATCTGAGAGTATAAATGATATGATGTCACTATGGTAAAGTGGAATCATGACATAGTGGGCATGGATGCAGATAGGGGGGAGTGTATGGAAAGGAAGTGCAGAGAGTGCAGAAATGTGAGAGGAAAGATAGAAAAAGAAAAGAGAGAAAGGGAAAAGAAAAGAGAAGCGAAAAAGAAAAAGGAAGGAAGGGAAGATACCCTATGGCGTGCCTCTTTAACAGAAACAGCGTGACAGGAAAAATGGCAATAGATGTAGATGTGAAAAATAGTAATCACCATAATGGTTGTATGGATGTATGGAAGTATAAATGTCTTTGTGCCGTTCATGTCACAGGCTGAAATGGAAAGAGAGCAAGACAGGGGTGAAGAATAAAAGAAATGGTAGGGAAAAGGAAAGGCGAAAAAGAGATGAAAATTGTGTAGATGAAAGAAGTGAATAGTGCTGATAATGGGAAATGTAAATCTCAAATTTGTATGAGCAAGTGCAATAAAGTGAAATTAAATGACATATTAGATGTCAAAAGTGTGCTTACCCCTATATCAAACCTCGAGTGGTGCAACCACCTACAGGGTGGAGGAAAAGCAAGAGTGTTCGCCAGGTCAGGAGCCCCCCGACCTATATCCCCGAGTGCGAGCGTTGGACCACGCCCCTAACGCCATGCGTGACGCGGCTATGGTACGTGCCCGCGCAGCGCATATGCGAGCACGTTCAGCCATCGTGATGACGCAATATACACCAGGCGTGGAGCCGCCGCAAATGCGGAAGTCCCACATTGGGTACAATAACATGGCGCCGATGTACTGGTGGCCCCTCCCCATTTCTGGAGAGGGGAGGGGACAGCAGGGAGGGTTAGTGTAAACCCCCCCATTGTACATCGCAGCTCCCGGAGGGGACAAACAGACCCACAGTCACCGATGGATAGAGTACACAGGAACCAACTCCACAAGTAGCCCAGATGACATAGGGAAAATGAATAAATAGAAGCTCATGTAGGAATACCCATGGCAATTGGCAATTAGTATTAGTAATTATGACCACGAGAATAGTAGACAGACCGAGTGGGCAAGTAGGTGTCTTCCACCTGGTAAATTATGAGAAAGGGGGGGTGGTCTGTATACTATCTCTTAATATGACACAACTCCATCCCTATAATATATATAAAGTAGAACAAGTTAGCCCATGGGACTTTAAATGAGTTGTTCATATAGATCATGACGTATAAGTAATTTGGTAAAGATTTTATTAGAGTTTCACAGACATAGTCACAGACATAGTCATAAAATAGTATATATAAAAACCATCATAAACCATAACTTGACCATAAACACATATTGTTATAGTACTAGAAGTACAAAAGTATACATATACAGCTTATATACTCGACGCGTTTCGCAAGCTCTGCTTGCTTCCTCAGGAGTAGATGTATATGTAGGGTATCTAAAAAGATAATAAGTATAAATAAGATATGGCATATAAATGGTCATTCGTTCAAAAAGGAGCATATGGCCTCCAAGAGGCACTCCATATTTACATTGTGGTCAGTTGCTCCAATGGACTGATCTCCAGAGGCGAAAGTGGTGAGTGCCTCCACCGGGAGCTGAAGAGGCATGGTTCGCAGCAAGCCACACGGGGGGACAAGTTGAGGGCAGACATGGCGATGAAGAAAAGGAAGGATGTGATGTATCCTAAAATGCCCCATGACCACCAGTGTCGTGGCAGCTGAAATGAGAGTATATATGTATCTAAATCAATTAACAAAGTATTTGATGATAATCTGAGAGTATAAATGATATGATGTCACTATGGTAAAGTGGAATCATGACATAGTGGGCATGGATGCAGATAGGGGGGAGTGTATGGAAAGGAAGTGCAGAGAGTGCAGAAATGTGAGAGGAAAGATAGAAAAAGAAAAGAGAGAAAGGGAAAAGAAAAGAGAAGCGAAAAAGAAAAAGGAAGGAAGGGAAGATACCCTATGGCGTGCCTCTTTAACAGAAACAGCGTGACAGGAAAAATGGCAATAGATGTAGATGTGAAAAATAGTAATCACCATAATGGTTGTATGGATGTATGGAAGTATAAATGTCTTTGTGCCGTTCATGTCACAGGCTGAAATGGAAAGAGAGCAAGACAGGGGTGAAGAATAAAAGAAATGGTAGGGAAAAGGAAAGGCGAAAAAGAGATGAAAATTGTGTAGATGAAAGAAGTGAATAGTGCTGGTAATGGGAAATGTAAATCTCAAATTTGTATGAGCAAGTGCAATAAAGTGAAATTAAATGACATATTAGATGTCAAAAGTGTGCTTACCCCTATATCAAACCTCGAGTGGTGCAACCACCTACAGGGTGGAGGAAAAGCAAGAGTGTTCGCCAGGTCAGGAGCCCCCCGACCTATATCCCCGAGTGCGAGCGTTGGACCACGCCCCTAACGCCATGCGTGACGCGGCTATGGTACGTGCCCGCGCAGCGCATATGCGAGCACGTTCAGCCATCGTGATGACGCAATATACACCAGGCGTGGAGCCGCCGCAAATGCGGAAGTCCCACATTGGGTACAATAACATGGCGCCGATGTACTGGTGGCCCCTCCCCATTTCTGGAGAGGGGAGGGGACAGCAGGGAGGGTTAGTGTAAACCCCCCCATTGTACATCGCAGCTCCCGGAGGGGACAAACAGACCCACAGTCACCGATGGATAGAGTACACAGGAACCAACTCCACAAGTAGCCCAGATGACATAGGGAAAATGAATAAATAGAAGCTCATGTAGGAATACCCATGGCAATTGGCAATTAGTATTAGTAATTATGACCACGAGAATAGTAGACAGACCGAGTGGGCAAGTAGGTGTCTTCCACCTGGTAAATTATGAGAAAGGGGGGGTGGTCTGTATACTATCTCTTAATATGACACAACTCCATCCCTATAATATATATAAAGTAGAACAAGTTAGCCCATGGGACTTTAAATGAGTTGTTCATATAGATCATGACGTATAAGTAATTTGGTAAAGATTTTATTAGAGTTTCACAGACATAGTCACAGACATAGTCATAAAATAGTATATATAAAAACCATCATAAACCATAACTTGACCATAAACACATATTGTTATAGTACTAGAAGTACAAAAGTATACATATACAGCTTATATACTCGATGCGTTTCGCAAGCTCTGCTTGCTTCCTCAGGAGTAGATGTATATGTAGGGTATCTAAAAAGATAATAAGTATAAATAAGATATGGCATATAAATGGTCATTCGTTCAAAAAGGAGCATATGGCCTCCAAGAGGCACTCCATATTTACATTGTGGTCAGTTGCTCCAATGGACTGATCTCCAGAGGCGAAAGTGGTGAGTGCCTCCACCGGGAGCTGAAGAGGCATGGTTCGCAGCAAGCCACACGGGGGGACAAGTTGAGGGCAGACATGGCGATGAAGAAAAGGAAGGATGTGATGTATCCTAAAATGCCCCATGACCACCAGTGTCGTGGCAGCTGAAATGAGAGTATATATGTATCTAAATCAATTAACAAAGTATTTGATGATAATCTGAGAGTATAAATGATATGATGTCACTATGGTAAAGTGGAATCATGACATAGTGGGCATGGATGCAGATAGGGGGGAGTGTATGGAAAGGAAGTGCAGAGAGTGCAGAAATGTGAGAGGAAAGATAGAAAAAGAAAAGAGAGAAAGGGAAAAGAAAAGAGAAGCGAAAAAGAAAAAGGAAGGAAGGGAAGATACCCTATGGCGTGCCTCTTTAACAGAAACAGCGTGACAGGAAAAATGGCAATAGATGTAGATGTGAAAAATAGTAATCACCATAATGGTTGTATGGATGTATGGAAGTATAAATGTCTTTGTGCCGTTCATGTCACAGGCTGAAATGGAAAGAGAGCAAGACAGGGGTGAAGAATAAAAGAAATGGTAGGGAAAAGGAAAGGCGAAAAAGAGATGAAAATTGTGTAGATGAAAGAAGTGAATAGTGCTGATAATGGGAAATGTAAATCTCAAATTTGTATGAGCAAGTGCAATAAAGTGAAATTAAATGACATATTAGATGTCAAAAGTGTGCTTACCCCTATATCAAACCTCGAGTGGTGCAACCACCTACAGGGTGGAGGAAAAGCAAGAGTGTTCGCCAGGTCAGGAGCCCCCCGACCTATATCCCCGAGTGCGAGCGTTGGACCACGCCCCTAACGCCATGCGTGACGCGGCTATGGTACGTGCCCGCGCAGCGCATATGCGAGCACGTTCAGCCATCGTGATGACGCAATATACACCAGGCGTGGAGCCGCCGCAAATGCGGAAGTCCCACATTGGGTACAATAACATGGCGCCGATGTACTGGTGGCCCCTCCCCATTTCTGGAGAGGGGAGGGGACAGCAGGGAGGGTTAGTGTAAACCCCCCCATTGTACATCGCAGCTCCCGGAGGGGACAAACAGACCCACAGTCACCGATGGATAGAGTACACAGGAACCAACTCCACAAGTAGCCCAGATGACATAGGGAAAATGAATAAATAGAAGCTCATGTAGGAATACCCATGGCAATTGGCAATTAGTATTAGTAATTATGACCACGAGAATAGTAGACAGACCGAGTGGGCAAGTAGGTGTCTTCCACCTGGTAAATTATGAGAAAGGGGGGGTGGTCTGTATACTATCTCTTAATATGACACAACTCCATCCCTATAATATATATAAAGTAGAACAAGTTAGCCCATGGGACTTTAAATGAGTTGTTCATATAGATCATGACGTATAAGTAATTTGGTAAAGATTTTATTAGAGTTTCACAGACATAGTCACAGACATAGTCATAAAATAGTATATATAAAAACCATCATAAACCATAACTTGACCATAAACACATATTGTTATAGTACTAGAAGTACAAAAGTATACATATACAGCTTATATACTCGACGCGTTTCGCAAGCTCTGCTTGCTTCCTCAGGAGTAGATGTATATGTAGGGTATCTAAAAAGATAATAAGTATAAATAAGATATGGCATATAAATGGTCATTCGTTCAAAAAGGAGCATATGGCCTCCAAGAGGCACTCCATATTTACATTGTGGTCAGTTGCTCCAATGGACTGATCTCCAGAGGCGAAAGTGGTGAGTGCCTCCACCGGGAGCTGAAGAGGCATGGTTCGCAGCAAGCCACACGGGGGGACAAGTTGAGGGCAGACTTGGTAAAAGTCTCTGACACAGAATGAACTTGCAACCGAAGGTGAATAGGAACCTTTCCCACAGTACCTGGAACTTTCTCCTTGGCAGTACTGTGGAAGTGTGGATTCTTTAGTGTCCATACAACTCAGTGAACAGGCTCCTCTTTAGATGCCAGCTTGTTGGCCCTCCTCCGAAGAGTCCACCCCCGGTCACCTACACGAGCTGTGGTGCCCCTCGAATTATGAGAGCACACCAGGACGCCTTGAATCCTCCTTCAGTTACTGGTCCTTGGGCTAACCAGCTCCGAGACTCGGGAACGGATGGATCCTTGCCCCAGACCATGCGGGTCTGTGGGGCTAATCAAACTGACCATGTTGTGGGACGGCTAGTGCTCCCAGGCCCGGGACCCCTCACGGGGCTACCCCGGTCCAGAACCAGGAAACAGGACTGCGGCCTAACCCCGAACACGTGACTTCAGCACCTTAAATACCCTTCCCCAGACTACTCAGCGGGGCCAGACGCACCCACTGATTGGCTCCGGGGAAGACTGATACCCAAGACGTCCAACCAAACCTGGTTCTAGGCCTGTCATGTGTACCTTACTGTACCCATGACCAGGCAGAACCCTAGTACAGCCCAGCCAAACTGATGCCAAAGTTAACCTGTACAATTAACCCTCAGAACCCCATTACTGTTCTGAGGGAAAAACAAAATTTCCACATATAGCGCACAGTTGTTAAAAGTGTGCCCGCTACATGTGTTTCTGCAGAACAGAAAATGCTCTAAAAAATGCATAGGTGTGAATCGGACCTAACCCCCCTTCCTGACCAGGCCATTTTTTGCGATAAGGCACTGCGTTATTTTAACTGACAATTACGCGGTCGTGCAACGCTGTACCCAAATAAAATTGAAGTCCCTTTTTTACCACAAATAGAGCTTTCTTTTGGTGGTATTTGATCACCTCTGTGTTTTAAATTTTTTGCGCTATGAACAAAAAATAAAAAAAAAACAATATTTTTTTACTTTCTGCTATAAAACCCAATAAAAAAAAGGTAAAAAAAAAAAGCTAATTTCTTCATAAATTTGGGCCAATATGTATTCTGCTACATATTTTTAGTTTAAAAAAAATCCCAATAATGGTATATTGATTAGTGTGCGCAAAAGTTACATCTAGGAGTGCCCATCAGTCCACTTTACATCTAGCAGTGCCCATCAGTCCCCCTTACATCTAGGAATGCCCATAAGTCCACCTTACATCTAGGAGTGCCCATCAGTCCCCCTTACATTTAGGAGTTCCCATCATTCCCCTTATATCTAGAAGTGCCCATAAGTCCAACTTACATATAGGAGTAACCATCAGTCCCCCTTACATTTTGGAGTTCCCATCATTCCCCCTTACATCTAGAAGTACCCATAAGTCCACCTTACATCTAGGAGTAATCATCAGTCCCCCTTACATTTAGGAGTGACCATCAGTCCCCCTTACATCTAGGAGTACCCAAAGGCCACCTTACATCTAGGAGTGCCCATCATTCCCCCCCTTACATCTAGGAGTGCCCATCAGTCCCTCTTACATCTAGGAGTGCCCATCAAACCCCCTTACATCTAGGAATGTCCACACCAAAATTTTTAAAAAATTGGCATGGAGGTCCCCCCAAAATCCATACCAGACCCTTATCCGAGCATGTAGCCCGGAAGTCAGGATAGAGGGGGATGAGCGAGCGCCCCCCCCCCCTCCTGAACCATACCAGGCCACATGCTCTCAACATGGGGAGAGTGCTTTGGGGTGGCCAATGGTTGTCGGGGTCTGCGGGCAGGGGGCTTATCGGAATCTGAAAGCCTCCATTAACAAGGGTGCCCCCAGATCCCGCCCCCCCTATGTGAATGGGTATGGGGTGCATTGTACCTCTACCCATTCACCAAAAAAAATGTTAAAAAGTAAAAACCACAACAGACAGTTTTTGACAATTCCTTTATTGAAAAAGGAAAAAAAAAAGAAAAAGTGTCCTACGATGTCCATCCATCTTCAATCCTGACGCCCGAGGGACCCGAAAAATAGAAAAAACAATGAAAAAACTCTGCCTCCATGGGAGGCCTCCAGGCGACTACTGTCTTTTCGCTTTGACAGCTCTTATATAGGCAAGGGCGGGGCAACCTGCTGACGTAACTGGATGACCTCACCCGCCTCTGATATGAAGTCAGAAGGGGGCGGGGTCACTCGGTTACGTCACCGGGTGACCCCGCCCTTGCCTATATAACAGCTGTCAAAGCCAAGAGACAGCAGTCGCCAGGAAGCCTCCCATCGATGCAGAGCTTTTTTATTTTCTTCTATTTTTCGTGTCCGTCGGGCGGCTAAATTCAAGATTCAGGATGGACATCGCGGGACACTTTTTTTTTTCTTTTTTTATTAAAGGAATTGTCAAAAACTGTCTGTTGTTTTTAATTTTTTCAACTTTTTTGGGTGAATGAGTAAGGGCACTCCAAAGTACCCTCCCCATGTTGAGGGCAAGCAGCCTGGTAAGGTTCAGGAGGGGGGGGGGTGCTCGGGGCCTGCCAGACTGCTTGCTCGGATAAGGGTCTGGTATGGATTTTGAGGGGGGACCCCCCTCCAACTTTTTTAAAAATGTTGTCGTGAAGTTCCCAATTAAAATCTATGCCAAACCCAAAGGGCCTGGTATGGATTTTGGGGTGGGGACCCCACGCAGTTTTTTTTTTAAAATTTTGGCATGGAGTTCCCCTTTTTTATACCAGACCTTAAGGACCTGGTATGGATTTGGGGGGGGGGGGGGGGGGGCACGCTGTTTTTTTTCTTAATTCTGTCATAAGGTTTCCCTTAACCACTTCGATACACTGTATTATATACTCTGCACTGCACTATATACCCTGCACTGTATTATATATCCTACACTGACTGCACTATATATTCTCCACTGTATTATATATACTACACTGACTGCACTATATACTCTGCAATGTATTATATAAACTACACTGATGGCACTATATACTCTGAACTGCATTATATATACTATACGGACTGCTCTATATACTCTGAACTGTTATATATACTATATGGACTTCACCATATACACGCACAATTTCACCACAAACCCCTCCTTTAAATTACAATCCATGTTACATTACAGCACTCACCTTTATAACACAGCACATTTCTTTACAACACAGCCCCCACTTTAAATTACAACCCTGTTACATTACAGTGCCTACTCTTACATTGCAGCCCCCCCCCCCCCCTTTACATTTACATCACAATTCCCTCCTTTAAGTTACAATTCATATTAAATTGCAGCACCCAACTTTACATCCCAGTCCCCCCTTTACATCACAGTACATTCATTTTCATTGGAGCCCCCATCTTTAAATTACCTTTATATTCCAACCCCCCATTTTGCATTACAGCTAGCACATTTACATCACTATCCCCTCCTTTAATTTACAATCCATTTTTCATTACCGTGCCCACATTTATATAACCGCCCCCCCCCCTTTACATCATAGCCCCCCCCCTTGAAATCACAGCATCCTATAGTCACCCTTTACATCACAACCCCCCTCTATTTACATAGCAGCTACCCCTTTACATGACAGGACCCCCCTATATATTTCAGTGCCCCCTTTATATTGTAGTCCCCCTTTACGCCACAGTCCATCCTTTTACATTACAGCCCTCCTATAGATTACAGCCCACCCCTTACATCGCACGTGCCTCTTTCTATTCCTACCTTACACAGCAGGGCAGAGGGCGGTAGGTGAGACAGGTCTGGATAGAGAGTAGGCGCTTCCCAACTTTTCCTGATAACTTACAGGTAATTGGTTGCTAGAACCGGCCCCCCATCGTAGAAACCAATCACTGCTTGATAAATTGAAAAGTGCGGTTCCAAACGAGGGACAGTCCCTCCAAATGAGACAGTTGGGAAGTATATACGCAAGTTTTTTGCCATCCTGAACCAGTTTTGCATTATTGCTTCTAAGTTTGTTCCTTTTAGATAAATTGCAAGTTACAATTACTCTGTGTCATCACTCAACCTATTTTGTTAAATTTGGTGTCTACGAACAATCGGCTGTGTGCAATGGTGGAAAGGAGTTGCACGACAGCAGCCACCGGGAGCTGCACCACTTACCCAAGTACACAGGGCCAGGTCAGAATTTGGATTACTGGGTGTAGAAATTGTGGGAACCGATATGATCATATTGGATCCCATAGCAGTCAGATCTGGCCATTAACACCCTAGAGGGGCAAACACGAAAGTAATCCTGTATTTCCTTGGAGAAGACCTAGATTCCCAAGACAAGATAGTGTATAGCCAAATGGTAACTTTAGGGGACCTTAGGGCCCACTTGGCCAATGGGCATAGCATGTCGGAGCAGAGATGTACAGGATGGGATGCTGTAGTAGGTGGGAAAGCAACAGAACCCCCTTTAACTCAGGGCCATCTTTAACATTGATTGAACCCTGGGCAAACATTTTCTTGCCCCCCTCATGCAATTTCGCTCTCCACCCCAACATCCCAAAAAAGTAACAAACACACACAAACTTATCACAAAAAGTTTAATAATGTAAACATAAGGAATTTGTCCAGGCTCACTGATTGGTTGGTAGAGGTTGTTGCACATTCTTACCGCTCACTGATTGGATGGTAGAGGTTACCACACATCATTACCACTCACTGATTGGTTGCTAGAGGCTACTGAACATTATTATTGCTCACTGATTGGTTGCTAGAGGTTACTGCACAATATTACTGCTCACCTATTGGTTGCTAGAGCTTACTGCACATCATTACTGCTTACCGATTGGTTGCTAAAGGTTACTGCACATCATTACCACTGACTGGTTGCTAGAGGTTACAGCACATCATTACTCTAACTGATTGGTTGCTAGAGGTTACTGTACATCATTATTGGTCATTGATTGGTTTCTAGAGATTACAGCAGATCACTACTGTTCACTGATTGGTTGCTATATGTTACTGCACATCATTACTGCTCACTGATTGGTCACTAGAGGTTACTGTACATCCTTACAGCTCACTAATTGGTTGCTAGAGGTTACTGCACATCCTTACCGCTCACTGATTGGTTTCTATATGTTATTAAACATTATTACTGTTCACTGATTGGTTGCTAGAGGTTACAGCACATCATTGTAGCTCACTGATTGGTTGCTGAATGTTACAGCACATCATCTCCTCACTGACTGCACTCCATGGACTGGGGAGATGAGGGGACCCACCAATAGATAGAAAACTCCTAGGACTAGTTAATAGCAATGAGCAGAACAGAGCACACACAGCTATGAATGGTAACTGAGTTCAGGTAGGAACAGAGCCCAATGTGAGCAACATTCCAGAGAACGGACTGCCAGGAATAAATGACTAGTCATGCCGCCTGCAGTAGAAAGCCCGGCCGAGAACAGAAAAGTCATGCAGGACAAGTGAGACTTACACAAAACAAAATGCAATGGGAAAAATACCACGATAATTAGTACACCATAAAGCGGCAGCGCTGGTGTGAGATACACACAGAATAGAAATAAACAAAAATATGAAGCTGCACTGAGAATTAATAAATTCTAACATATAAATTGTATGAAACATAAAACATATTAATGAATAAACATGAATTATGAGTCCATATATTCAGAGCAGGCCGGGTTGATAGGATGGAAGCTGGACCTTCTACAGCAGGTCACTTTGGCTGTTCTGATAAGTATACCCACTGATTAAGGAGTCCATTCCTGGTACACATAAGAATACTGTGATCTCTGCCTGGCTGAATTTGGTTGGATGGGTTTGTCTGTGAGCTGACATCTGATCCACTCTCTGGATAAAGGCCCTGGCTGGGTATTAGCCGCAAGCTTTCCAAATCTTGCCATCTGGTAAGCACACAATCTATGTGGTGGAGGTGCATGTTATTGTCGTTGTGTATGGGATTCATACCCCAATGTCACTGATATTTAAAGGGACCTATTCACATTCACTATTTTGTTTTGGACTGAATATATGGACTCACAATTCATGTTTATTCATTAATATTTTTTATGTTTCATACAATTTATATGTTTGATACTTACACAAAGTGCGTCTTCCCGGTGCAGCTTGTTGTTGGGTGTTCAGCGGCAACCAGCCACTCCCTCTCCTTGGCTGTCCCCTTCCTTCCCCATCGCCAGCTCAACCCACATGAGTCAGCACAGCCCCAGCCAGGCACAGCAGCTCTCCGGAGCCTCATCCTCTTCTCCACCAACACTGGCTGTAGACACCCTGATATCTGATCCAGAGCATCGCTATCATTGGCTCGTTGCACTGTCCAACTACCATCGGGCTGCTGCTGATTGGGCTGGAAGCTGTACACTCCCAGGGTAAAGGCTGCATGTGTTGTGTGTCCACACATTGCGGAGTGTGCGTGCTGGAAAGCAAAAGCCGGGAAAACTATTTGCAAGCAGCGTGGGCTGAAGGAGCAGCTGCTTTGGGCCCCACAACAAGGTTTGGACCCGGGGCAGCTGCCCCTTTTGCCCCGTGTTAAAGTTAGCCCTACTTTAGCTGAACACATGGCTCCATGGGAACTGGTTATCCAGATATTGACAGAAGAAATGACTCCAGACAGAGTTATCTGCGATGAAGTGCAAACAGGAATACTCCCCCAAAAGGCAAGGAGGGGATGCTCCCTCATGGAGAAGGTGATCCATTTCTCAGAGGCAGTAAAAGTCTCCATCCCCATCCAGGGGCTGTCGTGTAGGCCATCTCCAGTGAGACTGACTGGGGCAATAAAGTGGAACGACTCCTGATCCAAGAACCAAAGATGGGGTTGTTAGCTGTTCTGTTGTATATGGCTACTTCAATGGCTAAGAGATTGACTGTGACTCAAGTCACTACTTTGCCAGAACGGTAGCATCCTGGTTTTGGCTGAGCTGCACTCTCCCTGTCTGACTGTCCACCTGCAGGGTAATTGATGTAGCTTCTGGGTGGAGACCAGACTTGTTTTAAGCCTGCCAAACCCTTAGTGTCATGCTTATGATAGTGTTTGCAACACATGCTTCAAGCTCCCTGTTATCTGCCTTGTTCCCATGCCTTGACCATTGTATTCACCTAATCCCCACCCTGCCAGCTAGTTTGGATTTCCTTGTTATCGACCTTGGATCAGACTTTGAACTACTTTCTTAACTCTACCAGATTTTTGACCATGTATTTGACCCTGACTACTCTCTGCCAAACAAGCTACTGATAAGGCCTGTGCTAGTATTTCTCACTGGAAAAAAATACTGTTGTAGGTCCAGTTTACTCAACTGAGTAGACAACCAAGTACAGGAAGGCCTGCTTGCCTTATGGGAAAGGGGGCTGCTATAGGTGAAGAACACAGAGCCAACTATAGAGCCTGACCACCAATCTTAGGGGTAGGCATGACAAACAGGTGTTTCAGCATTTTATTGACAGCCACCTTTGGGATGAATTAGAGTGGAGACTGTGAGCCAGGTCTTCTCGTCCACATCAGTGCCTGACCTAAAAAATGTGCTTCTGTAAGAATGTTTAAACATTCCCATAGACACACTCTTTAAACCTTGTGGACGGCCTTTCCAGAAGAGTTGAATCTGTTATAGCTGCAAAGGGTGGGCCAACTCAATATTGAACCCTACGGACTAAGACTGGGATGCCATTAAAGTTCATGTGCGTGTAAAGCAGTGGTGGCCCATCCACCAGGGGCACACGGGTGCCGCCCCCCCCCCCCCCCATCCATGCGTCCCACCCGATCTTCATACAGGGATGCCAGA
>CM053026.1:757273817-757501317 GCA_028564925.1 Lithobates sylvaticus | reverse complement strand
TAACAGCAGACCCCGCCGGTGTAATGTGCATTCAGATAGTCACCAGTCTCCATCAGAAGCCCGGGTGACAACACAAGGGGTAGACTTGGGAGACAGCCACTTTCTACATACCTTCAGTGGTGGTGGCTGCTTGTCATTGTTCACGATGAGTTTATAGAAGGTGACAACCCTGATTTCTTTTCTTTTTTTCTTTTTTTTTACTGCACAAAAGATTGTCACAATCAGATTTTGGTTTTATTGTAGCAATATTAAAGTATTTTCTGATGCAGAGTATGTGATCATTAAAAATACAACATCTTACCAATAAATATTAATAAATAATAATAATAATGATGATAAATAATATAAACAACAATAATAATAAATAATAATATAAATAACTCCAACAACAACAATAATAATAATAATAATAATATAATATTAAATACAAAATATACTTTGCTTTGTTCAGGGTGAGTTTCTAGAAGGTGACAGCCCTGATTTTATTTTTTTTTATTTTTTTACTGCATCAAACTTCCACACAATCAGATTTTTGTTTTGTTGTAGCAATATTTAAGACTTTCTTATGCAGAATATTATAAATACATATTAATAAATAAATAATAATAATAATAATGATGTTGATAAATAATATAAACAACAATAATATTAATAAATAATATAAATAACAACAACAACAATAATAATAATAAATAATAAGATAATATTAAATACAAAATATACTTTGCTTTGTTCAGGGTGAGTTTCTAGAAGGTGACAGCCTTGATTTTAGTATTTTTTTTTTTACTGCACCAAACTTCCACACAATCAGATTTTTGTTTTATTGTAGCAATATTTAAGTATTTTCTTATGTAGAGTATGTGGGCGTTAAAAAATATTAAATATTATAAATAAATATTAATAAATTATAATAATAATAATAACAATAAAAATGGTATATATATATATATATATATATATATATATATATATATATATATATCATTTTTATTGTTATTATTATTATCATTTATTAATATTTATTTATAATATTTAATATATAATATAATATAATATAATATATAATATAATTAATATATATATATATATATATATATATATATATATATATATATATATATATATATATATATAATAAATAATAATAAATAATAAATAATTTTAAATACAAAATATACTTCATAAATCTTGGGCACATTTCATTGTATTGTCTGTAGGTGTGTAGCTGATCTCCTAGACAAAGGTCAGGCCCCTTTCACACTGCTCTGCTGCGGTTTTAGCGTGAAATATACTCATGAAGGTTACCCACACTTTGCCATAGACTTCCATTAGATCGGGTGTTTTTGGTGCATTTCCTGAAAGAGCAACAAAAGTCCTCCATGCATTCCTGCTGAATCCGCTATACAGCCGGAGATAGTTCTAGAAATCTTTGGCCTAAAAAAAAGGGATTCTTAATTTTTATACATTGCAATATATGTTCAAGGTAATCCCTCTCTGGCCAGTCCCTACTCTACTCTACAATACACGTACCTGCTTATGGCTTACTTTATTGGACTTATAGTGCCAAATACACACACACATATATATATATATATAAATATATATATATATATATATATATATATATATATATATATATATATATATTGTATATGTCAGTGGATACTAACGGGCAAATCTTTTTCAAATCAGATGTGTGGTAAATCTAATTTGTTATTGGAATCTCTCTATTATGTTGTATGCAACTACTGATGAGTGAATCTTGTTAAATGTGATGGACAAGCTTGCTGATGGGTGAATAGGGTGAATCCTCTCTAAAAATGATGGGTGAGTACGGTGAATTCTCTCTAAAAATGATGGGTGAGTAGGGTGAATCCTCTCTAAAAATGATGGGTGAGCAGGGTGAATTCTCTCTAAAAATGATGGGTGAGCAGGGTGAATCCTCTCTAAAAATTATCAGTGAGTATGGTGAATCCTCTCTAAAAATGATCGGTGTTAAGGGTGAATTCTCTCTAAAAATGATCAGTGCGTACGGTGAATCCTCTCTAAAAATGATGGGTGAGTAGGGTAAATCCTCTCTAAAAAGTATGGGTGAGTAGGGTGAATCCTCTCTAAAAATGATGGGTGAGTAGGGTGAATCCTCTCTAAAAATTATCAGTGAGTATGGTGAATCCTCTCTAAAAATTATCGGTGATTAGGGTGAATCCTCTCTAAAAATGATGGGTGAGTAGGGTGAATCCTCTCTAAAAATGATGGGTGAGTAGGGTGAATCCTCTCTAAAAATGATGGGCGAATAGGGTGAATCCTCTCTAAAAATGATGGGTGAGTAGGGTGAATCCTCTCTAAAAATGATGGGCGAAACTTGTAACTGATTGAATATCTCAATAAATATTCCTTCTGTTAAAAATAAAATGATGGGCGAATAGGGTGAATCCTCTCTAAAAATAATGGGTGAGTAGGGTGAATCCTCTCTAAAAATGATGGGTGCGTGGGGTGAATAATCTCTAAAAATGATGGGTGAGTGGGGTGAATCCTCTCTAAAAATGATGGGTGTGTGGGGTGAATCCTCTTTAAAAATTATGGGTGAGTAGGGTAAATCCTCTCTAAAAATTATGGGTGAGTAGGGTAAATTTTCTTTAAAAATTATGGGTGAGTAGGGCGAATCCTCTCTAAAAATGATGGGTGAGTAGGGTGAATCCTCTCTAAAAATGATGGGTGAGTAGGGTGAATCCTCTCTAAAAATGATGGGCGAAACTTGTAACTGATTGAATATCTCAATAAATATTCCTTCTGTTAAAAATAAAATGATGGGCGAATAGGGTGAATCCTCTCTAAAAATAATGGGTGAGTAGGGTGAATCCTCTCTAAAAATGATGGGTGCGTGGGGTGAATCCTCTCTAAAAATGATGGGTGAGTAGGGTGAATCCTCTCTAAAAATGATGGGTGCGTGGGGTGAATCCTCTCTAAAAATGATGGGTGAGTGGGGTGAATCCTCTCTAAAAATGATGGGTGTGTAGGGTGAATCCTCTCTAAAAATGATGGGTGTGTGGGGTGAATCCTCTTTAAAAATTATGGGTGAGTAGGGTAAATCCTCTCTAAAAATTATGGGTGAGTAGGGTGAATTTTCTTTAAAAATTATGGGTGAGTAGGGTGAATCCTCTCTAAAAATGATGGGTGAGTAGGGTGAATCCTCTCTAAAAATGATGGGCGAAACTTGTAACTGATTGAATATCTCAATAAATATTCCTTCTGTTAAAAATAAAATGATGGGCGAATAGGGTGAATCCTGTCTAAAAATCATGGGTGCGTGGGGTGAATCCTCTCTAAAAATGATGGGTGAGTGGGGTGAATCCTCTCAAAAAATGATGGGTGAGTAGGGTGAATCCTCTCTAAAATTTATCAGTGACTAGGGTGAATCTTCTCTAAAGATGATGGGTGAGTACAGTGAATCCTCTCTAAAAATGATGGGCGAATAGGGGGAATCCTCTTTGACAATGATTGGGGAATAGGGCAAATCTTCTTTAAAAGTGATTGGTAAATCCTTTTTTGAAAATGGGTAAACACTTTGAATTTTCTGACTATGATGGGCAAATAGGGTGAATCTTCTTTGAAAGTATTTTGCAATGTGCTGTATAATACATTCAAAATATATATTTCAATGTGTAATAACTCTTTTTCTTATATATATAGACCAGAAATGTCATACATACAGTGCTATATTGACCCCCACTATATAAATAAATAAATATATCTGAGTGCATAAAAAAAAAAAAAAGGAAATATGACGGTACGGATAAAAATCACCTAACATCAATTTATGTAAATTGTGTATTTATATTAATTAATATAGTCAGTGATTTTTTTTTATTAATTCTTACACACATGATGAATATTGGGACTGTTTGCACATGATTTTGTTTATTGTTTATTTTATGTGCATTTTTATGAAATTGATCGCAGACTTATTTTATTAAATCTCTTATTTACGCACCTTTAAAATGAATTTTAAGCACTTTTTACATGTTTGACATGCTTTATGTTAATTGGAAATTGTTTGCAAATTTGTGAATATTTATTTATATAGAGACAACTGAAATTTCATATATAATAGATATGGAAAATGTTATGCAAATAGGGTGAATCGAGTTTGAAAATGATGGGTGAATAGAGCAAATCCTCTATTTTTGCTGCTATATAAAAATATCTATGAAGTTATCCTCCGCTTTCCCTTTTAGATTGTAAGCTCTATGAGCAAGGCACTCCAGTCCCTTCTGTATTGAATTGTATTGTAATTGTACAGTTCCCCCCTCTACATTGTAAAGCGCTGCACAAACTGTTGGTGCTATATAAATCCTGTATAATAATATTATATCTCAGTGCAAAACAAAATAATAATAATAGTAAATATGTCTGAATGCATATAAAAATCTGAAAATACATTATACAATATAAAATGCAAACTTATATTAATGAATATATTAGTTGATTTTTAGATTAAGTATTTTAGGAATTGAGGAATATTAGATCTGGTTGCACATAATTTTGTACATTTTTTTATTTCCTGTTTTTAATAAATTGGTTGTACATTTATTTATTGTATTTAAGCACTTTTTAAACGTTTGATACACTTTAAAGGGGTTGATTTAGTAAAACTGGAGAGGGCAAAATCTGGTGCAGCTCTGCAAAGAAACCAATCAGCTTCTAAGTTATTATTTTATTTATTTTTTTAGTCAAAGCTTAATTGAACAAGCTGAAGTTAGAAGCTGATTGGCTACCATGCACAGCTACACCATATTTTGTATACTTGCACTCAGTAATTTCTATTAATGAATATATTAGTTTATTGTTTATATTTTTTCGAAATTGAGGAATATTAGGTCTGGTTGCACATAATTTTGTATATTTTTTAATTCATGTTTTTATTATATTAGCTGCACTCAGATATATGTATTTATTTTTAATTTAAGCGCTTTTTGTTTGATACACTTTAAAGGGGTTGCGTACAAAACCCAGTGCAGCTCTGCATAGAAACCAATCAGCTTCCAGTTTTTTTTTTTTGTCAAAGCTTAATTGAATAAGCTGAAGTTGGAAGCTGATTGGCTACCATGCACACTGCACCAGATCTTGCTCTCATTTATGCACTCATTAATTTATATTAATGAATATATTAGTTGATTTTTATATATATTTTTTTAGAAATTGAGGGATATTAGGTCTGCTTGCACATCATTTTGTATATTTTTTTAATTCATGTTTTTATTATATTAGCTGCACTCAGATATATGTATTTATTTTTAATTTAAGCGCTTTTTGTTTAATACACTTTAAAGGGGTTGAGTACAAAACCCAGTGCAGCTCTGCATAGAAACCAATCAGCTTCCAGTTTTTTTTTTTTTTTGTCAAAGCTTAATTGAATAAGCTGAAGTTAGAAGCTGATTGGCTACCATGCACAGCTGCACCAGATCTTGCTCTCATTTATGCACTCATTAATTTATATTAATGAATATATTAGTTGATTTTTATATATTTTTTTTTTAGAAATTGAGGGATATTAGGTCTGGTTGCACATCATTTTGTATATTTTTTAATTCATGTTTTTATTATATTAGCTGCACTCAGATATATGTATTTATTTTTTATTCAAGCGCTTTTTGTTTAATACGCTTTAAAGGGGTTGAGTGCAAAACCCAGTGCAGTTCTGCATAGAAACCAATCAGCTTCCAGTTTTTTTTTTTCTGTCAAAGCTTAATTGAATAAGCTGAAGTTAGAAGCTGATTGGCTGATTTTGCACTCTTGCACTCATTTATGCTCATTAAAAATTAATTGCATATTTTGGAATATTTATTTATATGGAGGCAGTTCATATTTAAGTTACTCACTAATAGGGATATAATGGGCGTTTAATATAGTGTTGAGTATATTATTATAATTTTAAGTTTTATGTAGTCATATATATAATCCAGATATGGTTTCAGCTGCTTAGTATTAATTAATTATTAATTAATTAATTAATTAATTATTATTATTTTTTTTTTTAATGCAACTGAAACCTTGATGAACTAGTTTAGGTCCCCCATTTTAGCAGCAATGGTGCGAATGATTTAAAAAAAAAAAAAAAAAATGTTGGCAGCTATGTACAGACCGCGGGCTGACGCTTGCACGTGAACAGCGCTGGCCATTAAAGCCACATCAAAGAATTTAATTATTATTTGGCAATGTGACGTAAGGCCCGCAGAAACCCGTGTCAGTATGTTTGGTGGGTGACAGAGCCTCATTGTATGATGCCTCTATGTCTTTTCACATCATGCCTTGAATAGGAGGCATGCCTGCCAGCCTTTGAAGTGGGACTTAACTCTTGCAAACGGCCGAGACAAGCCCATGCAGGGCACCTCCGCACAATAGATTGCAAGCTCTGCGGCGAGGAAGAGGTTAAAGGAGAACATGCCAGTTGGGCTCCCCATTTCCCTTTGATCCAGCTCATTTATTCATGCCCATTGTCCTAGGTGCCAATCGTCTTTATGTTCCTCTAATTCACATATAATCCCCCAAATCTGCACCAGAACTTGCCCCTCAGGGTACATGTCTCTGCTAATTTTAATAGGGAGAAGCCCAATTAGATTGACAATGGGAGAGGATGATGTTGCACAGGTGCCCTCTAGTGGTGGTTCAATGGATGACAGGCTGCTTAGGGATTCACCTTGCAGTATTTATTGTTAACAGATGCGTAGTACCTGTCTTTGTTTCCTCGCAATTAATGACAAATTGAGGGAAATAAAATGCAGTCAAGGTCAGTGGACGTCTGTGCAAACCTTAAATCTTCTTTTTATTTTAGGCTGAAAAATATTCAGTATTCTGGCTGCTGACTGGTAGCAGTTTGTGCACAGAGGGAGCCCATCTGTGACCAGCCAGATGTTGTAGAAGCACCAGGATCAGCAGGGCATGCAGACAGGTGTGCCGGCTCGTGTACCCGCCGAGAGAGTATGTGATATAGATAAATAGAGAAAGAAAGGAATAAGTGATAGAAGAATGACAGAGGGAGGAGGGAAGAGATTAGAAAGAGGGAAAGAACTAAAGACAGAAAGAAAGAATAAAGGAGAGAAAGAAGGAAAGAAAGAAAAGGGGAAAGAAATAAAGAAGGGAGGAAAGAGAGGGAAAGAAGGAAAGAAAGAGGGAAATAAAGAAAGAGGGAAAGAAAAAGGGAGAGAAAAAAGGAAAGAAGGAAAGAAAGGGGGAAAGAATGAGGAAAGAAAGAAGGAAAGAGGGAAAGAAAGAGGGAAACAACAAGGGAAAGAAATAAGGAAAGAGGGAAAGAAAGAAGGAGAGAAAGAGGGAAAGAAGGAAACAACAAGGGAAAGAAAGACGGAAAGAGGGAAAGAAAGAAGGAGAGAAAGAAGGAAAGAAAGAGGGAAAGAAGGAAAGAAAGCAGGAAAGAAGGAAAGAAAGAAGGAAAGAAATGGTAAAAGAAAGAAAGAGAGAAAGAAGGAGGGAACGTAAGGGGACAAAGAAGGAGGGAAAGTAAGGGGGAAAGAAAGAAAGGGGGAAAGAAGGTGGGAAAGAAAGAAGGAAAGAAAGAGGGAAAGAAGGAGGGAAAGTAAGGGGGCAAAGTCGGAAAGAAAGAGAGAAGGAACGCAAGAGGGAAAGAAGCAGGAAAAGAAGGAGGGGAAGTAAGGGGAAAAGAAGGAAAAAAAGAAGTAAAGAAAGGGGGAAAGAAGGAAGGAAAGAAAGGAAAAGAAGAAAGAAAGAAAGAGGGAAAGCAGGAAAGAAAGAGGGAAATAAAGAAGGAAAGAAAAATGGAAAGAAGCAAACAATGAGGGAGGGAAAGAAAGAAGGCAATAGGGAAAAAAAGAAGGATAGAAAGAGGGAAAGATGGAAAGAAGAAGGGAACTAAGGAGGGAAAGAAGGAAAGAAGAAGGGAAAGAAGGAAAGAAAGAGGGAAAGAAGGAAAGAAAGAGGGAAAGAAGGAAATAAAGAAGGAAAGAAGAAGGGAAAAAAGGAAAGAAAGAGGGAAAGAAGGAAGGGGAAAAGGGA
Source organism: Lithobates sylvaticus (assembly GCA_028564925.1). NCBI lineage: Eukaryota > Metazoa > Chordata > Amphibia > Anura > Ranidae > Lithobates > Lithobates sylvaticus. Next base: position 757,493,289 of record CM053026.1, on the reverse strand, counting down.
AAGAAAGAGGGATAGAAAAAAAGAAAGAAAGAGGGAAAGAATAAATGAAAGAGGGAGAGAATAAAAGAAAGAAAGAGGGAAAGCATGAAAGAAAGAGGGAAAGAAGGAAAGATATGAAAAGAAGGAGCGAAAGAGGGAAAGAAAGAGGGAAAAAAAGAAGGAAAGAAAGAGGGAATAATAGAAAGAAAAAAAGAAGGAAAGAAAGAGGGAAATAATGAAAGAAAGAAGGAAAGAATGAAAGAAAGAAGGAAACAGATACAGAAACAGATAATCAATGCATTCCTGTCTTTATTTCCTCACAATTGTGACAAATTGAGGGATGTGGAAAGAAAAATACAATGCAGTCAAGGTCAGTGGACGTCTGTGCAAACCTTAAATCTTCTTTTTATTTTAGGCTGAAAATTATTCAGTATGAACTAAAAAGGGGAAGTTTGGGACTTTAAATGAGACATTTGGGTCACATGTCTCCATCCCTAAATGTGCGAAAACAAAGTTTTTTTTTTGGGGACTTTAAATGAGGTGAGTACACATGGCTAGAAGATGTGTAGATATCAAAAACATGTTTTTATTGGTGAAACAAGGAACATGGCAATATGACATGATACATGAAGCAATAAATACAATTGTCAATCACATATTACAGACCATATATAGAAACATATATTAGTAGCAACCAGCCAACCACTTTATGGTATGGAACGAATCCTGGATGTAGTAAAAACACTTAAAATGACATGGTAGATGGAGAACTCACGATAATGTATTGAGTAGGGGAGTCTGCATGAGAATAAGTGCATCCAAATTAGCCCGACGCGTTTCATGGATAATACCACTCTTCAGGGGAAGGTGCACACAAATATTGTAATAAGTCTGGAAAATGGGGGACGAGGAGTCAGAGGCTGTCCAAATTGTGTGTACCGGGAGCTGTGAAAGGGACCGGCAGAAGAGGAACCGGGTGCATAAACATAACCCCAGAGAAAACGAAGGAGGTGTGCCAGCTTGTGTACCTGCCTATAGAGAGAGAGGGCGAGAGGGAGAGAGAGAATGTGAAATTAGAAATAGAGAAAGAAAGGAGTAAGTGATAGAAGAAGGACAGAGGGAGGAGGGAAGAGCTTAGAAAGGGGGAAATAACGAAAGAAAGGAAGAAGGAGGGAAAGAAAGAAAAGAAAGAGAGAAAGAATTAATAAAAGAGGGAAAGAAAGAATGAAGGAGAGAAAGAAGGAAAGAAAGAAATAAAGAAAGAGGGAAATAGGGAAAGAATGAAAGAAAGAGGGAAAAAAAGAAGGAAAGAAAGAGGGAAAGAAGGAGGGAAAGAAAGAAAAAAAGAAAGAAAGAAACAAGGAGGGAAAGAAAGAAGGAAAGAAAGAGGGAAAGAAAGAGGGAAAGAAGGAAACAAGGAGGGAAAGAAAGAAGGAAAGAAAGAGGGAAAGAAGGAAACAAGGAGGAAAAGAAAGAAGGAAATAAATAATGAAAGAGGGAAAAAAGGAAACAAGGACGGAAAGAAAAAAGGAAAGAAAGAGGGAAAGAAGGAAAGAAAGAGGAAAAGAAAGAAGGAAACAAGGAGGAAAAGAAAGAAGGAAAGAAAGAGGGAAAGAAGGAAACAAGGAGGGAAAGAAAGAAGGAAAGAAAGAATGAAAGAGGGAAAGAAGGAAACAAGGAGGGAAAGAAAAAAGGAAAGAAAGAGGGAAAGAATGAAAGAAAGAGGAAAAGAAAGAAGGAAACAAGGAGGGAAACAAAGAAGGAAAGAAAGAGGGAAAGAAAAAGGTAAAGAAGGAAACAGGGAGGGAAAGAAAGAGGGAAAGAAGGAAACAAAGAGGGGATAAAAGAAGGAAAGGGGGAAAGAAAAAAGGTAAGAAATAGGGAAAGAATGAGAGAAATAAAGACAGAAAGAAAGAGGGAAAGAAGGAAAGAAGGAAAGAAATAGGAAAAGAAAGAAGGAAAGAAAGAGGGAAAGAAATAGAGAAGGAGTGAAAGAAGGAGAGGAAGAGGGAAAGAGGGAAAGAAAGAGGGAAGGAAGGAGGGAAAGAAGGAGAGAAAATTGGAAAGAAAGAAAGAAAGAAAGAAAGAAAGAAAGAAAGAAAGAAAGAAAAGGAAAGAAAGAAGGAAATAAAATAAAATCTAGTGAGCAAAAGAGAGAGGGAAAGGAAAATAAAGAGAGGAGGGGGGAGAATAAGATAGATAGAGAGAAGGGGAGAGAGAAACAGAGGGGGGGGGGGAGACAAAAGGAAGAGAGAGAAGGATGAGTGAGAGGGAGAGATAAAGAGAAAGAGAGGGGTAATGATGAGAGAGGGAAGAGAGAGAGAGGGATGGGGGACAGAATGAGAGAGAGAGAGGGATGATAGGGGGATATAGATGACAAGTTGATAGACAGAGTGAGAATGGAAGAAAGGCAGAATAAAGGGAGTGATAAAGTCAAAGAACATGTGAGAGAGTCAGAGAGAGCGATAGAGGAGTAGAGAAGTGATTGACATGAAGGGAGGGGGACAGATGAGATATAGGAACTGATTCACTAATATGTGAATTGCAGTGACGCTAGACCAGTTTTACTAAAGTGATAAAGTGCACCTGTCTTCATTTCAGTCATCCAGCAATGTGACGACACAGCTCTGGGTTTTTTTTTGTATTCTTTTCATATTACACTGGAGTTGATTCGTTTTTTGAAGAAAACACACGTTTACTCCGGCTCACTTTACAATTTGGTAAATCTGGCCCAAGATAACTGTACTTCACCTTTACCTTGTTTTACAGTGGAGGAAGAGAAAGAAGAAGTAAGAAGGGTAACAGAGGATAGAGAAGGATGGTAGAGAGAGAGCGATGGGGAGAGAAAGAAAGAGGAAAGGGATGAAATAAAGAGAATAACATAGAAACATAGAACACTGATGGCAAAAAAAAGACCAAGTGGTCCATCAAGTCTTATTTTTAACCTTTTTGTCTGCTTCAACTACTTTTTGTGTAAAATAATATTTGCCAAGGTTAGTTTTGAACGTTCCTCCTGCTAGTTTTCTTGCAATCTCTCTGATATGTTTTATCCTTCAGATCTTTCACCATTTTGTTGACCTTCTCTGGATTTTTTTCTTATCAATATCTTTTGGTAAGTGAGGCCTACAGAACTGGACACAGTATTCTAAATGAGTTCTAATTAAATATTTACATAGAGGAATCAGGACCTCCTTTTAATGCTGGTGATCCCTCTAGTTATTAAATAACTATATAAGAGAATCAGGACCTCCTTCCTCCTGCTGGTGATCCCTCTAGTGATATAAAGATTTATATAGAGGAATCAGGACCTCCTTCCTCCTGCTATTGTTAGGAAAACTGGTGGGTGCAGGAAAAACTGATTACTTACCAACCAGTGACGCCACCAGCCCTATTCACTTACGTGGCCAGATGTCATTCAGGAGACACCACCCCTTTGTATATATGAGCTGTCATCTGCCAGACCTGCCATTCCTCCATGCAAAATCAAGAGAAAAAAGTGCAGGGTCCACCCCACAAATCCATACCAGAGCCTTATCCGAGCATGCAGCCTGGCTGGCCAGGAAAGTGGGGGCCAAGAATATTCCTCCGCTCCTGAACCAGGCCACATGTTCTCGACAGGAAGGGGGTAGTTTGCCAGGGTGACGCCCCTGGCAAAGCACCTTACCCCATGTTTATGTGGAAAAGAGCCTCTTCACTACTACCTTGGCCCAGAGGTTATGGGGACCTGTGGGTGGGGCCTTATCAGAATCTGGATGCCCTCTTTAACAATAAGGGGGCCCCCCAGATACTGACTCCCCCATATGAATGTGTAAGAGGAACATAGTTCCACTACTCATTCACAAAAAAATGCAAAGAGTAAAAAAAAAAAAAAAAAAGTTTTGGACAAAACCTCTGATAAAAAAAAGGCATTGATATTCACCCATAGTCAATACCATCATCCAGCAATGTAGATGTCGGACATCCACCATCTCTGTAGAGGAATCAGGACCTCCTTCCTCCTGATAGTGACACCTCTAGTGATAACTAAAGATCTATATAGAGGACCCAGGACCTCATTCCTCTTGCTGGTGATCCCTCTAATGATAAGTCAAAATCTATATAGAGGAATCAAGCCCTCATTCCTCCTGCTGTGATCCCTTTAGTGACAACTAAAGATCTATATAGGGGAATCAGGACCTCCTCCCTCTGCTGTTGATCCTTCTAGTGATAACTAAAGATCTATAGAGGGGAATCAGGACCTCCTTCCTCTACTGTTGATCCCTCTAGTGATAACTAAAGATCTATTTAGGAGAATAAACCCCTCATTCCTCCTGTTGTTGACCCATCTGGTAATAACGAAAGATCTACTGTACATGGAATCATGACCTCCTGCTGGTGATCCCTCTAATGATACCTAAATATCGAAATAGCTCTTCCTCTTGCTGGTGACCCTCTAGTGATATAAAGTTATATATAAAGGAATCAGGACCTCCTTCCTCTTGCTGGTGACCCTCTAGTGATATAAAGTTATATATAAAGGAATCAGGACCTCCTTCCTCTTGGTGGTGACCCTCTAGTGATATAAAGTTCTGTATAAAGGAATGAGGAACACCTTCCTCTTGCGGGTGGCCCCCTCTAGTGATATAAAGATCTACACAGAGGAATCAGGACCTCCTTCCTCTGCTGTTGATCCCTCTAGTGATAACTAAAGATCTATATAGAAGAATCAACCCCTAATTCCTCCTGTTGTTGACCCATCTGGTAATAACGAAAGATCTACTGTACATGGAATCATGACCTCCTGCTGGTGATCCCTCTAATGATACCAAAATATCGAAATACCTCTTCCTCTTGGTGGTGACCCTCTAGTGATATAAAGTTATATATAAAGGAATGAGGAACACCTTCCTCCTGCGGGTGGCCCCCTCTAGTGATATAAAGATCTACACAGAGGAATCAGGACCTCCTTCATCCTGCTGGTGACCGCTCTAGTAATAACTAAAGATCTATATAGAGGAATCAGAACCTCCTTCCTCCTGCTGGTTACCCTCTAGTGATATAAAGTTCTATATAAAGAATTCAGGAACACCTTCCTCCTGCTGGTGACCCCTCTAGTAATAACTAAAGATCTATATAGAGGAATCTATACCCTCTAGTGATATAAAGTTCTATATAAAGGAATCAGGACCTCCTTCCTCTTGCTGGTGACACCTCTAGTGATATAAAGATCTACACAGAGGAATCAGGACCTCCTTCCTCCTGCTGGTTACCCCTCTAGTAATAACTAAAGATCTATATAGAGGAATCAGAACCTCCTTCCTCCTGCTGGTGACCCCTCTAGTGATATAAAGTTCTATATAAAGGAATCAGGACTGCCTTCCTCTTGGTGGTGACCCTCTAGTGATATAAAGTTCTATATAAAGGAATGAGGAACACCTTCCTCCTGCGGGTGACCCCCTCTAGTGATATAAAGATCTACACAGAGGAATCAGGACCTCCTTCCTCCTGCTGGTGACCCCTCTAGTAATAACTAAAAATATATATAGAGGAATCAGAACCTCCTTCCTCCTGATAGTGACCCCTCTAGTGATATAAAGTTCTATATAAAGGAATGAGGAACACCTTCCTCCTGCAGGTGATCCCTCTTGTGATAACTTAAGATCTATATAGAAGAATCAGGACCTCGTTCCTCCTGCTGGGGATCTTTTTGGTGATGACCCCAGAGTTCTTCTCACTTCCTCACTGCCAGGACACACCGTTTGCTCATTTTGCAATCATCAGTAACTGAGAATGTGTCATAAAAAGAGAGAGAACGAGACAAAATCAGAGAAATAGTAGAGATGGAACTTTTTTGTCTGTATTTTTCTTTTTAAATATGAAGCCTTGTAGTAATGTCATCTCACCCCATATCAAATTAGAATGTTATAATTCTGAAAAGACTCTTAAATCTTATCTGTGAAGTGAAGAATTTAACTTGAATACAATAGAAGATGAGACACGACTTGCTTTAGATTTACACTTAACTTTAGCTGGATATATTTACATGTATGTACAGCAAATTTGATTCCATTTACTTAACTTATATCTCTAGTTCTATTCCAAGGCTTTGTTATTTTCCTTAAATATAGAATAGGTTGTATTTGCTATATTTAAAGACACATAACTAATTTAGAATTTGCATCTCTACCTTATTTACATCAATGAAAAAAAAATGGTGTGATTCACAATACAAAAATGTAAAACCTGCATGTATAAAACAGTGTAAAAATGATCCTTAATTTTATCAGCAGTGTCTCATTTGCGAAAGGTTTAATTAGATTAAAATGTGTTTGTAACCAGACTAATTTTGCAAAGAAAAAAAATTAAAACTTTCTTGGTTATAATGCAAAAAAAGTATAATTTGCGAAGAAAAAAAAAATCATCTTTTTTGCAATTAAAATATTTTAAAAGGAATATTTCCCAGAAAAAAAAAAAAATACAATACCAGGTTTTATAATAAGCATCATTATTTCTATGTGTTTGTAAATATCAATCTTAAATAGTTTATTTTTCCTTTGTGACAATTTATGGTATCGACGCTTCATTAGATTACATTTTACAAATAACATTTTGCATGTTCCACAGTTACAAATAAGCAAAAGTTCACTGTTTGCTGAAGGTAAAGAGATATTTTTGCTAGTTTGAATAGGGAAAAAAGCAATTTAAATATTACAATTTTTAAAATGATCTAAAATATTACTATAAAAAAAAGAAAAAACATTTTCATACAGAAATGACAGTCATAATAGTGGAATATTTAACTTCTTTGCATCTGGGGCAATTTTTTAAATCTTTCGCAAGCATGTAAAATCAGCATTTTGCTGGAAAATGTGCAATTTAAAAGCATTTACAAGTTATCAATTTAGAGTTGACTGTGAATTATAAAACTAGAATTATTGATCAGTCTCACATTCTGGGGGATTTCTCATGTGTGGCACAATTGCCGCTTACATACAAGTGCATGACCTATGCTAACATTTAAATTTGCGTGTATGCGCAGGGTTTACTTTTATTAATAATTATTATTATTATTTTTTTTAACTTTATTGCTATTACAAGGAGTCTAATAAGCAATGGCATGGGCAGAGTTCTCTTTTGGAGACATTAGGGGGACTATTAGACCCCTGATGTCTCCTCTGACCTCCACTGCAACTAATCAAAGACAGTTTGTGCTTCACCGGATGCACAGGCCCTTGTACTACATTATTATACAGGATTTATATAACATCTAACCCTCCACCTTACACCAAGGCCCATCCCTCAATCTAACCCTCCACCTTACACCTAACTCTATCCCTCAGTCTACTCCTTAACCACTTCCCGGTTAAGCAAATAGCAAATTGACATCTGGGAAGTGGTTCTGTTATCCTGACTGGGCATCATATAACGTCCTTCAGGCTAACATGCCACTGCGTGCCCGCGGCGATCGGTGGAGTGGTGTGTCAGTCTGACAAACCGCTACACCGATCTTGGTAAAGAGCCTCTGGCGGAGGCTCTTTACCACATGATCAGCTGTGTCCAATCCCGGCTGATCACAATGTAAACAGGAAAAGCCGGTGATCGGCTTTTCCTCACTCGCGTCTGACAGGGGGGTCTGCGCTGATTGTTTATCAGTGCAGCCCCCCCTCAGATGCCCACCTTACATCTAACCATATCCCTCAATCTAACCCTTAACCCTCACCTAACCCTCCTCCTTACACCTAACCCTACCCCTTAATCTAATCCTTAATTTTCATCTAACCCTCCACCTTACACCAAGGCCCATCCCTCAATCTAACCCTCTACCTTACACCTAACTCTATCCCTCAGTCTACTCCTTAACCACTTCCCGCCCGGTCAATAGCAAATTGATGTCCGGGAAGGGGTTCTGTTATCCTGACTGGGAGTCATATGACGTCTTTCAGGATAACATGCCGCTGCATGCCCGTGGGGGCGCGCATTGGGGCGATCGGTGGAGCGATGTGTCAGTCTGAGGCTCTTTACCACGTGATCAGCCGTGTCCAATCACGGCTGATCACGATGTAAACAGGAAAAGCCGGCGATCGGCTTTTCCTCACTCACGTCTGACTGACTCGTAGAGGAGAGCCGATCGGCGTATCTCCTGACAGGGGGGGTCTGCGCTGATTGTTTATCAGTGCAGCCCCCCCTCAGATGCCCCCCCAGGACCACCAGGGAAGCCGCTTGGACCACCAGAGAAGTGGGCAACATGTGGATGGCCAGGTATGTACCCCATGGCCATCCATATGTGCAAATGATGCCCAATCTGTGCCAGTCAGTGCCCACAAATGGGCACTGACTGCCACCATCATGTACCAATATAAAATCAGTGATGCCCAGCAATGTCACCCATCAGTGTCATCAGTGCCACCCATCAGTGTCCAGCAGTGCCACCTATCAGTGCCTATCCGTGCCCATCAGTGCCCACCTATCAGTGCCCATCCATGCCACTTATCAGTGCCACCCATAAGTACCCATCAGTTCCACCTATAAGTACCCATCAGTGCTGCCTATGATTGCTCATCAGTGCCGCCTATGAGTGCCCATCAGTGCTGCATACCAGTGCCACCTATCAGTGCCTATCAGTGCCACCTATCAGTGCCGCCTATCAGTGCCCATCTTCAGTGCCCGTCAGTGCCACCTCATCAGTACCACCTCATTGGTGCCACCTCATCGGTGCCCATAAGTGCAGCCATATCCGTGCCCGTCATTGAAGAAGAAAACTTACTTATTTACAAAAAATGTTAACAGAAACAAAGAAAACGTTTTTTTTTTTTTACATTTCGGTCTTTTTTTATTTATTTTTTGCTCAAAAAAATAAAAATCGCAGAGGTGATCAAATACCAACAAAAGAAAGCTCTATTTGTGGGAACAAAATGATAAAAAATTTGTTTGGGTTTGGTTTTACCTAACAGTAAATCTATACCCTCACTTTTCCAACCATTTATCTTACACTATCCAACTCTAAAACCTTTTGACCAAGCCCTTTGCCTCTGTCTACCTCTAAACATTTAACCTTCCACCTTACAACAACTAACCTTACAAGGCAGGAGACTGTATTTATCTCTGCTGCATTGAAGTAGCACTTACAAGTCTTGTTCCACCCCCAGCCTGTGACTGGACAGTAAAAAGAGAAGCAGCACATTGATGAGCCTATCTCTCTGCCACTCCCATCTCTCCTCCTATCAGCATGTCCCTTATGAGCACACGAGCACTGCAGCACAACTGACTTTTTTGTGCTGTTCTCCCCTCTTACAATCCAAGCTCTGTTGTATAGGGGATTAAATTGTTACCAAGTCAAATTCAGGTATTTACACTTGCAATAATAAAATAAGTTTAAAGATGTATTAAGTAATACAAAGCTGCATTAAATTGTATTATACAGTATCTCACAAGTGAGTACACCCCTCACATTTTTGTAAATATTTTCTTCTATCTTTCATGTGACAACACTGAAGAAATGACACTTGTCTACAATGTAAAGTAGTGAGTGTACAGCTTGTATAACAGTGTAAATTTGCTGTCCCCTCAAAATAACTCAACACACAGCCATTAATGTCTAAACCGCTGGCAACAAAAGTGAGTACACCCCTAAGTGAAAATGTCCAAATTGGGCCCAATTAGCCATTTTCCATCCCCGGTGTCATGTGACTCGTTAGCGTTACAAGGTCTCAGGTGTGAATGGGGAGCAGGTGTGGTAAATTCTGTGTTATCGCTCTCACTCTCTCATACTGGTCACTGGAAGTTCAACATGGCAACTCATGGCAAAGAACTCTCTGAGGATCTGAAAAAAAGAATTGTTGCTCTACTTAAAGATGGCCTAGGCTATAAGAAGATTGCCAAGACCCTGAAACTGAGCTGCAGCACGGTGGCCAAGACCATACAGCAGGTTTAACAGGACAGGTTCCACTCAGAACAGGCCCCGCCATGGTCCACCAAAGAAGTTGAGTGCAGGTGCTCAGCGTCATATCCAGAGATTGTCTTTGGGAAATAGATGTACGAGTGCTGCCAGCATTGCTGCAGAGGTTGAAGGGGTAGGGGGGTCAGCCTGTCAGTGCTCAGACCATACGCCGCACACTGCATCAAATTGGTCTGCATGGCTGTCATCCCAGAAGGAAGCCTCTTCTAAAGATGATGCACAAGAAAGTCTGCAAACAGTTTGCTGAAGACAAGCAGACTAAGGACATGGATTACTGGAACCACGTCCTGTGGTCTGATGAGACCAAGATAAACTTATTTGGTTCAGATGTGTGTGGCAGCAACCAGGTGAGGAGTACAAAGACAAGTGTGTCTTGTCTACAGTCAAGCATGGTGGTGGGAGTGTCATGGTCTGGGGCTGCATGAGTGCTGCCGGCACTGGGGAGCTACAGCTCATTGAGGGAACCATGAATGCCAACATGTACTGTGACATACTGAAGCCGAGCATGATCCCCTCCCTTCAGAAACTGGGCCGCAGGGCAGTATTCCAACATGATAACGACCCCCAACACACCTCCAAGGACCACTGTCTTGCTAAAGAAGCTGAGGGTAAAGGTGATGGACTGGCCAAGCATGTCTCCAGACCTAAACCCTATTGAGAATCTGTGGGACATCCTCAAATGGAAGGCGGAGGAGCGCAAGGTCTCTAACATTCACCAGCTCTGTGATGTCATCATGGAGGAGTGGAAGAGGACTCCAGTGGCAACCTGTGAAGCTCTGGTGAACTCCATACCCAAGAGGGTTAAGGCAGTGCTGGAAAATAATGGCGGCCACACAAAATATTGACACTTTGGGCCCAATTTGGACATTTTCACTTAGGGGTGTACTCACTTTTGTTGCCATCGGTTTAGACATTAATGGCTGTGTGTTGAGTTATTTTGAGGGGACAGCAAATTTACACTGTTATACAAGCTGTACACTCACTACTTTACATTGTAGCCAAGTGTCATTTCTTCAGCGTTGTCACATGAAAAGATAGAATAAAAATATTTACAAAAATGTGAGGGGTGTACTGACTTTTGTGAGATACTGTATCTGCCTGGAGTTCACCTGTGACTTAATACTAACGCGCATGCATCAACACAACACGTCGTGTAAATTGTCCCTTAAACGTTGTTTTCCTCTCTTCCATCAGACTGTAAATATACTCAGTCCCCGTGGAATGACCAGCTTGGCTGTATAAAGGTGACCGGGTAAGTCATTGTAGGTGTCCTTCGCTGGTAAGAAGTCCTTGGATATTTCCAGGGCACGGTGAAATAAACAGCAGTGTGCAGAGGTGGGGACATTACATGGCTGACTTCACCTTCTTTATTGCACCGACTGTAGTCAGATCTGACAGATTAGTCACAGACTAGGCCCTGGTTAGTCAGTGTGCGGAGAATGCACCGTGACAGCCCTCCGCTATCTCACTCAGATCAGACTTTATGGGTAATAGAGGCCATAACCACTTCTGATCTCAGGCTGATAGCAGAGGCTTCCAAAACCTGATTAAGTGCTGGTGGTGACTTTAAACATTAAGGGTCCATAATTTAATGAGCGGAGTTTAGTTATTACAAATTGTTAACTCCTTGTTGTTCCATAATGAGTCATTCTTTCATGTCCTGCCAGAAAGGAACATGTGGAATGAGAAGGATACATTACTGGCCAACAGCTTGGTGGTTCTTTGTGTTCGAGTGGTCATAGATGGGCAGATAATTCACCGAGAACATTAGAGGAACTGCTTCTCATTAGCGGGAATGTGATGTGCTTTTGTATATATTTGGTTTATTTAATGACTGCATTTGGGACTTAAAGTTGAAGTTTAATTTGCTTATATTTTGCCCTCCCTGGTTCCTCCTTTCCTCTCATTAATCGGGGGTTATTTTTGGAGCCACTTACATGAATGATGGGGGTTGTTATTGCAGCTGTTTAAATTAATATTGGGAGTTTAACTGTGGCCACCAATGCTGGGGGTAATTACTATGGCCACTTACACCAAATCTGTGGGTTATTTTTGTGCCCACTTACACCAATGCTGGGGGTTATTACTATGGCCACTTACACCAAATCTGGGGGTTATGTTTGTTCCCACTTACACCAATGCTGGGGGTTATTACTATGGCCACTTACACCAGTGATGTTTTTTTTTGTGCTCATTTACAATGAAAGCTAGGGGTTATTACTGTGGCCACTGACACCAAATCTGGGGGTTATTTTTATGCCCACTTACACCAATTCTCAGGGTTATTACTATGGCCACTTACACCAGTGATGTTTTTTTTTGTACCCATTTACAATAAAAGCTGGGGGTTATTACTGTGGCCACTGACACCAAATCTGGGGGTTATTTTTGTGCCCATTTACACCAATGCTGGGGGTTATTACTATGGCCACTTACACCAATGCAGGTGGGTATTACTATGGCCACTGACACCAATTATGGGGGTTATTACTATGGCCACTTACACCAATATACTGTACATTTTCCTGTCTATCAGAGCATAGGTATTGAGATGTTCCATGCACTTCCCAGGTTTGGTCAGTCTATAACTATTGACTTTTGTTGGTCCCATTGGCCTCTAAGATATCTTCTGACAAACTGCCCCACACAGACCGCAGAGACATGCCACTTTATGATCCTTTATTGCTCCACGAGGTAAGGCTCCGATGACACCTTCTTCAGGGATTGTCTGGACCAGCCTTTCTCAACAAGGGTTCCATGAAACCCTAAGGTTCCTTAAGGATTGAGATATTTTTGCCTCTCAGATAAATTACCACTCACACCAATAATCTTTTTTAGCTAACTGGTAGGGGCTTATTCTCTTCACTGACCACCAATGTAGGGAGAATCCTTCTCATTGACTAATCCATGTAAGGAGCATTCTTCCCATCATTGACCAGTAATGTAACAAGCATTCTTCCCACTGACCACCAATGTAAGGAGCATTCTTACCATTAACCACCAGAGATGTAAGTAACTGAGTTAAAATAAACTGAGTTACCTAACGCAGTTACTTTAGAGGGTAACGAGTAATCTAACTGATTACTTTTCCCCTCATGGTAACTCAGTTCCCATTACTTTGGCTTAGTTACCCCAATTACATCTACCGCCACTAGATGGCAGTAGTGTAATTCCGGTGTCGTGCCGAAAAAGTTCCCCCGCCGGATAAGGACCCCCTGTACTGCGCAGGTGCAGGGCTTGCGCAGTACGAAGGACTACGGAGCTTCCGAAAATTGCAGAACCTAAACAGCTCTGAGTGAACTCTACACCGCGCAGGTGCAGTTAACATGTAATTGTACGAGGCGATGCCGCACGCTCCCGATGCTCATGCTACTCTGCAAGGGGCGTCTATCGTGTAAGTAAGGGGCGGGTCTAGTATTACTGTAACCAAGGGGCGCATTTATTATTATTGTTATATATTGAGCTCTGCCCATTAATTTAACATTCGCCCTCTTCTGTAGCCATCCGCCCCTTACACCATATAATAATAATAGACCCGCCCCTTACACGATATAATAATAATATACCAGCTATACCAGATCTGCCCCTTGGTTAGAGTAATAATAGAGCAGCCCCTTGGTTACACGATATATAACAATAATAATAAATGCGCCCCTTGCTTACAGTAATACTAGACCCGCCCCTTAGTTACACGTATAGAATATTTAAAAAAAAAGTCAGTTACTTTGCTGTGTAACTAATTACTTTTCCAATGTAGTAACTGAGTTACTAACGCAATTACTTTTTGGGAGAAGTAATTTGTAACTTAACTAATTACTTTTTTAAAGTAAGATGACCAACACTGTTAACCACCAATGTAAGGAACATTTCTTCTATTCACCACCAATATAAGAAGCATTCTTCCCACTGACCACCAATCTAAAGAGCATTCTTTCCACTGACCACCAATGTGGGGGCATTCTTTCCACTGACCACCAATATAAGGAACATTTTTTCCACAGGCCGATCAACAAAAGGGGCTTTCTTCCCACTGACCACCAATGTAAGAAGCATTCCTCCCACTGACCATTATTGTAAGGAGCATTCTTCCTACTGACCACCAATGTAAGGAGCATTCTTCTATGCTGGGAACCCTGTGGGATGGTGGCAGAACAGGGGGATTTATAGTATGAAACTGTGGCTGACTAATTTGTAGAAACTTTGTAATACTATGAGGTCATCTTGGACCAAACCAGAAACACTCCAAAAAGACTCTTATCAAGTCATCCTTGACCAAAATTGAATGTTCTGGTAGCAGAATAGGGGGATTCATAGCATGGATCCATGGCCAAAAAATGTGAAGGAACTTTGTAATACTATAAAGTAAGTATGGACCAAAACAGAAAAATTCCAAAATGGAATATTCCATAATCAACTTCCATGTACAATGTTAACTCCCATACATAAGTGTTTAATTAGTGTTCCTAACTCTCATCATCTCATGAAAAACAAACAACCACCGCTCCAAGACTCTCCTTACAAGCGAATGCTCCTGCTCCTGATTCCATTTTGGTCTCATCCTTGACCAAAATGGAATCTTGTGGGGTGGTGGTGGAACAAAGGGGATTCGTAGTATGATTAGGCTGATCAATTTGCAGGAACTTTGCGATACTATGAGGTCAGTCAGGACCAAAATGAAAACATTTAAAATTGGAATATTTTGTAAGCAATTTCCATGTACAATATCTAAATTTTTACTTCTTTATCTGTGGCTCAAACTCTTTTTAAGTCATCCTTGACCGAAATGTGCACAACAAAAAAATTTGTTTATTTTCGTTTCATTTTTTTCGTTTCCGTTGATTCGTAACGATTCCTAAATTCGTAAGTCGTCGGTGTTCGTATTCGTAATGATTCGTAAATTCGTAAGTCGTTGGTGTTCGTATTCGTAACGATTCGTATTTTCGTAAGAGTTATTTTTTCGTTGATTCGTATTTCCGTTAGTTTAATTTTTGTTTATTCGTTTATTCGAAATTCGGACGCATTCGTATTTATTCGTACATTCGTAACATTCGTAGATTCGTAATCGGAGCATAATTCATAATTTTATGTAATGTGTATGCTATTATTACATTTTAAGAGACACGGAAAATTATGAATCGAAAAAAAAAGTTACGAATGTACGAATTTTTTCGTTCAAACCATTCGAAGCACGTTAAGCAACGCCATTGTAAGAGACACGGAAAATTACGAATCGAAAAAAAAAAAAAAAAGAGTTACGAATGTACAAATTTTTTCGTTCAAACCATTCGAAGCACGTTAAGCAGCGCCATTGTAAGAGACACGGAAAATTATGAATCGAAAAAAAAAAAAAATTACGAATTTCCGAATTTTTTCGTTCAATGCATTCGAGGCACGTTAAGCAGCACCATTGTAAGGGACACGGAAAATTACCAATTCAACAACAAAAAAAAAGTTACGAATGTACGACTTTTTTCGTTCATTTTGATTTTCGTTGTTGCTGTTTTCGTTTTTCGGATTTTCTTCTTTCGTACATTTGTTGTTTCTAATTCGTTTTTTTTGGATTTTCGTTGTTTTCGGATTCGTTCGATTCGAACGATTTGTTATTCGTTAAAATTTTTAGCGAATCGTTCGTTCATTCGTACGAAAACGAATGAACGAAAATAACGAAAAAAGAAACGAAAAAAACGGAACATATTGCAAATGTCTACTGAAATGGAATCGTCTGGGATCATAGGAGAATAGGGGTTTGAATTATGGATCCATGGCTAACAAATTTGCAGGCACTTTGTATCACTATAAAGTAAGTATGGACAAAAACAGAAACATTCCAAAATGGACCATTTACAATGTTAACTCCCAATATATACTTCTTTAATTAGTGGCCTTAACGCTCATCAACTCACCCTTGACCAAGATAGAATCTTGTGGGGTAGTGATGGAATAGAAGGAGTTCAAAGTAGGAATAGGCTGACCAATTTGTAGGAACTTTGTAATACTATGAAGTCAGCCTGGACCAAAATGAAAACATTTCAAATTGAAATATTCTGTAAGCAACTTCCACGTACAATATTATCTCAAAGTTTTTACTTCTTCATCTGTGGCCCAAAATCTTATGAAGTCATCCTTGACCTAACTGGAAGACTCTGGGATGGTAGCAGAATTGGGGAATTCGTAGTATGGATCCATGGCTAACACATTTGTAGAAACTTCATAATACTATAAGGTGAGCATATACCAAAACAAAAACATTCCAAAATGGTATATTCTATAATCAAATTCCATGTACAATGTTAACTCCCAATATGTACTTTACTTCTTGAATTAATGGTCTAACTCTCAATAACTCATCCTTGACCAAAATAGAATCTTGTGGGGTGGTGGTGGAACAGAGGGATTTTCTAGTATGAATAGGCTGACCAATTTGGAGGAACTTTGTAATACTATGAAGTCAGCCTGGACCAATATGGAAACATTTCAAATGAAATACTCAGTAAGCAACTTCCATGTACAATACAATATTATCTCAAAATTTGTTCTTCTTTATCTGTGGCTCAAACTCTTATCAAGTCATCCTTGACTGAAATGGAATCCTCTTGGATGGTAGAAGAATGGGGGATTCATAGTATGGATCCATGGCTAACACATTTGTAGGAACTTTGTAACATTATAAAGTAAGCATATATCAAAACAGCTTCTATTTCCTCCTCTGAAATGCCCCAGAGGGGGGCGCTAATCTGTTTAGGGAGGGTGGAGGGGGGACAAGGAAAACGTAGCTAAATGACTGACTTGAGTATAAATGTTTTAGCTTATTAGGAAATATTTATCCCTCTGTAATATGAAAATGTAATATTCCATAATCAACTTCCATGTACAATGTTAACTCTCAATATTAACTTTTTTTAATTAGTGGTCCTAACTTTCATCAACTCACCCTTGACCAAAATGGAATCTTGTGGGGTGGTGGCGGAACTGTCAGGGCTGGGCTCAGCCCTTCCTTCTCAAAGCTGGCCGCTCAGCTGTCGGCTAATTGCCAGCTCCTTCCTCTCCACAGTGACTCACCTGTTGATGATATCCTGCTCGTCAGTCCTGCCTACTTAAGCCGTCCAGCCCAGATTATTTCTACCTTCACCTTGGTCACATCTCTAGGGAAGCTCTCCTGTGTTCCTGTTAAAGACTTGCTTGGCTGACATTCCTTCTGGCTCCAGATCCTGCTTGTTGTTCTACTACGCTCATCTCTGGCTCCCTGACGTTTTGGCTTGTCTGACTATTCGTTCCGGTTTCTGAACTCTATGTTTTGGCTATGTTTTGACTACGTTTATTCTGTTTTTACCTTTTTATTATTATTATTAAACAAGTGTGATTTAACTGTACTTCTGTCTCAGTCTGATTCATGGTTTCTGACAGGAACAAAGTGGATTCGTAGTATGAATAGGCTGATTAATTTGCAGGAATTTCGTAATATAATGAAGTCAGCCTGGACCAAAATGGAAATATTTCTAATTGGAATAATCTGTAAGCAACTTCCATGTGCAATATTATCTCTTATCTTATCTGTGGCCCAAACTATTATCAAGTCATCTTTGACCCATATGTAATCCTCTTGGATGGTAGAAGAATGGGGGATTCATAGTATGGATCCATAGCTAACAAATTTGTGGGAACTTTGTAATACTATAAAGTAAGAATGTACCAAAACAGAAACATTCCAATATGAAACATTCTGCAATCAACTTCCATGTACAATGTTAACTCCCAACATTTACTTCTTTAATTAGTGGTCCTAACTCTCATCAACTCACCCTTGACCAAAATGGAATCTTGTGGGGTGGTGGTGGAACTGTCAGGGCTGGGCTAAGCCCTTCCTTCTCAAAGCTGGCCGCTCAGCTATCGGTTAATTGCCAGCTCCTATCTCTCCACAGTGACTCACCTGTTGATGATATCCTGCTCGTCAGTCCTGCCTACTTAAGCCGTCCAGCCCAGATGATCTTTGCCTTCACCTTGGTCACATGTCTAAGGGCGCTCTCCTGTGTTCCTGTTAAAGACTTGCTTGGCTGACAAATGTGCAGGAACCTTGTAATACTATAAAGTAAGTATGGACCAAAACAGAAACATTCCAAAATGGAATATTCCATAATCAACTTCCATGTACAATGTTAACTCCCATACATACGTGCATAATAAGTGGTCCTAACTCTCACCAACTTATCCTTGACCAAAATGGAATTTTGTGGGGTATTGATGGAACAGAAGGGATTCATAGTATGAATAGACTTACCAATTTGCAGGAACCAGATTCTAGGGATGGTGGTGGAATGATTGGGGCTTCATAGTATATATCTGTAGCTGACAAATTGTCAGGAACTTCATAATTCTACGAGGGTAGCCTGGACCAGAACAGAAACACTCCAAATGGAGCAACTTCCATGTACAATAATAATATGCACTGGCAGAAAAAAACGCTGCAGTTAAAGGATTCCATGAGGTGACTGCTAAATCTATAATTTCATAATAAAAGCCGCAAATAAGAAAATAAAGATTTAGTGCATCCATTAAGGCTGGGGATTTACAACATGGAAGATTTTAAATTAAAATGCCAATTTCCTTAAATGATGTTGTAGAAATTAATCTGATGCCCCAGAGCCAACGAAGCGGTAAGTCGCTGCCGTCCCTGACCGGGTCATTTTATAGGCCTTTTACTGTGCCCAGGGGGCTGGAGGGAAAGTCATGCCTGAAATGACATTTGTACACCGGCAGCCATGCAAGATCAAACAGGAGTGGATCGGAGATAAGGTAAGGAAGCAAATCTCCTATTAAGAAATGTAAAACACTGCCAATGAGACCAATCAGGAATATAATGAACTGGGCTATTGTTCCCGCTCCCCGCTGATATTAAAGGCTTCTATTTCCTCCTCTGAAATGCCCCAGAGGGGGGCGCTAATCTTTTTAGGGAGGGAGGAGGGGGGGACAAGGGACACGTAGCTAAATGGCTGACTTGTCAATCCACAGTATAAATGTTTTTGCTTATTATGAAATATTTATCCCTCTGTAATATGAAAATCCTGTGCAAATGAGGAATGATCCGTAGACAAAGCTGCTAACTATTTCTAGCAAAATTGCTGGTATTGTTATCACTATTCCTACCAAGTGAGCTTACACTCTAATGTCCTCTGCAATCACACACTGTCATCACTATGTGTTTATATAGATCCGACATATTCCGGAGCGCTGTACAGAGGACACAGCCATTCACATTAATCACAGCAACAGAGGAGCTTACACTCTAATGCCCCCCCCCCCCCTACACACACACTATTATTATACATTTTTATCACGTTGATACTTCCTTAGTGCTGTACAGACAAAAATGAATCGGTCACATCAATCTCTGCACCAGAGGAGCTTACACCCTAATAGCCCACACTTTTATTATACATTTATATAGCTCTGACATACACTGCAGTGCTGTACAGAGAACATTCAGCCATTAGCAGAACATTCACATTAGTCTCTGTGAACCAAAGGAGCTTACACTCTAATGTCCCACACTTTTATTATACAGCCGTGGCCAAAAGTTTTGAGAATGACTCAAATATTAATTGTCACAAAGTCTGCTGCCTCGGTTTTTATGATGGCAATTTGCATATACTCCAGAATGTTATGAAGAGATAAAGAGGGATGAACTGAATTGCAATTAATTGCAAAGTCCCTCTTTGCCATGAAAATGAACTCAATCCCCCACCCCCCAAAAAAAATTTCCACTGCATTTCAGCCCTGCCACAAAAGAACCAGCTGACATCATGTCAGGGATTCTCTTGTTAACACAGGTGTCAGTGTTGACGAGGACAAGGCTAGAAATCACTCTGCAATGCTGCTTGAGTTAGAATAACAGACTGGAAGCTTTAAAGAAGGTAGTGCTTGAAATCATGGTTCTTCCATGGTTACCTGCAAGGAAACATGTGCAGTCATCATTGCTTTGCACAAAAAGGGATTCACAGGCAAGGATATTGCTGCTACTAAGATTGCACCTAAATCAACCATTTATCGGATCATCAAGAACTTCAAGGAGAGAGGTTCAATTGTTGTGAAGAAGGCTTCAGGGCACCCAAGTAAGTCCAGCAAGGACCATATCCTACAGATGATTCAGCTACGGGATCAGGGCACCACCAGTGCAGGGCTTGCTCAGGAATGGCAGCAGGCACATGTGAGTACATCTGCATGCACAGTGAAGATAAGACTTTTAGAGGATGGCCTGGTGTCAATAAGGGAAGCAAAGAAGCCACTTCTCTCCAGGAAAAACAATAGGGACAGTCTAATGAGGACTGGCATAAAGTCATTTTCTGTGATGATTTCCCTTACCAATTGTCTGGGGCATCCGGAAAAAACCTTGCTCGGAGAAGAAAACCATCAGTCCTGTATTATGCCAACATAGGCCCCTTTCACACGAGGCGGACTCCGCTTGCACGGAGTCCGCCTCTGTTCTCTCTGTTCATCTCCGCTGAGCCGGCGGATGACAAGTCCCTCTCTGCTCACCTAGCAGGGAGGGGCTTGTCCAGTGCCGCTAGTCTCTGTGGAGCGATCGGATGAAAACGGACAGCGTGTCCGTTTTCATCAGATCTCACCTGATCCGCCAGTGACGGATCTGGACGTAGGGCCATCCGTCTGCTTTCGGCGGATCGGACCAGGTCGGATGTCAGCGGACATGTCTCCGCTGACATCCGTCGCTCCATAGACCAGCATGGAGCGCCCGTTCAGGTCCGCCGTCAAAACTGACAGGCAGACCTGAACGGGCCGTCAGTGTGAAAGGGGCCATAAAGCATCCTGAGACCATTCATGTATGGGGTTGCTTCTCAGCCAAGGGAGTGGGCTTCACTCACCATTTTGCCTAAGAACACAGCCATGAATAAAGAATGGTACAAAAACATCCTCCGGGAGCAACTTCTCCCAACCATCCAAGAACAGTTTGGTGAGGAACCATGCCTTTTCCAGCCTTTTCCAGCATGATGGAGCACCTTGCCGTAAGGCAAAAGTGATAACTAAGTGGCTTGGGGAACAAAACATTGACATTTTGAGTCAGGAAACCCCCCAGACCTTAAACCCGTTGAGAACTTGTGGTCAATCCTCAAGAGGCGGGGGAACAAAAAAAAAAAAAGAAGAAAACCCCACAAATTCTGACAAACTCCAAGCATTGACTATACAAGAATGGGCGGCCATTAGTCAGGATGTGGTCCAGAAGTTGAGTGACAGCATGCCAGGGCGAATTACAGAAGCCTTAAAAAAGTAGGGTCAGCATTGCAAATATTGACTCTTTTCATAAACGTAATGTAATTGTCAATAAAAGCCTTTGACACGTATGAAATACTTGTAATTATACTTCAGTATACCATAGTGACATCTGACAAAAAGATCTAAAAACACTGAAGCGGCAAACTTTGTGAAAATTTACATTTGTGTCATTCTCAAAACTCAAAACACGGCTGTACATTTATATGGCTCCGACATATACTGCAGTACTGTACAGAGAACGTTCAACCATTCACATCAGTCTCTGTGAACCAAAGGAGCTTACACTCTAATGGCCCATACCTTTTTTATACATTTATATAGCTCCGACATGTACTGCAGTGCTGTACAGAGAATGTTCAGCCATTTAAAAATCAGGCTCTGTGAACCAAAGGAACTTACACTCTAATGTCCCACAATTGTACATTACAATTATATATCACTGACGTATACTGCAGTGCTGTATAGAGAACATTGTACCATTTACATCAGTCCCTGTGAACAAAGGAGCTTACATTCTAATGTCCCCCCACTGTCACACACTAGTATTATTGTTATACTGTACAGAGAACGTTCAACCATTCACATCAGTCTCTGTGAACCAAAGGAGCTTACACTCTAATGGCCCATACTTTTATTATACATTTATATAGCTCTGACATATACTGCAGTGCTGTACAGAGAACACTGAGCCATTTACATCAGTCTCTGTGAACCAAAGGAGCTTACACGCAAATTTCCCCCCACTGTCACACACTAGTATTATTGTTATACATTTATACACTCTCGGGTAGACATGTGCAATTCGTTTAGTTCCGAATTTGTTTTTTAACAAATTTTGACAAATTCGTTAATTCCGAAATTTCTGAATTTACGAATTTTTCAATTTACGAATTTACGAATTTCGAATTTACGAATTTTTACATTTCAGAATTTCCGAAAATTTGATATTTCAGAAATTCGAAATTTCAGAAGTTCGGAATTTACGAATTTCGGAAATTCAAAATTCGGAAATTCAAAATTTTGGAAATTCGAAATTTTGGAAATTCGAAATTTTGGAAATTCTGAATTCGAAAATTTGAAATTCAGAAGTTCTTTTTCCAGATAAGTTTGACAGCAGCCAGGCACACCGAACAATCACTCTTCTGGCTTAATGAACAGTCTAGGGGTTGTCTTTTTTTAAAAGGATTGCTGAATAATTTGGATAGGGCATAGGAAGCTGCGGGATGCTCCAGAAACACTGAGCAGTAATAAGAAGACCCTTATAACTCTGCAGCTACTTCTTAGAACAGTCCCTTTAATAATAGCCCAGGGAATGGACAGCACTGGGACACCATACACAATGTCCCAGGCCAGGCAAGCCTTAGTATTAGTGCACAAGGTCTAGCAGCAGCAACAGTCATCCAGATCCTTCACTCAGGTCTGTACTCACAAAGTCCTTCGATACTTGGATATCTCCTTCCAATATCAGACAGACATTTTCTTAGTAAACTCTCCAGACCATATCCTTTGTGAAATCCCATTGCTTAGCTTTAGAGATTCTTAGCGAGCAGCCCCCCCCCTCCCCAGCTTTAGCAAAGCTGGCACCTCAATTGAATTTCAGCTGGGCTGCCTGGGAGGTCCTCCTACTGGCGAAGTCCAAGCCTGCTCCAGACCTCAGACTATTTATGTGCTCTACAGCCACCTACTGGGCACACCTTCCCAGGGATTGGCCGAGACCCCATAAACATTCACGCAAATTATTTGACCTGCTCCACTCCTATGTTTTAGAGCTTTCCAGAAGGCAGGGAGAAGCAAACATACCTGCAGCCTGTGGGACCCTGCTCAGTCCAGAGCAATCAGCAACTGCTCCAATGATTACAGAAGGGTCCAAAAAAGGACACACATTTACCTTTCAGGTTATCGTGTTTCACTCGCATTGGTCAGCCAATTAAAATGAATGGGCTGTCCTAAAACCCGACAAGAGTGAACGTGAAAACAATATGTGTGCTTGGATGCACCTCCTGGTGTGAACAAGCTCTTAGGGCTCATTTACACTTGCTTCGACTTTAACACACATTTAAGCGCATATCGCTTCAACATTTTTTTTATGTGTTTTTGATGCTTTTGTAATGCTTTTTTGAAGCTTGGCAAATGCTTTGTTTGTGTTGATTTTCTATTTGTTTTAAAGGGGCTCAGTAGAACCCTGGCTTAGTAGTACCCTCTGCTCATTAGTACCCATGTTCAGCAGATCCCTAGATCATTAGTACCCCTGCTCAGCAGTTCCCCAGCTCATTGGTACTCTCGTTCAGCCAATCCACATCTTATTAGTACCCTCGTTCAGCAGATCCCCTGCTCAGTAGAACCCCAGCTCTGCTGATGCCCCATTCTGTAGTAACCCTCAGTTCTGCTGATCCCTCACTCAGTAGTAGCCCCTAGCTCTGCTGATCCCCCACTTTGTAGTAACCCCCAGCTCTGCTGATCCTCCACTCAGTAGTAACCCCTAGCTCTACTGATCCCCCGCTCAGAAGTACCCTCAGCTCTGCTGATGTCCCACTCAGTAGTAATCCCCAGCTCTGCTGATCTCCCGCTCAGTAATAACCCCAGTTTTGCTGATCCCCTAGTCAGTAGTAGCCCCCAGCTCTGCTAATCCCCCACTTAGTAGTAACTCCTAGCTCTGCTGATCCCCCACTCAGTATTAACCCCCAGCTCTGCTGATCCCCTGCTCAGTAGCAACTCCCATCTGTGCTGATCCCCCACATAGTAGTACCCTCAGCTCTTCTGATTACCCCCGCTCAGTAGTAACCTCCAGCTCTGCTGATCCTCCGCTCTTAGTAACCCCCAACTCTGCTGATCCCCCATTCAGTAATAACCCCCAGATCTGCTAGTCCCCCACTCAGTTGTAACCCCATCTCTGCTGATCCCCTGGCTTGCTGATCCTCCTCACTCTCCAGTCCCCACTCACCTCCCGCTATATTGCTCCCATGCTGCACAGCACGTGTCACATCTGCTAGTATCTCCCACCCCGGTCCCCCAGCTCTGCTGATTCTTCACCAATCAGTCCTATCTCTTTGGTCCCTGCTCACCTTTCGCTATAGCATTTCCATGTCGTACACCGTTTGTGTCGCCTGCTAGCTGCTCTGCTCCGGTCTGAACCCTGCTTACCTTCCTACTGCTCCATGCTGCACACCAGATGTGACATCCGGAATATATATACATGAACCGGAAGTGACTGCTGATGATGCCTTCCTGGTCCCCTTGATGGTTTCCCAGTGCCTCCTGGGATATCTCATACCTCCAATACCTCGAAAATAAAGAGAAGCTAACTCTGAATAAAACCCCCTCAAATGCTTCAGATGCTGTTGGTGAGCATTGTCATAGACTTCTATGGAGGTTTTGGAGCAGTGGCGGCCCGTGCACTGTGAGCGCACAGGCACCGCCCCCCCATCCATGCGCCCAGCCCCTTTTAGGACGCTGGGCATATGAATTTCCATGGTGGGGGTGGGAGTGGGTGGTACTTTTTGAAGCACCTGATTAGAGCCAGAGGCTCTAATAGGCTTCAAAATAGGGTGGGCCCTGATCCCACCTAATTGTGTGATGATAGCGAATTCATTTTCACTATTTTTACACTAACCTTCCTCCCCGCCAATCAGGAGACAGGGTGTCAGACCTGTTTCCTGATTGGCCAAAGCACCAGGCCACCCTATTGGATGCCTGAAGCTTAGAAAGAGGAGCGGACTCAGCGGAGGAGACACAAGCTGGAGCGGAGGTCGCCGCCGCTCTGGTGCACTCACTGCACTGAGAGGAGCTGCTGCCTGGCGGTAAGTGCTGGGGGGTCTGTCAGACCAGCGCACCGGGGGGGTTGGGGGTGCTGTCATAGCCGTGAGCCCAGCGAGTGGGGGGGGGGGGGTTCGGTGGGCACAGTGGCTGCATATGATGGGCACAAGCGGCTGCATATACTGGGCACAAGTGGCTGCATTTGACGGGCACAAGTGGCTGCATTTGATGGGCACAAGTGGCTGCATTTGATGGGCACAAGTGGCTGCATTTGATGGGCACAGTGGCTGCGTTTTATGGGCACAATAGCTGCATATGATGGGCACAAGTGGCTGCATATACTGGGCACAAGTGGCTGCATATGATGGACACAAGTGGCTGCATATGATGGGCACAAGTGGCTGCATTTAATGGGCACAGTGGCTGCGTTTAATGGGCACAATGGCTGCATATGATGGGCACAGTGGCTGCATATGATTGGCAAAAGTGGCTGCATTTGATGGGCACAAGTGGCTGTATTTGATGGGGACAGTGGCTGTGTTTGGGCACAAGTGGCTGCATATGATGGGCACAAGTGGCTGCATTTAATGGGCACAGTGGCTGCGTTTAATGGGCACAATGGCTGCATATGATGGGCACAGTGGCTGCATATGATTGGCAAAAGTGGCTGCATTTGATGGGCACAAGTGGCTGTATTTGATGGGGACAGTGGCTGTGTTTGGGCACAAGTGGCTGCATATGATGGGCACAGTGGCTGCATATGATGGGCATAGTTGCTGCATATGATGGGCACAGTGGCTGCATATGATGGGCACAGTGGCTGCGTTTGATGGGCACAATGGCTGCATATGATGGGCACAGTGGCTGCATATGATTGGCAAAAGTGGCTGCATTTGATGGGCAAAAGTGGCTGCATTTGATGGGCACAAGTGGCTGTATTTGATGGGTACAGTGGCTGTGTTTGGGCACAAGGGGCTGCATTTGACAGGCACAAGTGGCTGCATATGATGGGCACAAGTGGTTGCATATGATGGGCACAAGTGGCTGCATATGATGGGCACAGTGGCTGCATATGATGGGCACAGCGTCTGCGTTTGATGGGCACAATGGCTGCAATTGATGGGCACAGTGAGGCTGCAATTGATGGGGGGGGAGTTTCAGTACTTTTCAGTTTGTTTGCGCCACCCAAACATTTTGAGCACCATCTGCCACTGCTTTGGAGACACTTTGAAGCACTAATGCCCCGTACACACGGTCGGAAATTCCGACCACAAAATCCGTCAGACTTTTTCCGACGGATTTTGTCCGACACTGGTGTTGCATACACACGGTCGGACAAAGTTGTCGGAAAATCCGATCATTCTGAACGTGGTGACGTCCGTTGCATACGATGGAACTACGTAGAGGCTATTAGCCAATAGGTTTGGTCTCCTAATTTGATCGGAAATTCCGACGGAAAAAGTCCGATGGAGCTGACACACGGTCGGATTTTCTGACAACATGGTCCGATAGGACTTTTTCCGTCGGAATTTCTGACCGTGTGTACGGGGCATAAGAAAGCGACATGTGGTAACATTTTTGAAGCGCAGAAAACACAAAAGTGTGAACTGTGAACAGGACTGTAAGGTAACCATTTTATTTAGTGGCAGATGCTTTGATTGCCATTTGGAGTGCTTTAGCATGTCCAATTCCACAGCAAGTGAAGCAAGTGTAAACAAGCCCTTAAAGGGCTGCCTTAAAACAACACAGGAAAAAAATATGCATTAATGCCCGTGTGTTGGCACAACGTACTAGTACACCAAGGTCTGAATAGACCCTCCATGTGCCGCTTGCTATTTGCCACATGCGCCTTTCCTGCTCGGAGACTCTCCGATTGCCAGAAACCGTGCGGGGAAGAAGAGGTCGCACCGCGACCCCAGTTATCGCCCAGATATTCATCCCCCCTTTAATGTGTTCTGTGCTGCCATTCGATTGATAATCCCTCTGTACACAGTCTTTATGCCGGCACAGGAGGACAATCCGATCCATTCCCAGCCGAAATGGACAAATCTTAAATGCAAATAATGAATCTGAAATAGAGGGCACGTCAGGCAAATTGCTATTTATACACTGTGATACAAACTGGAGAAGAGCACAGAGGCTTAATTCATCATATTCAGGAATAATAGAGGCAGGAACTGTCACAACTTGGCAAAGCTTTAGGTATTGATGTACCATTTCCATTTGTATTGCCTTGTGTATGAGCTTAGATCATCTTCCCCCGGTGCCGCTCAGTAATCTTACATAAAGGGAAGAAGCCAGTGTTTTATCACTCCGTACTCATCGTCGGTTATTCTTGTATAGATTTCCCAAAAGCAATTTTGATGTGACAATCACATTTTGTTTCCTTGTTCCATAATTCATGATTGTATTTCCTGTACATTGGGTGTTGGCTATATGGTTACTACTCCTATAGCAGCTATTCTCAACCAGGGTGCCATGGAACCATAGGGTTCCTCCAGAGGTTGCTAGAGTTTTTTTTAGTGGTGGCACATATTTTATGGTGCCTGCCTAGCTCCCGGGCCAGTGTCACTTAGCAGAGCCAACTGCAGGACACCAATGATCTTCTTGGTGTGTAAGGGTGGCATTCTGACCATCACTGTAAGGAGGCATTCTTCCCATTGACCACCAATGTAAAGGGCATGACCATCAATGTAAGGAGCAATCTTCCCATTGACCACCAATGTAAGGGGCATGACCATCAATGTAGGGAGCAATCTTCCCATTGACCACCAATTTAAGGGGCATGACCATCAATGTAAGGAGCATTCTTCCCATTGACCACCAATTTAAGGGGCATGACCATCAATGTAAGGAGGATTCTTCCCATTGACCACCAATGTAAGGGGCATGACCATCAATGTAAGGAGCATTCTTCCCATTGACCACCGACTTAAGGAACATTTTCCCATTGACCACCAATGTATGGGACATTTTCCTATTGACCACCAATGTAAGGGGCATTCTTCCCACTGACCACCAATGTAAGGGGCATGACCGTCTATATAAGGAGCAATCTTCCCATTGACCACCAATTTAAGGGGCATGACCATCAATGTAAGGAGCAATCTTCCCATTGACCACCAATTTAAGGGGCATGACCATCAATGTAAGGAGCATTCTTCCCATTGACCATGAATGTAAGGGGCATGACCGCCAATGTAAGGAGCATTCTTTCCATTGACCACCAATGTAAGGGGCATGACCATCAATGTAAGGAGCATTCTTCCCATTGACCACCGACTTAAGGAACATTTTCCCATTGACCACCAATGTAAGAGACATTTTCCTATTGACCACCAATGTAAGGGGCACTCTTCCCACTGACCACCAATGTAAGGGGCATGACCGTCTATATAAGGAGCATTCTTCCCATTAACCACCAATGTAAAGGGCATGACCGTCAATGTAAGGCAGGATTTATATAGCACCAACAGTTTACGCAGCGCTTTACAATATAAAAGGAAGACAATACAGTTATAATACAATAACATACAAGAGGATTAAGAGGGCCCTGCTCAGAAGAGCTTACAATCTAATAGGGTGGGGCAGGTGGTACAAAAGGTTGTAGCTGTGGGGAATGAGCTGATGGAAGTGGTAGAAGATTAGTTGGAGACATGATAGGCTTTCGTGAGGAGATGAGTTTTCAGGGATCGCCTGAAGGTAGAAAGAGTAGGGGATAGCCGGACAGGTTGAGGTAGCGAGTTCCAGAGGATGGGAGAGGCTCTGGAGAAATCCTGGAGATGAACATGGGAGAAGGAGACGAGAGAGCTTGAGAGTAGGAGGTCTTGAGAAGAGCGGAGAGGAAGATTTGGGTGATATTTGGAGACAAGGTTGGTGATGGAGCTCGGGGCAGAGTTGTGAATGGCCTTGTATGTTGTGGTTAGTATTTTGAATTGAATTCGCTGGGTGATTGGGAGCCAGTGTAGAGATTGGAGGAGAGGGTTGGCAGACACTGAGCGGTTGGTAAGGTGGATAAGTCTGGCAGCAACATTCATGATGGGCTGAAGAGGGGAGGAGCCTATGGAGAGGCAGGCCAATGAGAAGGGAGTTGCAATAGTCAAGGCGAGAGATAACAAGGGAGTGAATGAGGAGCTTGGTGGATTCATTTGTTAAAAAGGGGCGAATTTTAAAGATATTATGGAGGTGAATTCTACAAAATTTTGACAACGATTGGACTTGAGGCTGAAATGACAAGTCAGAGTCTAGGATTACACCGAGTACCCTGGCGTGAGGGGAGGGACTGATGGTTGCATTTTGATGGAAAAGTCATGGAGGGGGGCACGGGCGGGGGGGATATTATTAGCTCAGTTTTAAAAAGATGTAGTTTAAGGAAGTGGTGAGACATCCATGCCGATATGTCAGTTAGTAAGTTAGTAATGAGAGAGGAGATTGAAGGAGTGAGGTGAGGAGACAGATAGATTTGGGCATCATTGGCATATAAGTGGTATTGGAAGCCGTGGGTAGTTATCAAGTGACCAAGGGAGGAGGTGTAGATAGAGAAGAGAAGGGGTCCAAGAACCGAACCTTGGGGGACCCCCACAGAAAGGGGCAATGGAGAGGAGGAGACAAAGTTGTAGGTAACATTGAAGGAGCGCTGTGATAATAATTCCCTCTGCTGCCTGGGTTGCACACACCTACAGTATGCTCCCCAACTAACCAAGTACCACAACCAATAAGTGCATAGGCCGCCTTCCTCCCTCCTCTCTCCTGCCACTGAGTGAGTGAGTGTACTATGGTAAGGGGGACTCAGATGTAAAGGGTGCTCTGTGGACTGTGATGTAAGAGGGGCTTTGGGAACCATGATTTAAGGGGGAATGATAACAATTCTGATGTAAGTGGGGGCTTTGGTGAAACACCCTTACATCAGAGTTCCACGGCGTTCCCCCTTAAAAAATAAAAATAAATTGCCATGTGCCGCTAAAGTTTTCGGGTTTGGCTTGAAGAAAAGGTGGCAACCCTACATGGGCTTTTAGGGTCCCAGATCTACGACATTTGAGGATCCCAGAACAATGACACACTGGCACTTAGGGCTCCAGAACAATTACCCACTGACACTTGGGGAACCGCAACAATGACTCACTGACACAGGAGCTCCCATAACACTGATCCTCTGACACTTAGGGTCCCAAAACAATGAAACACTGACACTTTGGGGTCCCAGAACACTGATCCTCTGACACTTGGGGATCCCAAAGCACTTACCTCCTGGCACTTATGGTTCCAGAACAATAAAACACTGACACATGGGGGTCCCAGATAAATTACACACTGGTACTTGGGGGTCCTAGAAAAATGACCCACTGACACTTGTTGTGCCAGAATGATGAAACACTGGCACTTAGGGTTCCAGAACAATGACACACTGATACTTGGAATACTAGAACAATGACACATTGACACTTAGGGTTCCAGAACAATGATTCACCGATACATGGGAGTCCCAGAACAATGACACACTGATACTTGGAATACTAGAATAATGACACAATGACACTTAGGGTTCCAGAACAATGATTCACCGATACATGGGAGTCCCAGAACAATGACACACTGGTACTTGGGGATCTTAGAGAAATAGCCCACTCACACCTGGGGTGCTAGAATGATGAAGTACTGACACTTATGGTTCCAGAAAAATGACACACTGACACATGGGATCCTAGAACAATGACCCACTGACACTTAAGGTTTCAGAACAATGACACACTGACACATGGGATCCTAGAACAATGATCCACTGACACTTAAGGTTCCAGAACAATGACACACTGACAGAAGGGATCCTAGAACAATGACACACTGACACTTAAGGTTCCAGAACAATGACACACTGACAGAAGGGATCCTAGAACAATGACACACTGACACTTAAGGTTCCAGAACAATGACACACTGACACATGGGATCCTAGAACAATGATACACTGAAGCTTAAAGTTCCAGAACAATGACACACTGACACGTGGGATCCTAGAACAATGACACACTGACAGAAGAGATCCTAGAACAATGACACACTGACACTTAAGGTTCCAGAACAATGACACACTGACACATGGGATCATAGAACAATGACACACTGGCACTGGTGGTTCCAGAACAATGAAACACTGACACTTAGGGTTCCAGAACAATGACCCACTAACACTTGGTATCCTAGAACAATGACACACTGACACTTCGGATCCTAGAACAATGACACACTGACACTTGGGGCCGTATAACAATGACACACTGACATTTGGGGTTCCAGATCAATGACACCCTGATACTTAGAGTTCCAGAACAATGACACCCAGACACTTCGGAACACAGAACAATGACCTACTGACACTTGGGATCCTAGAACAATGACAACATGACACTAAAGCCCCATACACACGGTCGGATTTTCCGATGGATTCTGTCCTATCGGATAATGTTGTCGGAAATTCCGACCGTGTGTAGGCACCATCGGACAGTTTCCATCGGATTGTCCGACGGACAAAGTTCTATCTACTGTTGGATAGATTTTTTGACAACAAAGTCCGATCACACCAATTCCGATCGTGTGTAGCGAATTCCGATGGACAAAGTGCTACGCATGCTCAGATCACATTACAAGACCAAAGCTATTGGCTACTAGCCTCTACGTAGTCCCGTCGTACGCAACGAACGTCACCACGTTCAGAATGATCGGATTTTCCGACAACTTTGTCCGACCGTGTGTATGCAACACCAGTGTCGGACAAAATCCGTCGGACCAAATCCAATGGATTTGGTGGTCGGATTTTCCGACCGTGTGTATGGGGCTTTAGGGTTACAGAACAATGACACACTGAAACTTGGAATCCTAGAACAATGACCCACTGACACTGGGGTCCCAGAACAATGACACACTGACACTAGTGGTTCCAGAACACTGACACCCTGACACTGTTGGTTCCAGAACAATGACACCCTGACACTGTTGGTTCCAGAACAATGACACACTTACACTAAGGGATCCAGAACAATGACCCACTAACGCTGGCGATTCCAGAACAATGACACCCTCACACTGTTGGTTCCAGAACAATGACACCCTCACACTTTTGGTTCCAGAACAATGACACCCTGACACTTAGGCCTATAGAACAATGACCCACTGACACTAAGGGTTCCAGAACAATGACCCACTATTGCTGGCAGTTCCAGAACAATGACACCCTGACACTTAGGGTTACAGAACAATGACACCCTGACACTTAGGGTTCCAGAACAATGACACCCTGACACTTAGGGTTACAGAACAATGACACCCTGACACTTAGCCCCCGTACACATGGTTGGACATTCCGACCACAAAATCTTTATGATTTTTTCAGACAGATTTTGTCCGAAGCTGGTGTTGCATACACACGGTCGGACAAAGTTGTTGGAAAATCCGATCGTTCGTAACGGGATGACATTCTGTTGTTACGACGGGACTACATTCAGGCTAGTAGCCAATAGCTTTGGTCTCGTAATTTGATCTGAGCATACGTGGCACTTTGTCCGATCGGAATTTTTTACAAACGATCGGACAAAGTCCGATTGGATTTTGTTGTTGGGAAATTGGAGGTCCTGCTCTCAAATTTTTTCCGTCTGAATTTTCGACGGAAAAAGTCAGACAGAGCCCACACACGATCGGATTTTCCGACAATATAATCTGATCAGACTTTTTCCGTCGGATTTTCCGACCGTGTGTACAGGGCATAAGGGTTCCAGAACAATGACCCACTAAGGCTGGTGGTTCCAGAACAATGACACCCTGATACTTAGGGTTACAGAACAATGACACCCTGACACTTAGGGTTACAGAACAATGACACCCTGACACTTAGGCCCCTTTCACACTGGGGCGTATTTCAGGCGCTACAGCGCTAAAAATAGCGCCTGTACAGCGCCTGAAAAAATCCGGCCCCATTCACTCCAGTGTGAAAGCCGGCGGGCTTTCACACTGGAGCAGTGCGCTAGCAGGACGGTCAAAAAAGTCCTGCTAGCAGCATCTTTGGAGTGGTGAAGGAGCGGTGTATTCACCGCTCCTATACCGCTCCTACCCATTGAAATCAATGGGACACCGCGCGCTTTGCGGGGGGTTTTAACCCTTTTTTGGCCGCTAGCGGGGGTTAAAACCGCTACGCTAGCGGCCGAATACCCCTTCTAAAACGACGGTAAAGCAGCGCTAAATATAGCGCTGCTTTACCGCCGACGCCGCTCCCGCCCCAGTGTGAAAGGGGCCCCGTACACACGGTCGGAAAATCCGACCACAAAATCCATCAGATTTTTTCCGACTGATTTAGTCTGACACTGGTGTTGCATACACTCGGTCGGACAAAGTTGTCGGAAAATCCGATCATTCTGAACGTGGTGACGTTTGTTGCCTACGACGGGACTACGTAGAGGCTAGTAGCCAATAGCTTTGGTCTTGTAATGTGATCTGAGCATACGTGGCACTTTGTCCGTCGGACTACGCTACACACGATCGGAATTGGTGTGATCGGACTTTGTTGTCGGAAAATTTGAGAGCAGGAGATAAAACTTTGTCCGTCGGACAATCCGATGGAAAATGTCCGATGGTGCCCACACACGGTCGGAATTTCCGACAACATTGTCCGATAGGACAGAATCCATTGGAAAATCCGACCGTGTGTATGGGGCTTAAGGGTTCCAGAACAATGACACCCTGACACTTAGGGTTCCAGAACAATGACACCCTGACACTTAGGGTTCCAGAACAATGACACCCTGACACTTAGGGTTACAGAACAATGACACCCTGACACTTAGGGTTCCAGAACAATGACACCCTGACACTTAGGGTTACAGAACAATGACACCCAGACACTTAGGGTTCCTGAACAATGACACCCTGACACTTAGGGTTCCTGAACAATGACACCCTGACACTTAGGGTTACAGAACAATGACACCCTGACACTTAGGGTTCCAGAACAATGACACCCTGACACTTAGGGTTCCAGAACAATGACACCCTGACACTTAGGGTTACAGAACAATGACACCCTGACACTTAGGGTTCCAGAACAATGACACCCTGACACTTAGGGTTACAGAACAATGACACCCTGACACTTAGGGTTACAGAACAATGACACCCTGACACTTAGGGTTACAGAACAATGACCCACTGGTGCTGGCGGTCCCAGAACAATGACACCCTGACACTTAGGTTTCCAGAACAATGACCTACTGATACTTGGGAACCCTGAATAAATGACACCCTGACACTTGGGGCCCCTGAACAATAACACACGGGGGGCTCAGAACAATGACACACTGTCACATGAGGACCCCTGACTTTGACACACTGACTCTCGGGGACCCGAAACAATAAAGGACTAACACTCGAGGACCCAGCCATCACATATCACTGGTACTTAGGTTCCAATGGACACAGAAATGCAACTAACATCTTGGTAGCTGTCGATAGAGAAGGTGACAGTACAGCTTTCCCAATACACAAGTGTACATTCCAGTCCTCTGTGGAGGACTCCATACATCAGACTCTTATCTACCGCAACATCTGCAGCATGTGCAAGTGCCAACAAATTGTTTGCTGTTTATCCTTTGTAACCCGTCCTCTTGACCTGAACAAAGCTTGTCCCGGTATTCACATTAGTGTGTCTGTAGGGGGCAGAGCTGTGTGTTTGTTCACCCCTACCGCTGGGTTATCCTTCTCCTGCAGAGATCCCTATCCTGCCCCAGGTCATACTTTCCATCTCTGTACAGGAAAGCTCTCCACACAATCACTTTTAATCCCTGTGAAGTTAAAGGATCAGTCCACCCGAAAAGGGAGACTTCCGGTATTGCTGGAAAGTTAAAGCCCAACTCTGGGCAAAGCTATTTTTACTTTTTATTTTTAAATCTTTAATACCGACATTAAACCTGTAATATTTTGTTACTCCAGGCGCTCTATGCAAGCTGCATTTCTCGCGCCCTTTTGCATTGGAACGATGTCTATGGTGGAGTTGCGATGTTCTGACTCCCGGTGTTTCCGCCATTCCATAAGCACAGCACTGTGATGTCATTGCCTGGAGTTGGGCTTGCTTGCCGACCAGCTGCCGTCATTATACTGTAGACATGTGCAATTTGTTTCGTTTTTTTTTTAGTCTTCCGTTAAAATTCGTTATATTCGTTCATTCGTTATCGTACGAATGAACGAATGATTCGCTAAAAATTTTAACGAATAACGAATTATCGTATCGAACGAATATGAAAAACAATAACCAAATTAGAAACAACGAAACTACGAAAGAAGAAAATCCGAAAAACGAAAACAGGAACAACGAAAATCAAAATGAACGAAAAAATTCGTACATTCGTAACTTTTTTTTTTGTAGAATTGATAATTTTCCGTGTCCCTTACAATGGCGCTGCTTAACGTGCTTCGAATGGATTGAACGAAAAAATTCGTACATTCGAAACTTTTTTTTTTCCATTCGTCATTTTCCGTGTCTCTTACAATGGCGCTGCTTAACTTGCTTTGAATGGATTGAACGAAAAAATGCGTACATTCGTAACTTTTTTTATATTTTTTTGCGATTCGTAATTTTCCGTGTCTCTTACAATGTAATAATAGCAT
The DNA here is from genome assembly GCA_028564925.1 of Lithobates sylvaticus. NCBI lineage: Eukaryota > Metazoa > Chordata > Amphibia > Anura > Ranidae > Lithobates > Lithobates sylvaticus. The sequence continues at coordinate 757,457,693 of CM053026.1, read as the reverse complement.
ACACATTACATAACATTATGAATTATGCTCCGATTACGAATCTACGAAAACAATGTTACGAAAGTACGAATAAATCAATCTTACGAAAGTACGAATGTAAGTAAATCTACGAAAATACGCATGCGTCCGAATTTCGAATAAACAAAAAATTCAACTAACGGAAAAACGAATCAACGAAAAAATAACTCTTACGAAAATACGAATCGTTACGAATACGAACACCGACGACTTACGAAATTACGAATCGCTACGAATCAACGGAAACGAACAGAAACGAAACGAAAATAAACAAATTTTTCTATTGTGCACATGTCTATTATACTGCGGCAGGTTGGCAGGGCTGCGCGAATCGCTGCAGCTGTACGTCGGACACTTTAAGATCTATAGGGGGCATGCGCGCTCGCGCTGCTTGAGCCGATGCGCGTGGCCGGCGGCCACAATGTCCGCCGGCGACCTGCGATCGCTCCTCAGAGAGCCAGAACGAGGATCTGTCAATGTAAACAGACAGATCCCCGTTCTGTCAGGGGAGGAGAGAGAGATCTGCTGTTCCTATTGATTAAGAACAGCGATCTCTCTGTACTCCCAGTCAGTCCCCTACCCCCACAGTTAGAAACACCTCCCAGGGAACACATTTAACCCCTTGATCGCCCCCTAGTGTTAACCCCCTCTCTGCCAGTGACATTTATACTGTAATCAGTGCATTTTTAGCTCTGATCGCTAAACGGCCCCAAATAACTGTCAAAAGCGTCCGATCTGCCTGCCGCAAGGTCGCAGTCCCGCTAAAAATAGCTGATCACCGCCATTACTAGTAAAAAATAAAAAAATGTATATTAAAAATGCCATAAATCTATCCCCTATTTTGTAGATGATATAACTTTTGCACAAACCAATCAATATATGTTTATTGCGATTTGTTTTACCAAAAATATGTAGCAGAATACATATTGGCCTAAACTGATAAAGACATTTTTAATTTTTTTGGGGGGGTATTTATTATAGCAAAAAGTAAAAAATATATATATATCTTTTTTCAAAATTTTCATTTTTTATTTTTTTGTTTATAGTGCAAAAAAAAAAAAAAAAACGCAGAGGTGATCAAATACCACCAAAAGAAAGCTCTATTTGTGGGGAAAAAGGACATAAATTAGCTCTTGTATTCCTCTTTTTCCTCCAGAAGAAGACCTCTACCACTAATGGTCGAAACGCGTCCGGGTATCTTAGTATGACTATATATACCTATATAATACTATATGCGTTTTATGTACATTTATGTCTGTATTATCATTTTGTATATACAATGAATTGAATAACAGAGCTCATGTTTTAACATCATTTATACTGTATGATACTTTTTCAATAAAAAACATACTCTATTTATCTCTTCAATTTTTTGGCTGCAACACAAAACCCCATGGGGAAAAAAAATGTTTCCAGGATATAAATTTGTGTACAATGTCGCACGGCCGCGCAATTGTAAGTTAAAGCAACGCAGTGCCGTATCGCAAAAAATGGCCTGGTCATTAAGGGGGGAAAACTTCCGGGGCTGAAGTGGTTAAATCTCATAACCAGGGCTGGGTTTACCATACGGTACAGTAGGCCGGGGTCTGCAGATGGCACAACAAAATAGGCATCCTTTTCATCCTTTTCCCCATCAATGGTAGAAATGAGCTTTGATAAATGTTTATATATACTATTCTGGTGTCATCTCTAAATTGGGTATATTTGCATGTTTTATATTGCCGTCAATAATATGTATGAATATAAATGGCAATATATTGTTATGTTTAGAAGGTCTTAAGTAATAAGTAATAGTGACTGTACAATCTGGCAGTCACATAATTAATCTGAGCTCTTCAATATAAAATAAAGTCGTGTTTTTTTGTGTTGTTTTGCTTTGTTTAGTTTTGTTTTATTTTGTGTTGTTTTGCTTTGTTTAAATTTGTTTCATTTTGTGTTGTTTTTCTTTGTTTAGTTTAGTATTATTTTGTGTTGTATTGCTTTGTTTAGTTTAGTTTTATTTTGTGTTGTTTTGCTTTGTTTAGTTTGTTTAATTTTGTTTTATTTTGTGCTGTTTTGCTTTGTTTTATTTTGTGTTGTTTTGTTTTGTTTTGTTTTGTCCTCTTTTGTTTTGTTTTATTTTGTTTTATTTTGTGCTGTTTTATTTTGTGTTGTTTTGTTTTATTTTGTGCTGTTTTATTTTGTTTTATTTTGTGTTGTTTTATTTTGTTTTATTTTGTGTTGTTTTGCTTTGTTTTGCTTTATTTAGTTTTGTTTCATTTTGTGTTGTTTTGCTTTGTTTAAGTTTTTGTTTTTTGTGGGAATGTGTGATTGTTTGATCCTAGCAGATTTATGTTCCGATCTGCCTGGGATAATTATTTTCAGACTATAAGGCACTGCCTGGCCCTTGAACTATGGGCAGCGGGCCTCACAGTGCCAATAAGTTGGCTTTTGAATATACCGGCAGGAAAATAATAGTTATGGGAAGAAGGGGAAGAAGGAGTTAATTAGGGCTGATCGGGGTGAAGTCGGGGCTAATAAGGGGTCAAATGGGAACACTTTTTATTTGTCAGGGTGCTTTAATTGATATTGTATGCTGGTGAAAGTTCACCAACTGATTTGCAGATGAATGAAACAGAATAGATACAAAAGTAACTAAGTTACTTTGTATTTCTCTATCTACCTTCTGAACAATGTTTCTAAACAATGTTACTTGATATCTCTCTATTGCCTATATGAAAAACATTTATGAACAATGTTACTTTGTATCTTTCTATCTCCCTTCTAAACAACATGTATAAACAATGTTACTTAGTATCTCTCTATCTCCTGTCTGAACAATGTTTATAAACAATGTTACTTTGTATCCCTCTCACTCATGTCTAAACAATGTTTATAAACAATGTTACCTCGTATCTCTCTATCTCCTGTCTGAACAATGTTTCTAAACAACGTTACTTTGTATCTCTCTATCTCCTGTTCGATCAATGTTTGTCTACAGTGTTACTTTGTATTTCTCCATCTCCCTTCTGAACAATATTTAAAAACAATGTAACTTTGTATTGCTTATAGGAAATACATTTATAAACAGTGTTCCTTTGTATCTCTCAATCTCCTGTCTGATTAATGTTTATCAACAATGTTACTTTGTATTTCTCTATTCCCGTCTGAACAATTTTTTTAAAACAGTGTTACTTTGTATCTCTCTATCTGCTGTCTGATCAATGTTTATAAACAATGTTACTTTGTATCTCTCTATCTCCTGTCTGATCATTTTTTTTTTTTGATAATCTTTATTTACAAAACATTTTTTACATATTTTTATGCAGCATTTACATACTCTCATATCATATATTTATCTATATGGCTTATTTCCTTCTATCTTATACCCATCATTATTCTATTCTTATTATTCTACTTCTTATGTCTCTTATGTCTTATTAATTTCTATTAGTCTGTTTTTATGTTTATTTTCTAATTTAATCCATATATTTTCTACTCTTTTTATACCAATTATACACCTCATTTATCCCCACATTCATCACCATTCATACCTCTCATATCCCCCCTTGCTCCAACAAAAAAAGAAAACGTTTTAAACAATGTTCAGAATGTAGATAGAAGGAAATATCCTAACAATGTTTATAAACATTGATCAGACAAGAGATAGAGAGATACAAATTAACAATGTTTATAAACAATGTTACTTTGTATCTCTCTATTCCTGTCTGAACAATGTTTATAAACAATGTTACTTTGTATCTCTCTATTCCTGTCTGAACAATGTTTATAAACAGTGTTACTTTGTATCTCTCTATCTCCTGTCTGAACAATGTTTATAAACAATGTTACTTTTTATCTTTCTATCCCTCGTCTGAACAATATTTATAAACAATGTTACTTTGTATCTCTCTATCTCCTGTCTGATCAGTGTTTTTAAAAAATGTTCAGAATGTAGATAGCAGGATATATCCTAACAATGTTTATAAACATTGATCAGACAAGAGATAGAGAAATACAAAGTAACACTGTTTATAAACAATGTTACTTTGTATGTCTCTATCTCCTGTCTGATCAATGTTTATATACAAGGTTACTTTGTATTTCTCCATCTCCCTTCTGAACAATATTTAAAAATTGTATTTCTCTATTGCCTATAGGAAATACATTTATAAACAGTGTTCCTTTGTATCTCTCAATCTCCTGTCTGAGCAATGTTTATAAACAATGTCACTTTGTATCTCCCTATCCCTCATCTGAACAATGGTTATAAATGATGTTACTTTGTAGCTCTATATCTCCTGCCTGAACAATGTTTATAAACGTTGTTACCTTGTATTTCTCTATATACAGTCTGAACAATGTTTATGAACAATGTCACATTGTATCTCTCTATCTCCTGTCTGACCAATGTTTTTAAAATGTTCAGAATGTAGATAGAAGGATATAACCTAACGATGTTTATAAACATTGACCAGACAAGAGATAGAAAGAGATACAAAGTAACAATGTAGAGCCCACCTAATTTCCTTGCTAAAGGAAGTCCAGTATCATCTAGCCCTTTCCTTCTCAGCCCAAATGTCTCTGGCCCATCCCTTTCCTTCATTGGATTTCAGTTCTTTCGATCATGAAAGCTCAGAATCACATGTGGTCAATAACTAATGTGCATAAAAATACAGTCTGCCTAAGAATGCCCACTCCTCTACCTATACAGGCAATTTGATATTTGCATAACTCCTCCCAAGAGCCAGCCCACTGCTTGCATTTGTTTTTTTTTTCACATTTTATTTACAGAAAAAAATTAATTAAATAAAAATAAAATGGCAGTACACAATTAAATATACACAAAAAAGGGAAGAAAAAACGCAAATATAATACTAAACTATTATTTTTAGTAGTAAATGTAATCCTAAATGTAATATTAAACTATTATTATTATTATTAGTTATACAATGAAATATACACAAGAATGGAAATTTTATACTAATTTCATACTGAACTATTATTATTATATTAATTATCAAATTAAATTAAATATACGCAAAAAAGGAAAAAAAACACACATTGAATACAAAACTGTTATTATTATTCTTGTTATTATTGTTATTATTTTTTTTTTTTTTAATTCAGTATTTTTTTTATTTTAATTCTTTTCATAACAATACAAGTTATACATTTAAGCATACATTTCATCCCAGATACATAAACTTCTAGCATTCATCTGCCACACCAGCCACCCACTCACCCCCCCCCCCCCCCCAAAAAGACAAAAAAAATAAAAAAATAATAATAATAATAATACTAAAATAAAATAATAAGAGAAAAAAAAAATAATAATAATAATAATAAGAAAAAAAAAAAAAAAGGGAGAATTTTTTCCTCTGCCGCCTCCACCTGTATTCACCTCCTCCAGCCCCCTCAGCCCTCCCCCCATCCTCCCATCCCCTCCAAATATCAACCTCTACCCATGTTGGTTCATCTTTTATTTTCATTATCCAGGTCTCTACCCATCTTTTCCAAATAGCATCAAATTTGTCTCGACTCCCTCTATGTGTATAAATAAATTCCTCCTTTAATATAGTTTCTTTTATTTGTGTTCTCCATTCTTCAACCGTCGGAGGATATATAGATATCCATTTCTGGGCTATTAGTTTTCGTGCCTGAAATAGGCCTCTCGTCAGTGCGGTATGGATATTTTTTGAGATATTTGGTTCCGCCACTATATTTAATAAGCATAGATTTGGATCTAATAACATTTCTATTCCTAGTACACTATTTATATTTTGGATTATATCCTGCCAATATCGATGGAGTTTGGGACATCTCCACAACATGTGTATTAAATTAGCCGGTGCGCCACTACATCGAGGGCATAAAGGGGACTCTCTACGTTTCCACTTAAATAATTTCTCAGGTGTATAGTATGATCTATGCGTAATAAAGATTTGTGTTAGTTTTTGAGTATCCGACAGTGATACCTTTGGGATCGCAGACAAGACCTCCGACCACTGAGCATCAGTCAGTGCTCCCAGGTCTCGCTCCCATTGCTTCCTAGCCGGCACCTCTACCTCTTCCTCAAATTTTTTCTGCATTATCTCATAAATTTTAGATATAAGTCCCTTCTTTTGGTCCCTTTTCTTCAACAGTGTTGTTATTTTGGATTCGTTAAGCATAAATACAGATGTACGGGCCTGGACATGAAAGGCATGTCTAAGCTGGAGATATTGAAAGAACCTCTGTCTTGGAATCCTAAATTCCTCAGATATTTGCGCAAATGATTTTATATTATCATTCCAAAACAGTTGTTCCACAAATCTCAGCCCCTGAGTTTGCCAAAACCCAAATCCCTCCAATCTCTGTACTTCCTCATAATTTGCGTTATTCCATATTGGTGTATAGGAGGTATAGCCAGTAATACTAGTAATCTTTTTTATTGCTAGCCATACCTTATTAAATAGTCCGCCTGTTATGAATTTCTTATCTTTTTGAAAAGTTTTTGTCTCTAGTAGGGACATCAATGAGTATCCTTTACCCAGTGGGAGTAATAATGCTTGTATCGGATCATTCTCATCTACCTCTGTCCAGCCATAGAAATGCTGGGTTTGTGAGGCCAAAAAATAATTTTTTGGATGTGGGATAGCGAGTCCCCCCTCATCTTTGGCCAGCATTAAAGTTGTTAGTTTAATACGTGCATATTTTTTCTTCCAGATAAGTTCGCGAAAAAGCGATTCTATCCTTTTAAACCAAAATGCAGCTATCCACATCGGGCAGTTGTGAAAGATATATAATAATTGTGGGGCCCAGATCATCTTTATAAGATTTGCCCTTCCAATCACAGTTAATGGAAGTTTGCACCAGGTCTGACATTTATCTTTGAGCCTAGTCAATAATGGTCTAAGGTTAAGGTCAATATAATCCCCCACTTTCCGTGTTACCTCAATCCCTAAGTACCTAATTCTGTGTTTTATTTGAATTTGTTTAGCACAGTCTGGTAAAGAAGTGTTTGCATTATGTAGCGGCATTAACACCGATTTCTCCCAGTTGATGCGAAACCCAGAGAGCTGTCCAAATGCAGATACAAGATTCATGAGTTCCTCTAAGGATTTTGTGGGGTCACTAAGGAAAATTAAGGCATCATCTGCATACAAAGCTATTTTATCCTCTCTTCCTGCACGTTGGAATCCCTCTATCCCCGCAGACTGTCTGACTGCAGCGGCCAGTGGTTCCACTGCCAATGCAAACAGCAAGGGGGATAGAGGGCAACCCTGTCTAGTCCCCCGGGATAATGGGAAAGCTGGTGACATAGTGTCATTGATCCTCAACTTTGCCCTGGGGTCTTTATATAGTATTTTTAGCTAGGTTATAAAGCCTGGGCCTATGCCAAAGGCAATCAGTACCATCCATAGATATTCCCATTCTACCATGTCAAAAGCCTTCTGAGCATCCAATGACAGGATGGCACCAGCTCCCCCGTTATCCATTGGTAATTGTAGATTCAGAAAGAGCCTGCGAATGTTTGTTGCTGCTGATCTGGAGGGGATGAAACCTGTTTGATCCCTATGGATCAGAGTATCAATGTATCTAGACAATCTATTTGCTAGGACCTTGGCTAGTATTTTAACATCAGATGTAAGGAGAGATATTGGACGATAAGAGCCAGGCTTTAGTGGGTCTTTATCCGGTTTTAAAATTATAATTATTATTGTTTCCATCATTGATTTAGGGAGTTCCCGTATGATATATGCTGCATTCAGTACTTCAAGAAGTTCTGGGATCAAGATCTGACCGTATATTTTATATATCTCCACGGGGAGTCCATCCATCCCTGGAGATTTATTGTTTTGAATTTGTCCCACTGCTTCCTCCAGCTCTACCATAGTTATAGGGGTATCCAAGGATTCTCTTTCCATTGAATTCAATTTGGGCATAGTTAACTTGTCTAAGAATTGTTCAGTCTTTTCCTTTACATTTAGGATTTCAGATTCATACAACCGTGAATAGAAATCTACAAATATCTTTTGGATACCCTCTGTATCATACTTTACTATCCCCTTTTCGTCTTCAATGGCAACTATACTGGATGGGCCTTCCTGGTTCCGTGCTATCATTGCTAACATATGACCCACCTGTTCCCCCATTTCGTAGTGCTTTTGGTTCTGCATGAATCTAGTATTTTCGGCCTTAGTTATAATCAAATTTTTATATAGCATCTGTACATCCTGCCATGCTCTAAATTTCTCCTCATTAGAATCTAATATGTAGTCTTGTTCGGTCTGCTTAACTCTTTGGGTTATCTCTTCCTCCCGCTGTCTTGTGGCTAGTTTAATTTTAGATATTTCTTTAATTATTAAGCCTCTGAGGTATGCTTTCATTGTATCCCACACCATTAACGCTGAAGCTGAGCCCTTATTATCTCCAAAAAAGTCCATTAGCAGATGTTTTATTTTACTACTCTCTGGAATCAGGGACAGCCACTGTGGATTAACTTTCCACATTGGCCGGATCAACTGTTCCGTCCACTCTAAAGTCAAAGTTAATGGGGAGTGGTCCGAGATTCCCCTTGATTCGTACTGAATTGTTTTGACTAATTGGAGAAAATGACCATTTCCCAAAGCCATGTCGATTCTGGATAATGATCTATATGTACTTGAGTAGCATGAGTATTCTTTACTATCCGGGTATCTTACTCTCCATACATCTGATAGACCCATCTCTTGTATCTGGTTGGCCCATCTTGTGGTCTTTCCCCCTCCATTACTCTTTTTGTTGCTATGTCTGTCCAGCTCTTCATTTAATACATTATTGAAGTCCCCAATTATCACTGTAGGAACATCAGGCCATTGCGCCATCTTTTCAAAAACCTTTTTTAACACATCGTCCTTATATGGTGGGGGAATATACACATTTACCAAGAGGATTATTCTATCATTTATGGAGCATAACAACATTAAATATCGGCCAATCGGGTCTTTAATACACTGCCTACAGGTAAACCTAATAGAGTTTGAGATCAAAATACTAACTCCACGGGAGTATGTTGAGTATATAGCATGAAATCCATGTTTATATTTAAATTTATCAAACATTTTGTCATCCTCCTTCCCCTTATGTGTCTCCTGCAGGCAGATTATTGCGGGATCATAGAATTCAATTAGTTCTTTTACCGCGCTTCTCTTTCTGTTATCCCCCAATCCTCTGACATTCCAAGACATCACTTTAATTTTACTTGTCATTTTGCGTTAAAATAAAAAGTAAAGACAAGAATAAAGAATAAAGAGTAAGAGTTTTTTGGGGTATAACCGTGATCCCTGAAGGATAGAAGACGGGGGAGAGAGAAGGCCAGGAGGAGGAGGAGGAGGAGGAGGAGGAGGAGGAGGAGGAGGAGGAGGAGCAGCAAAAAGAAAAAGAAGAGAAAAAGAAAACAAAAAAAAATAAATGGGGGAGCCCACCCACACACACCACCCACCCTTATAACCACCCCCCTCCCCAACCCTGTTTCACTCCATAAAATCCTACTACTTCCATCCCCCCCTCCCCCCTGCCAACTCACTTCAATCTGTATCTGGACACTATCATCCCAAGCTGAAAGTCCCTCCCTAGTGGGGGGGGAATCAGCTACAACAACATACTTCTTGTCCACACGGGACCCATACTGGGGGCCCACTGTAGCCATTTCCAACGTTACGGCTGTACCATGTAACTACCCAGGTGGGGCAGGAGGAATAACCCCCCCCCCCCCCCCTCCTCCCTGGGAAAAAAAAAAATGAAAAAAAAAAAAGACTACAGGTAGACTCTGAAGGTGAAAAAATCCCCCTCTCATCTGACTCCATCTTATCTACTCTTCAATAATTATGCCTAAGCTATTCCTTTCTTCCATCCAGCCATGTACTAACTGCGTCGGGTGTATCAAAAAATTGAACTCCATCCCGATCTATAATACGTAATTTTGACGGAAACAACATTGCATATTTAATCTTTAGTGAAAATAATCGCCGTTTGACATCCTTAAATTTCGCCCTCTGCTTCTGTACTTCCACCGAAAAATCCGGATAGAAGGATACTTTATGGCCCTTATGCTCAATGTTGCCTCTCTGTCTTGCTTTAGACAATATATTATCTCTATCTTGGCAATTCAATAATCTAATAATAATTGGCCTGGGTCTATCTCCGGTGGAAGGGGCACGGCTTCTTATACGATGTGCTCGTTCTATTGCAAACGTTTTAGAGAAGCCTTCCACCCCGAAAATGTCCATTAACCATTTTTCAAAAAATGTAACAGCTGATTGGCCTTCTTCTTGTTCCGGTACACCTAGTATGCGGACATTATTGCGTCTTTGTCTATTCTCCATTTCTTCCATTCTTTGATTTTGATCCCTTGTCTGTGTTTTTATCAAATGTGTATCCTTTTTTATCAACGGTATTGAGTCCTCCAATTCTCCTACTCTTGTTTCCACCGCAGTAGTTCTTTCACATATTTTCTGATTCTCATATCTCATAGTTGCAATGTCTCCTTTTAGTTCTAACATCTGATTTGTTAATGATAACAGTGAATTATTACAAGCCTGTACTGCCATAAGAACGTCCCTCAAGGTTGGTTCCACCATTACCAGGGGGGTTAGGGTACTACAGTGTATATTTACGTCTTTATTTATTTGTTTTTCATCCATTTGTCTGTTCATCTCGTCATCTGGTGTTTCCGTGCATCCACTGGGGTCTGTTATTGATATTCCTTGGGTAGCCAGGTTTCCTATAGGCCCCTTTTTCAGCTCTTTCTGACTTTTCATGGATTCTTTTTTATCTGGGCCTACTATATAGGACTCCTCCTGGGTTTTCAATGCTTTCTCCATTTCTGCTTCCTGTTCCCTCCTCCTTTGCCGTGTTATTATTATTGTTATATTAATTATACAATTAAATATACACAAAAAAAGGAGAAAAAAAAAACACAAATGCATTACTAATTTTTTCTTCTTCTGCTTCTTCATCTTCTTCTTCTTCTTGTTACTACTGTTATTATTATTATTATTTATTATATTAATTATACAATCAAATATACACAAAAATGGAAAAAAAATTCACAAATGTTATATTAAAACATTATTATTATATTATTTAAATATACACACAATTATACAATCAGATATACACAAAAATGGAAAACAAAAGTCACAAATTTAATATTAAAACATTATTATTATATTATGTAAATATACACACAATTATACAATCAGATATACACAAAAATGGAAAACAAAAGTCACAACTTTAATATTAAAACATTATTATTATTATATTATTTAAATATACACACAATTATACAATCAGATATACACAAAAATGGAAAACAAAAATCACAAATTTAATATTAAAACATTATTATTATTATATTATTTAAATATACACACAATTATACAATCAAATATACACAAAAATGGGAAAAAAAGTCACAAATTTAATATTAAAACATTATTATTATTATATTATTTAAATATACACACAATTATACAATCAAATATACACAAAAATGGAAAAAAAGTCACAAATTTAATATTAAAACAATATTATTATATTATTTAAATATACACACAATTATACAATCAGATATACACAAAAATGGAAAACAAAAGTCACAAATTTAATATTAAAACATTATTATTATATTATTTAAATATACACACAATTATACAATCAAATATACACAAAAATGGGAAAAAAGTCACAAATTTAATATTAAAACATTATTATTATATTATTTAAATATACACACAATTATACAATCAGATATACACAAAAATTGAAAACAAAAGTCACAAATTTAATATTAAAACATTATTATTATATTATTTAAATATACACACAATTACAAAATCAAATATACACAAAAATGGGAAAATAGTCACAAATGTAATATTAAAACATTATTATTATATTATTTAAATATACACACACTTATACAATCAGATATACACAAAAATGGAAAAAAAAAAAGTCACAAATTGAATATTAAAACATTATTATTATATTATTTAAATATACACACAATTAAATTAGGGAAAAACATTTAAAATTTAAATTTAAATTGGGGAAAAAAACCAACACATTTAATATTAAACTATTATTATTATTATTATTATTATTATTATTATTAGTTATACAATGAAATATACACAAGAATAGCAATTTCATACTAATTTCACACTAAACTACTATAATTATTATATTAATTATAAAATTAAACTAAATATATGCAAAAAAGGGAAAAAAACACACATTGAATACTAAACTGTTATTATTATTCTTATTGTTATTATTGTTATATTAATTATACAATTAAATATACATAAAAAAAGGAGAAAGAAAAACACAAATGCATTACTAATTTCTTCTTCTTCTGCTTCTTCATCTCCTTCTTGTTACTACTGTTTTTATTATTATTATATTAATTATACAATCAAATATACACAAAAATGGGAAAAAAAGTCACAAATTTAATATTAAAACATTATTATTATTATATTATTTAAATATACACACAATTATACAATCAAATATACACAAAAATAGAAAAAAAGTCAACAAATTTAATATTAAAACATTATTATTATATTATTTAAATATACACACAATTAAATTAGGGAAAATTTTTAAATTAAAATTAAAATTGGGGAAAAAAGCAACACATTTAATATTAAACTATAATTTATATTATTATTGTTATCATATAATGAAATATACACAGAAAAAAAAATCACAAATGTATTACTAAATTATTATTATTATTATTATTTTATTTATAAAATGAAATACACATAAAAAAGAAAAAATCCATAAATTTAATACTAAATCCAGTAAATTAACCTACAGCCCTCCCCCCCCAAAAAAAAATATAAAAACGCATTAAAAAAATTACCATTTCTTCCAAGCAAATTTTGTCAGCTTAGTGTGTGAAATCGAGAGTTTCTGCTTTAGTGACATTTTAATTAATTTGGTAATTTAGCCAAAAACACGGCAGTCATCCCTAGTTGTCCACCTGTCACATCAGCTTCCAAGCAGCCATGATGACGCTCATTGTCACTGAGCAACGCCATGCAGCCATCGCTGGATTGAATGTGACAGGAAGTGGCTGCGAAGGGGACACAGGAATCAGCAGCACTGAGAAGCAACAAAGGATAAAAAAAAACAAAACATAATTTTCCAAAAAAAACAAGAAAAAAAAAAGGTTTTTGTTTAGGATACACAGGGCTTTAGCAAACCAGATGTCATTGACTTAGGGTTTACCTCCACTCTAAGTGGCTGAGCATTTTGGTTATTTGGTGGTTAATAGACATTCCTGTCCATTATCTGCCATTCTGGTATTACTGCTAAATACCACATTGTAGTATAACCTGCCACTAATCAGCTCCATGGCGGAGGGGGTCAGTGATTATCGCACCCCGAGGGGCTCCTCCAAGTCACTAACCCTCCTCCCCCCCTGCATGGATGGGACTAGTTTGTCTTCCTCCGGGGGCTGGTCCCATGCTGAGGCAGATGATCACTTGAGAAATACAAAACTAACTTCACATAGGGATAATGGCCAAAACACCTCCACTTCAAAGGAGAGCAGGAAGGCCGAGGGGCCCCTTTGATGGCAGGATTTGTGTTTTCACTGAGTTAACATGAATACAACAAATGAGATGTGAATGGGCTGATAATGAGAGGGAGGGCATTGATGTGAGAAGCTCGAATCTCACAGATTACCGTCATCGTCCATAGTCTGTCCACAGAGCAAATATTAAACGCCGACCCCCGGCTGGGCGCTGACCGGCTTCCAGCTGATCGACCGGGATGCCATTGATTCTTGGGGAGCCAAGGCCACATCAGCACTGAGAGAGTCTTCTGGCATTTTATAGACTGGAAGGTTCTCTTTGTCTTCCATCAGATCTACTATATGGCCAAAAATATGCCGGAAACAGAAAAGGGTCTTCTCCAAACTGTTACCACAAGGTTGGAAGTGCTTGATTGTTGAGTGTTACCCGTACCCTTCATCGGAAATAACTGAACTCGTGATCTGGAGAAGCTCTACTCCAGATCACTGAGTTCAGTTATTTCCGATGAAGGGTACTGGTAACGCTCAACAATCAAGCACTTCCAACCTTGTGGTAACAGTTTGGAGAAGACCCTTTTCTGTTTCCGGCATAACCGTGCCCATGGTTTGATGAGTTTGGTGTGGAGAAACCTTATGCCCCGTACACACGGTCGGATTTTCCGACAGAAAATGTTCGATGGGAGCTCTCTGTCGGAAATTCCGACCGTATGTAGGCTCCATCGGACACTTTCCATCGGAATTTCCATCGCACAAAATTTAAGATCTGGTTCTCAAATTTTCCGACAACAAAATCCGTCGTCGGAAATTTCCGATCGTGTGTACACAATTCCGAAGCAGAAGAGCCGCACTGGCTATTGAACTTCATTTTTCTCGGCTCATCAGCACTGAGAGAGTCTTCTGGCATTTTATAGACTGGAAGGTTCTCTTTGTCGTCCATCACATCTACTATATGGCCAAAAATATGGTAGAGCTTCTCCAGATCACCGAGTTCAGTTATTTCCAATGAAGGGTACTGGTAACGCTCAACAATCAAGCACTTCCAACCTTGTGGTAACAGTTTGGAGAAGACCCTTTTCTGTTTCCGGCATAACTGTGCCCATGGTTTGATGAGTTTGGTGTGGAGAAACCTTATGCTCCGTACACACGGTCGGATTTTCCGACAGAAAATTTTCGATTGGAGCTTTCTCACTGAAATTCCGACCGTATGTAGGCTCCAGTGGACACTTTCCATCGGAATTTCCGTCGCACAAAATTTAAGATCTGGTTCTCAAATTTTCCGACAACAAAATCCGTCGTCGGAAATTTCCGATCGTGTGTACACAATTCCGAAGCAGAAGAGCCGCACTGGCTATTGAACTTCATTTTTCTCGGCTCATCAGCACTGAGAGAGTCTTCTGGCATTTTATAGACTGGAAGGTTCTCTTTGTCTTCCATCACATCTACTATATGGCCAAAAATATGGTAGAGCTTCTCCAGATCACAGAGTTTAGTTATTTCCGAGGAAGAATACTGGTAACGCTCAACAATCAAGCACTTCCAACCTTGTGGTAACAGTTTGGAGAAGACCCTTTTCTGTTTCCGGCATAACCGTGCCCATGGTTTGATGAGTTTGGTGTGGAGAAACCTTATGCCCCGTACACACGGTCGGATTTTCCGACATAAATGTTCGATGGGAGCTTTCTGTCTGAAATTCCGACCGTATGTAGGCTCCAGCGGACATTTTCCATTGGAATTTCCATCGCACAAAATTTGAGATCTGGTTCTCAAATTTTCCGACAACAAAATCCGTCGTTGGAAATTCCGATCATGTGTACACAATTCCGAAGCAGAAGAGCCGTACTGGCTATTGAACTTCATTTTTCTCGGCTCATCAGCACTGAGAGAGTCTTCTGGCATTTTATAGACTGGAAGGTTCTCTTTGTCTTCCATCAGATCTACTATATGGCCAAAAATATGCCGGAAACAGAAAAGGGTCTTCTCCAAACTGTTACCACAAGGTTGGAAGTGCTTGATTGTTGAGTGTTACCCGTACCCTTCATCGGAAATAACTGAACTCGTGATCTGGAGAAGCTCTACTCCAGATCACTGAGTTCAGTTATTTCCGATGAAGGGTACTGGTAACGCTCAACAATCAAGCACTTCCAACCTTGTGGTAACAGTTTGGAGAAGACCCTTTTCTGTTTCCGGCATAACCGTGCCCATGGTTTGATGAGTTTGGTGTGGAGAAACCTTATGCCCCGTACACACGGTCGGATTTTCCGACAGAAAATGTTCGATGGGAGCTCTCTGTCGGAAATTCCGACCGTATGTAGGCTCCATCGGACACTTTCCATCGGAATTTCCATCGCACAAAATTTAAGATCTGGTTCTCAAATTTTCCGACAACAAAATCCGTCGTCGGAAATTTCCGATCGTGTGTACACAATTCCGAAGCAGAAGAGCCGCACTGGCTATTGAACTTCATTTTTCTCGGCTCATCAGCACTGAGAGAGTCTTCTGGCATTTTATAGACTGGAAGGTTCTCTTTGTCGTCCATCACATCTACTATATGGCCAAAAATATGGTAGAGCTTCTCCAGATCACTGAGTTCAGTTATTTCCAATGAAGGGTACTGGTAACGCTCAACAATCAAGCACTTCCAACCTTGTGGTAACAGTTTGGAGAAGACCCTTTTCTGTTTCCGGCATAACTGTGCCCATGGTTTGATGAGTTTGGTGTGGAGAAACCTTATGCTCCGTACACACGGTCGGATTTTCCGACAGAAAATTTTCGATTGGAGCTTTCTCACTGAAATTCCGACCGTATGTAGGCTCCAGTGGACACTTTCCATCGGAATTTCCGTCGCACAAAATTTAAGATCTGGTTCTCAAATTTTCCGACAACAAAATCCGTCGTCGGAAATTTCCGATCGTGTGTACACAATTCCGAAGCAGAAGAGCCGCACTGGCTATTGAACTTCATTTTTCTCGGCTCATCAGCACTGAGAGAGTCTTCTGGCATTTTATAGACTGGAAGGTTCTCTTTGTCTTCCATCACATCTACTATATGGCCAAAAATATGGTAGAGCTTCTCCAGATCACCGAGTTTAGTTATTTCCGAGGAAGAATACTGGTAACGCTCAACAATCAAGCACTTCCAACCTTGTGGTAACAGTTTGGAGAAGACCCTTTTCTGTTTCCGGCATAACCGTGCCCATGGTTTGATGAGTTTGGTGTGGAGAAACCTTATGCCCCGTACACACGGTCGGATTTTCCGACATAAATGTTCGATGGGAGCTTTCTGTCTGAAATTCCGACCGTATGTAGGCTCCAGCGGACATTTTCCATTGGAATTTCCATCGCACAAAATTTGAGATCTGGTTCTCAAATTTTCCGACAACAAAATCCGTCGTTGGAAATTCCGATCATGTGTACACAATTCCGAAGCAGAAGAGCCGTACTGGCTATTGAACTTCATTTTTCTCGGCTCATCAGCACTGAGAGAGTCTTCTGGCATTTTATAGACTGGAAGGTTCTCTTTGTCTTCCATCACATCTACTATATGGCCAAAAATATGGTAGAGCTTGTCCAGATCACCGAGTTCAGTTATTTCCGATGAAGGATACTGGTAACGCTCAACAATCAAGCACTTCCAACCTTGTGGTAACAGTTTGGAGAAGACCCTTTTCTGTTTCCGGCATAACCGTGCCCATGGTTTGATGAGTTTGGTGTGGAGAAACCTTATGCCCCGTTAACACGGTCGGATTTTCCGACAGAAAATGTTCGATGGGAGCTTACTGTTGGAAATTCCGACCATATGTAGGCTCCATCGGACATTTTCCATCAGAATTTTTAGTCGCACAAAACTTGAGATCTGGTTCTCAAATTTTCCAACAACAAAATCCGTCGTCGGAAATTCCGATCGTGTGTACACAATTCCGACGCACAAAGTTCCACACATGTTCGGAATCAAGCAGAAGAGCCGCACTGGCTATTGAACGCAATTTCCGACCAACTTTGTGTGACCGTGTGTACGCAAGACAAGTTTGAGCCAACATCCGTCGGAAAAAAATCCATAGATTTTGTTGTTGGAATGTTCGATCGTGTTTACGGGGCATTAGTGTCCTCAAGGCCTTGAGTATACTTGCTTCAAAATGTGGCATTGGACACACTTTTTTAAAACACTCTGAATGCCGATCAAAGCGCCATCACTAAATAAGATAAGCTTACTGTCCTGTTTACATGTTTTGGTTGCTTCACTTTGCTTCGAAAATGGTACTCCATGTCACTTTTTTGGTGCTTCAAACCATTTCAAAGCCTCCATAGAAGTCTAGGACAATGCTCGCTAACAGCATCTGAAACTTTTGAGTGGCTTTGTTTTGGAGGTATAGCAGGGAGATATCCCAGGATGCATTGCTAAACCAACAAGCGAACCAGAAAAATGGCATCAGCAGTCACTTCCGGTTCATGTGTACATATATATGTTGGGTGTGTCTGGTGCTGATGTCACATCTGGTGGGCAGGACTGGAGCAGAGCAACTAGCAGACGGCACACATGGTGTGCAACATGGGAATGCTACAGCTGCTGTAGTGGAAGGAGAGCAGGGACTGCAGAGAGAGGGCTGAGCGGCAGAGGATCAACAGAGCTGGGGAGTGGAGCGGGAGAAACTAGCAAAGTCCCACGTGGTGCGCAGCATGGGATAAATATAACGGCAGGTGAACGGGGACCAGAGAGAGAGGAGATCAGCAAACCAGAAGATCAGCAGAACTGGGGGTTACTACCGAGTGGGGGATCAGCAAAGCTGCAGACTACTACTGAGCGGAGGTTCAGCAGAGCTGGAGCTTACTACTAAGTGGAGAATCAGCAGAGCTGGGGGTTACTACTGAGTGGGGAATCAGCAGAGCTGGGGTTTACTACTGAGCGGGGGACCAGCAGAGATGGGAGTTACTACTGAGTTGGGGATGAGCAGAGCTGGGGGTTACTACTGAGCGGATGATCAGCAGAGATAGGAGTTACTACTGAGCGGGGGATCAGCAGAGCTGCGGGTTACTCCTGAGAGGTGATCAGCAGAGTTAGAGGTTACTACTAAGTGGGGGAATCAGCAGAGCTGGGGGTTTTTACTGAGTGGGGGATCAACAGAGATGGGAGTTACTACTGAGTGGGTGATCGGCAGAGCTGGGGGTACTATTGAGCAGGGGATCTGCTGAATGAGTCTACTAATAAGCTGTTGATCTGCTGAACGAGAGTGACAATGAGCTGGGGATCTGCTGAACAGGGGTACTAATGAGCTGGGGATCTGCTGAGTGGGAGTACTTCTGAGCTGGGGTTTTACTGGGCCCTTTAAAAAATCGATAATCAACACACATACACTTAGCATTTGCCAAGCTTCATTAAAGCTTCAAAAAAGCACCACCCAAGCATCAAAAAAGCATGTTAAAGAGGTAGGCGCTTTAATGTTTGTTAAAGTCGAAGCAAGTGTAAATGAGGCCCAACTCTACTGAACACCTTTGAGATAGATTGAAACACCAATTATGAGCCAGGTCTTCAACATCAGTCACACTACTAAACCTTGTGGACAGCCTTCCCAGAAGAGTTGAAGCTGTTATAGCTGCAAAGAATGAGCTAACTCAATATTGAACAATATGGACTAAGACTGGGATGCCTTTAAATTTCATGTGTGTAAATGCAGGCGTCCCAATACTTAACATACTTACATACTCCCACTTAACACAATGCACCAGGATGCAAAGATCTGAATGGACCCTAAGGATAAAAGGACAATTTTGGAGTTGGGGGCACTATAGGGGGCTAGAGGATCTGCAGTAGGCTGGGGGCACTGTGCAAGGTTGGAAGGCACTGTGGGCGACTGAGGGGCATTGTGGTCCACTATGGAAAGTTGGGGGGCACCATGGGAGGTTGGAAGGCACTGTAAGAATTCTGAGGGGCACTGCGGTCCACTATGGAAAGTTGGGGGGCACTATGGGAGCTGGGAGGCACTGTGGTTAAGGGATCCGCAGCTGGCTGGAGACACGGTAGGAGGGAGTCTACGGCCTGGCACTGGCCATGGCCCAGTGGCACAGTGGGGGGGGGGGGGCTGAGAAGCTGAGAAGCACTGCGGTCCACTATGGAAGGTTGGGGGGCACTGTGGGAGCTGGGAGGCACTGTGAAGGATTAGTGGATCTCAAACTGGCTGGAGGCCCAGTAGGAGGGAGTCTATGGGCTAGCACTGACCATGGCCCAGTGGTGGAAAACAAACAAGTGTCTTTTTTCGACCTGACTAACTATGTTACCATGTAACGCAATGCACCAGGAGGCAAGGGTCTAAGGGTAAAAGGACGCTTTTGGAGTTGGGGGAACTAGGGGGGGGCTAGAGGGTCTGCAGTAGGCTGGGGGGTACTGTGGAAGGTTTGAAGGGACTGTGGGGGGCTGAGGGGCATTGCAGTCCACTATGGAAAGTTGGGGGGCACTAGTGGAGCTGGGAGGCACAGTTGAAGGTTAGGGGAACCACAGCTGGCTGGAGACCCGGTAGGAGGGAGTCTATGGCCTGGCATCAGCCATGGCCCAGTGGTGGAAAACCACTGAACTAATGTCTTTTTTTGACCTGACTAACTATGTAACCATGTAACACAATGCAGCAGGACGCAAAGGTGTGAATGGATCCTAAGGATAAAAGGACACTTTCAGAGTTGGGGGAACCAAGGGGGTCTAGAGGCTCTGCAGTAGGCTGGGGGCACTGTGGAAGGTTGAAAGGCACTGTGGGGGACTGAGGGGCACTACAGTCCACTATGGGAAGTTGGGGGGCACTATGGGAGCTGGGAAGCACTGTGGAAGGTTAGGGGATCTGCAGCTGGCTGGAAAGCACTGTGGGGGGCTGAGGAGCACTACAGTCCACTATGGAAGGCTGGGGGGGCAATATGGAAGGTTGAAAGGCACTGTAGGGATCCTAAGGGGTGCTGAGTTCTACTATGGAAAGTTGGGGGGCACTATGGGTGCTGGGAGGCACTGTGGAAGGTTAGGGGATTTGCAGCTGGCTGGAGGCCCAGTAGGAGGAAGTCTACGGCCCAGCACCGGCCATGGCCCAGTGGTGCAGAACCACTGAACTTGTGTGTTTTTTCGACCTAACTATGAAACCATGTAACGCAATGCACCAGGTCACAAAGATCTGAATGGACCCTGAGGGTAAAACGACACTATTGGAGTTAACGACACTATGGGAGGCTGGAGGCTCTGAAGTAGGCTGGGGGGCACTGTGGAAGGTTGGAAGGCCTGAAGACGAGGGGTGGCTTAGAAGCACTGCGGTCCACTATGAAAGTTGGGGGGCACACTATGGGAGCTGGGAGGCTCTGTGGAATTTTAGAGGATCTGCAACTGGCTGGAGGCCTGGTAGGAGGGAGCCTGGTGGTGGAGAACCACTGAACTTGTGTCTTTTTTCCACCTGACAAACTATCTAACTAACCTGTTTCCCCGAAAATGCGTGATTTTCGGTGATGGCTGCAATATAAGCCCTACCCCCAAATAAGCCCTAGTCCTTGTAGGTCTTATTTTCAGGGTAAGACTTATTTTCGGGGAAACATGGCAGGGCTTATTTGGGGGGTAGGGCTTATATTACAGCCATCACCGGCAATCACGCTAGGTCTTATTTTCAGGGGAAATGGGCCCAAAGAGAAAAAAACTAGTACTGTGTCAGGAAAATATATCCTGGTTTACATTTATTTCCTGACTGCCTGTCATAGAACCACCTTCAAAGAGCCGAATCCCCACTGCTAGCTTAATATGATGGGAGAATGTAGTGATTAGGACAAGAAAGCTGTCAGGAGTTAATGAGGGGACAGCTTAGGGCCTCAGCACTCAGTGCCAACTCAGCGAGCACCATTCTTCTCTGCCCCCGGCTGGAGAGGATAAGACGGTCAGTGAGCGGGATCCGGACATGATCCCATACAAAGGAGAGCGACCCATTGAGAGCCGATAAACACGACCTAATCCCAGTGAAAGGGCTGCTGACAACCTCATTAATTAGAGCCCTGGACACAATGCATTCGGGATGAGCTTTCTCCTTAGTGTCATATTAGCAGTTTAAAATTAAAGAGTGGAGGTGATCGTATACAGAAAGATCGGGATGCCGGAGTCAAATCGCAGGGTCACGACTCATCCCTTTAATTACTAACCAATGCAGACTGTACGGGTTCTGTGCAGAAATCTAACTTAAACTGGTGCTGAAATAAATTCTACTTAACCACTTCCACACCGGGCGATTTTACCCCCTTCCTTACCAGAGCACTTTTTGCGATTCGGCACTGCGTCGCTTTAACTGACAATTGCGCGGTCGTGCGACGTTACACCCAAACAAAATTGACGTCCTTTTTTTCCCACAAATAGAGCTTTCTTTTGGTGGTATTTGATCACCTCTGCGGTTTTTATTTTTTTTGCGCTATAAACAAAAGAAGATCCCATTTTTAAAAAAAAAACGATTTTTTTACTCAGTTTAGGTCGATACGTATTCTTCTACATATTTTTGGTAAAAAAAATCGCAATAAGCGTATACAGATCGGTTTGCGCAAAAGTTATAGCGTCTACAAAATAGGGGATAGATTTATTGCATTTTTTTTTTTTTACGAGTAATGGCGGCGATCTGCGATTTTTTTTTTTTCGTGACTGCGAAATTATGGTGGACACTTCGGACACTTTTGACACATTTTTGGGACCATTTACATTTACACAGCGATCGTTGCTATAAAATTGCACTGATTACTGTGTAAATGTGACTGGCAGGGAAGGGGTTAACACTAGGGGGCGCTGCAGGGGTTAATGTGTTCCCTAAGGTAGTGATTCTAACTGTGGGGGGAGGGGACTCACAAGGGGAGGAGACCGATCATGTGTTCCTCCGTACTGGGATCACATGATTGGTCTCCTCTCCACTGACAGGACGTGGAGCTGTGTGTTTACACACACAGCTCCACGGTCCCGCCCGGTCCCGTTGTTTTAACGGGCAATCGCGGGTGCCCGGCGGACATCGCGGCCGCCAGGCACGCGCACCGGGTCCCAAACGCCGGCGCGCGTGCGCCCCCTAGGCGGCCGGGAACGGGAGGACGTCATATGACGCCCACCCAGGATGGGAGATCCACCTTGTGGGCGTCATATGACAATGGGCGGGATGCGAAGTGGTTAAGTATGAATCTTTAACTTAACCACTTTACGACCGGCGCACGACGATGTACGTCCCCTTTTTTGAAGAGGAATATCTTGATAACGGCAGCAGCTGCTGCCACAACCGAGATATCCATCTCTTCAGGCGACGGTCGTATTTACGATAATGGTGGTCTCCGCGGCGGATTCGCCACGAGATCACCGTTATTGGCGGCGGGAGAGGTGCCACTCCGCCGCTTACCGGAGCCGTCGGTAGCGGCGGAGGCGATCGGGTCCTGTCACTTCCTTGGTATGGAGACGAGTGAGGCTAAGATGGCCCCCCCCCCCCGTCTCTATACCATAGCAAAACTTCACTTCTGCCCATACATCTTAAAGGAACATTTTTTCCATGTCATTTTTTTTAAATTAATTTTTTTTATTTTTTTGCATTTAAAGCGGTTCGGATTAGGAGGTCAATTCTGGGACTCACGTGTTCCATGTTCTTAACTGGTTGCTGGCGTTTTTTGTCCTATAAAAGATTTTTTAAAAATGTATTCTTGCTGGGGGCCATCTTGCCTGTGGGCATGTGAAACCCCACAGGCACTTCAGATGGCCCAGCATGCACTGCCGTTACTGCGCCGAGCTCGCGCGTGCGCAGTAACGGCAAAGTGCAGCTCACGTTCTCCGAAATCTTGCGAGATTTCGGAAGATGTCCGCACTGACTCCTGGGATCAATGACACCAGATCCCAGGAGACAGTGCGGCGTGACGACGATCGACGCAGAGACCCCGCCCACCGCCGCAGAGACAGAGGAAAGGAAGTCAGCGATTACAGGGTAAGTGGAAAAAAAAAACACACTTCATTTAGTACTCTTTGCCTGATTTGGAAGGCAAAGAGATTTACTAAATGAAATGTGTGCACAACCACTTTAAGTCTAAATATGAGATCTGAGGACTTTTTGACCCCCAGGTCTCATATTTAAGAGGACCTGTCATGCTTTTTTTCTATTACAAGGGATGTTTACATTCCTTGTAATAGGAATAAAAGTGACCCAATTTAAAAAAAAAAAAAAAAAACAGTGTAAAAATAAATAAAATCAAGTAAAATAAATAAGAAATTTTTTATTTTTTTTTCTAAAGCGACCCAACGAGCCTGCGTGCAGAAGCGAACGCATACGTGAATACGGTGGTCAAACCACCCATGTGATGTATCGCTGCGATCGGTAGAGCGAGAGCAATAATTATAGCCCTAGACCTCCTCTGTAGCACAGAATATGCAACCTGTAGCCCCTGCTCCTGTCCAGAATCTGCTTCCTTCTGCTGCCCACTGTGTGCTCCTCGGGTCCATTACCTTTCCCGCAACGCTGTCGGCTTCACCTCCTGTCCTGCTGGCAGCTGCGGGGACCGTAGGATGGAGAGCAGGGGGAAGGGGCCGGCCCCTTCTTTTTCTGAATGAACACACTGAGTGATGGGTACTGATCACTCACTGTGCTCATTCATAACTGAAGTTTGTGAGCTCTTCCTGTTCATTAATTTAGCTAAGGCTACAGAGATGGAGATTAATCAAAGCTGAGACATCAGGGATCTGTTTAGACCCCTGATATTCTACCAAAGCCCCCCAACAAGGTTGCTAAAAGAAATCGAAAAAAATAATAAAAAAATAAAATAAAAATGGTAAAAAAATAAAAATAAAATAAAAAAACAAAAAAACTACTGACACCCTCCACTGCTCTACTGACTCTGTCCTTTGCCCTGCTGACAAAGTCCACTGTCCTACTGTCTGACACCATCCACTGCCCTACTGACACCAACCTCTGTTTTCCAGAGCTAAACTTTTCATCCAATTTCTAAATTTCTGCATTTATAAATATCAAACGCCAATATAAAGGAATAGTAGTGGTAAAAAAAAAAACAATTGGGGATTTAACTAATGTTTTTGATGGCATAATTCTCCTTTAAGGGGGCGTGGCAGGGGGTGTGTCCTATGCCTACATAGTAGGGGTGCAACGGATCGTCGCCGATCCGTGATCCGAACGGGCCACCCCGTTCGGATCGGCACACCCGCGATCCGCGGAGCGCTCCGCGGCCTCGGCCTTAGGAAAGGCCGCGGCTTCGGGCCTAGCTCCGGAGCGGCGGCGGCCATCTTTGTACACCCGGCAGCCTTAGGAAAGGCTGCGGCTTCGGCCTAGCTCCGGAGCGGCGGCCATCTTGGTACACCCGGCCACTGTTTACAATGTGATCGCTCCGTCAAATGACGGAGCAATCACTTGTAAACATACCCTGCATTACTCTGCATTTACCCAGCATATATTCTGCATTTACCCAGCATATACTCTGCATTTACCCAGCATATACTCTGCATTTACCCAGCATATACTCTGCATTTACCCAGCATATACTCTGCGATACTCTGCGATACTCTGCATTTACCCAGCATATACTCTGCGATACTCTGCATTTACCCAGCATATACTCTGCGATACTCTGCATTTACCCAGCATATACTCTGCGATACTCTGCATTTACCCAGCATATACTCTGCGATACTCTGCATTTACCCAGCATATACTCTGCGATACTCTGCATTACCCAGCCAATACTCTGCGATACTCTGCATTACCCAGCCAATACTCTGCGATACTCTGCATTACCCAGCCAATACTCTGCGATACTCTGCATTACCCAGCCAATACTCTGCGATACTCTGCATTACACCAGCCAATACTCTGCGATACTCTGCATTACACCAACCAATACTCTGCGATACTCTGCATTACCCAGCCAATACTCTGCGATACTCTGCATTACCCAGCCAATACTCTGCGATACTCTGCATTACCCAGCCAATACTCTGCGATACCCAGCCAATACTCTGCGATACCCAGCCAATACTCTGCGATACCCAGCCAATACTCTGCGATACCCAGCCAATATTACAGTGGGGGAGATGACGTGGATATTACAGTGGGGGAGATGACGTGGATATTACAGTGGGGGAGATGACGTGGATATTACAGTGGGGGAGATGACGTGGATATTACAGTGGGGGAGATGACGTGGATATTACAGTGGGGACTATATGGTGGCGGAATTTTCACAGGTTTTTGCAAATTCAATTATTATTTGCTGATCCGAAAAATGATCCGATCCGATCCGTGACTCCTGATCCGAGGATCGATCCGATCCGTGAGTTTTTTGATCCGTTGCACCCCTACTACATAGTTTTTCTAATAGGAGTTCCTGGTTCCCATCTCAAAACTTTGTGATGTAGGGATACATCCACTGCCCTACTGACTGACACCATCCACTGCCCTTTTTTTAATCCTTAGAGCCAGTTCACACTGGAACGACTTGTCAGGCGACTTAGCCACCTGAAAAGTCGCGCTCCGTTCTGTACAATGGAACCGTTCTAATAGGAGTGACTCAGGTTGCCCCGACTTAGAAAAAGGTTCCCGTACTACTTTTGGGGCGACTTCGGGCGACTTGCATTGACTTCTATAGAGAAGTCGTTTTGCAAGTCGCCGCTGCTGTCGTGTGCAGGTCGCCTGAGGCAGTCGCGCTGCAAGTCGTGCTGCCTCAGTGAGAACCGACACTTATGTGTTTTGTGTGTAATAAAATAAATAAATACATTAAATATATAATATATATATATATTTGTATATAAATATTTATATTATTTTATATATATTATTATTATATTATTTTTTATATTATATTATTTATATATTTATATATAAATATTTGTGTGTAATAAAATAAATAAACGTTGCTGTTACATTGTATTGACTCTGTTTAATTCACATGCAGATCAAAGGGGGTGACCTTTCATCTGCATATAATGTAATTTAAAGCAACCTTACAAGAAAAAAAAAAAGTTTTCTTTTTGTAAAGTTTGTTCTTCCTATTATTAACTGTTACTTACCTTTAATCAGCCCCAGCTCCTTTCTACCCATATCTATTATTGTTCTGCTTTTTTTAAAATGCTATTTTGTGACTAATTAAAAATAATATATATTTTAGTTTGTATATTTCATTTATTTATTTTTTTATTTAAAAAAAGCACAAAAGCAAAAAGAAAAAAAAAGGCTTTATTTAGTTTGTTTATAACTTTGCAATGCTTTACGCCCATATTTATTATTTTATTTTGTAACCATTAATGTCTAAACTTTCTTTTTCATTATCTTATTTTGTTTTTTTATATATCATTTTTCTTATTTTAGTTTTATTTTATATTATTTGCAGTAACAATATATATATATATATATATATATATATATATATATATATATATATATATATATATTCAGCCCTCAAAAATTACACTCGCACACTCGCATTTTGCGAGTGATTTTTGAGGGCTGGCGAGGAGAAGAGAGGAGAGCTGCCACTGGGAGATCACAGCAGGGAACATTCAGACTTTTGTTTCATAAGCTGTGAGTGTTCCCCCGCCGTGCGCCGTCACATAAGCTCCTCCCCCTTTCCGGGACTTTGATAGACAGATCACCCGTCCAATCCTAGGACGGGTGACATGTATCAAACTTCCCCGGACAAGGGGAGGAGCTTATGTGACGGCGCACGGCGGGGGAACACTCACAGCTTATGAAACAAAAGTCTGAATGTTCCCTGCTGTGATCTCCCAGTGGCAGCTCTCCTCTCTTCTCCTCCACAGGTAGGCAGCACATGGGGGACACAGGCTGCAAATGGGGGGGAGACACAGGCTGCAAATGGGGGGACACTGGCTGCAAATGGGGGGGGGGCACTGGCTGCACATGGGGGGGGACACTGGCTGCTCATGGGGGGGGACACTGGCTGCTCATGGGGGGGACACTGGCTGCTCATGGGGGGGGGGGACACTGGCTGCTCATGGGGGGGGGGGGGGCACTGGCTGCACATGGGGGGACACTGGCTGCACATGGGGGGGGGGGACACTGGCTGCACATGGGGGGGGGCAATGGCTGCACATGGGGGGGCACAGGCTGCACATGGGGGGGGACACTGGCTGCACATGGGGGGGACACTGGCTGCACATGGGGGGGGGGGGGGGCACACTGGCTGCTCATGGGGGGGGGACACACTGGCTGCTCATGGGGGGGGACACTGGCTGCACATGGGGGGGGGACACTGGCTGCACATGGGGGGGGGACACTGGCTGCACATGGGGGGGGGGACACTGGCTGCACATGGGGGGGGGGGGGGGGGGGGGGACACTGGCTGCACATGGGGGGGGGGACACTGGCTGCTCATGGGGGGGGGGACACTGGCTGCTCATGGGGGGGGACACTGGCTGCACATGGGGGGGGACACTGGCTGCACATGGGGGGGGGACACTGGCTGCACATGGGGGGGGGGGGACACTGGCTGCACATGGGGGGGGGGGACACTGGCTGCACATGGGGGGGACACAGGCTGCATTAACATTAAGGTTGTTAATATTTTTATAACTTAATTGCATAAAACATTAAAGGTGTCATTTAATGAGATAATTTATGAGGGCGGGTTTAGGGGCGGGGCAGGGTAGGGATTGGGCGGGGCAACTGGTGGCGAGTAACCCTTAAGGCCTGGCTAGTAGCTCAGGACTTGAAATTTTGAGCCCTGTTTATATATCTATATCTATCTATCTATCTATATCTATATATATATATATATATATATATATATATATATATATATATATATATATATATATATATATATATACATACATATATATATACATATATGTGTATGTATATATATATATATTATTTTTTTTTTTCTGACAAAAGTAGAGTCTTTTATTTTTGCTTTTGGTTTGAGCTTTCTGTTTATGGATTGCATAGATAACAAAACTGATTTTTTTAATCCTTAGAGCCAGTTCACACTGGGACGACTTGTCAGGCGACTTAGCCACCTGAAAAGTCGCGCTCCGTTCTGTACAATGGAACCTTTCTAATAGAAGTGACTCAGGTTGCCCCAACTTAGAAAAAGGTTCCCGTACTACTTTTGGGGCGACTTCGGGCGACTTGCATTGACTTCTATAGAGAAGTTGTTTTGCAAGTTGCCGCTGCTGTCGTGTGCAGGTCGCCTGAGGCAGTCGCGCTGCAAGTCGTGCTGCCTCAGTGAGAACCGACACTTATGTGTTTTGTGTGTAATAAAATAAATAAATACATTAAATATATAAATATATATATATTTGTATATAAATATTTATATTATTTTATATATATTATATTATTTTTTTATATTATATTATTTATATATTTATATATAAATAGTTGTGTGTAATAAAATAATAAAATACATTAAATATATAAATATATATATTTGTATATAAATATTTATATTATTTTATATGTATTATTATATTATTTTTTTATTTTATATTATTTATATATTTATATATAAATATTTGTGTGTAACAAAATAAATAAATACATTAAATATATAAATATATATATTTGTATATAAATATTTATATTATTTTATATATATTATTATTATATTATTTTTTATATTATATTATTTATATATAAATATTTGTGTGTAATAAAATAAATAAATACATTAAATATATAAATATATATATATTTTGTATATAAATATTTATATATTATTTTATATGTATTATTATATTATTTTTTATATTATATTATTTATATTTATATATAAATATTTGTGTGTAATAAAATAAATAAATACATTAAATATATATACACTGAGCAAAATAATTAAAAGCGCAACACTTTTGTGTTTGCCTCTATTTATCATGAGCTGAACTCAAAGATCTACAACTTTTTCTATGTACACAAAAGGCCTATGTGTATATGTGTGTGTTTGTGTGTGCATATTTTACTTTGTTATGTTAGAAATATCTTTTGGTAAAAAATTCCTTTTTAGTTTTGGATAGCATGGAAAGGGATTAGAACCCCTGTCAGGTTCTCATTGCTGTGTGTCCCCGTTAGGGAGAATCACCCTGTCTATTTCCCCTATTTACTGTTATCACCGAAAGTGAGAGTGAAAGTGGTTCTCTCACTGTAGGCCTCATGCACACTGGACGTTTTTACAGCTGCTGTTTTTGACTTCAGATGTTTTTGGGGTTTTGAGAGCAGTTTTAAGCTGAAAACAGCTTAAAAACCCCCAAAAACTTGGCTATTTATTTTATTCGCTTATCAGCGTTTTTGAGCCATAAGCTTTTATGGGAGTATAGTTTTGCTAAAAAAAGCTACAAAACGCTACAGCTAAAAAAAACACCAAAAAACGCTGAAAAACTCACTCTACAGCTACAGTTTTTTACAGCTAATGCTACTGGCTTTTTTTATAACGTCCAGTGTAGGGGGGGGGGGGGGGCTTGATTGGCCTGCACAGAGTCCTGACCTCAACCCGATAGAACACTTTTGGGATGAATTAGAGCGGAGACTGTGAGCCAGGCCTTCTCGTCCAAAACATCAGTGCCTGACCTCACATATGCGCTTCTGGAAGAATGGTCAAACATTCCCATAGACACATTCCTAAGCCTTGTGGACGGCCTTCCCAGAAGACATGAAGCTGTTATAGCTGCAAAGGGTGGGCCAACTCAATATTGAACCCTACGGGCTAAGACTGGGATGTCATTAAAGTTCATGTGTGTGTAAAGGCAGGTGTCCCAATAATTTTGGTAATATAGTGTGTGTGTATATATAAATTTGTATATAAATATTTATATTATTTTATATATATTATTATTATTATTATTATATTATTTTTTATATTATATTATTTATTTATATTTTATATATAAATATTTGTGTGTAATAAAATAAATAAATACATTAAATATATAAATATATATATATATATATTTATTTATTTATATATTTTTTTTTTTATAAATGAAAATGAAAAATGGGCCCAACAACCAGCCTTGCTCTGGAAGTGTCAGTGTCAGAATAGGCAGAGTCACAATTACCTTTTAAAAAACGCAGAAAAATGTGGAAACGTTAATCGAAATTATACAAATCCTTTTGAAGGCAAAACAGCTCCCATAAACAGTTGTGCTCATAAGTTTACACACCCTGGCAGAATTTATGATTTCTTGGCCATTTTTCAGAGAATATGAATAATAACACAACAACTTTTCTTTCACTCATGGTTAGTGTTTGGCTGAAGCCATTTATTATCAATCAACTGTGTTTATTCTTTTTAAATCATAAAGGCAACAGAAACTACCCAAATGACACTGATCAAAAGTTTACATACCCCAGTTCTTAATACCGTGTATTGCCCCCTTTAACATCAGTGACAGCTTGAAGTCTTTTGCGGTATTTGTGGATGAGGCTCTTTATCTTCTCAGATGGTAAAGCTGCCCATTCCTCTGGGAAAAAGCCTCCAGTTCCTGGAAATTCTTGGGCTGTCTCGCATGAACTGCACGTTTGAGATCTCCCCGGATTGGCTCAATGATATTGAGGTCAGGAGACTGAGATGGCCACTCCAGAACCTTCACTTTATTCTGCTGTAGCCAATGAGAGGTCTACTTGGCCTTGTGTTTTGGATCATTGTCATGTTGGAATGTCCAAGTACGTCCCATGTCCAGCTTCCTGACTGATGAATGCAAATGTTCATCCAGTATTTTTTGATAACATACAGCATTCATCATGCCATCAATTTTGACCAAATTTCCTGTGCCTTTGTAGCTCTCACATCCCCAAATCATCAGCGATCCACCTCCGTGTTTCACAGTAGGGATGGTGGACCTTTCATCATAGGCCTTGTTGTCTCCTCTCCAAATGTAGTGTTTATGGTTGTTGCCAAAAAGCTCAATTTTGGTCTCATCACTCCAAATTACTTTGTGCCAGAAGGTTTGAGGCTTGTCTCTGTGCTGTTTGGTGTATTGTAAGCGAGATACTTTGTGGCATTTGTGTAGTAATGGCTTTCTTCTGGCGACTCCACCATCCAGCCCATCTTTCTTCAAGTGTCTCCTTATTGTGCATCTTGAAACAGCCACACCCCATGTCTTCAGAGAGTCCTGTATTTCACCTGAAGTTATTTGTGGGCTTTTCTCTGCATCCCGAACAATTTTCCTGGCAGTTGTGGCTGAAATTTTAGTTGGTCTACCTGACCGTGGTTTGGTTTCAACAGAACCCCTCATTTTCCACTTCTTGATTAGAGTTTGAACACTTCTGATTGGCATTCTCAATTCCTTGGATATCTTTTCATATCCCTTTCCTGTTTTATACAGTTCAACTACCTTTTCCCGCAGATCCTTTGACAATTCTTTTGCTTTCCCCATGACTCAGAATCCAGAAACGTCGGTGCAGCACTGGATGAAAGATGCAAGGGTCTGTCAGGAGTCCAGAAACTCATTGACCTTTTATACACACACACTAATTACAAGCAAACAGATCACAGGTGAGGATGGTTACCTTTAATAGCCATTCAAACCCCTTTGTGTCAACTTGTGTGCATGTTATCAGGCCAAAATCACCAGGGTATGTAAACTTTTGATCAGGGTCATTTTGGTCGTTTCTGTTGCCATTATGATTTAAAAAGAGTACAGACAGTTGATTAATAATAAATGGCTTCAGCCAAACACTTATGCCCCGTACACACGGTCGGATATTCCGATGGAAAAAGTCCGATCGGATCATGTTGTCGGAAAATCCGATCATGTGTGGGCTCTAGCGGGCTTTTTTCGTCAAAATTTCCGACGGAAAAAATTTGAGAGCAGGATCTCAAATTTTCCGACAACAAAATCCGATCGTGTGCCGAGAATTCCGACGGACAAAGTGCCACGCATGCTCAGATCAAATTACGAGACCAAAGCTATTGGTTACTAGCATCTACGTAGTCCCGTCGTACGCAACGAACGTCACCACGTTCGGAATGATAAGATTTTCCGACAATTTTTTCGACCGTGTGTATGCAACACCAGTTTCGGACAAAATCCTTCAGAAAAAATCCGATGGATTTTGTGGTTGGAATTTCTTTTTTTTCCGACGGATGTTGGCTCAAACTTGTCTTGCATACACACGGTCACACAAATCTTGTCGGAAATTCCGAACGTCAAGAACGTGGTGACATACAACACGTATGACGAGACGAGAAAAATGAAGTTCAATAGCCAGTGCGGCTCCTTGTGCTTGATTCCGAGCATGCGTGGAACTTTGTGCGTCAGAATTATGCACACACGGTCAGAATTTACGAGAATGGATTTTGTTGTCGGAAAATTTGAGATCCAGATCTCAAATTTTGTGTGTCGGAATTTCCGATGGAAAATGTCGATGGAGTCTACACACGGTCGTAATTTCCGACAACATGCTCCCATTGAACATTTTCCGTCGGAAAATCCTATCGTGTGTACGGGGCATTAGGGTTTGACCTCATATTATAAGGTTTTGGTAAATCTGAAGGCAAAAATCAGCAGAAAATCTAATAGTGTGTATAGGGCCAAAGAAATGTTTTTGCGTTATCATTCATATCCTCTGAAAAATGGTCAAGAAATCATAAATTATGGCAGGGTATGTAAACTTATGAGCACAACTGTATGTAGTTCATCTGTGTATTTAGATGCTCGTCTGGAGTTCAGCTGGTATTGGAATTACAACTGTGTGAAAAAAATAAAAATGTAAATGATTAATCTGTCAAATCTAAAAATCACCTAATAAATACGTAAGTTCTTTAGATGTAATTGTGATTTGACACTGACCTCATGGATGGAGAGTTTGTACTATAAGAGGTATAGACAAGGAGTGATTCGGAGCCGGTGTAGGATGATGTGTGGAATATAATCATGGGGTGTGGGATGGCGATGGCAGAGATACATACATCTGGGATATTCATTGATTATCCTGATGTTGCTGATCTCAGTTTGTGGAAGCGGATCATGTCCCGTGTGACCTTGTACTGACATTGTGTCCTCTGATGGTCAGAGAAGGAGGTGGGAGATGGAAAGTGGCTGATCAATACACCATAGACAACATAGGCTCTGTTGGAATATTATTATTCTTCCAATAGGCACATAGGTGTATACACTCCAGTATATATCAGACTGAGAACAGTTGATGCCGATACCGGCTAGACATGTGCATTAGTTTTCGTCTGAATGCATTTTCGTCCGAATTTCAGGTATTTTCGTATAGAAAGTGCAGAATCCGTAAAAAAAACAAAGGATCCGACATAAACAAATGCTTTATTTTTGTTTTCGTTGTGACAACAGTTCGATATAGATAGGAGATCCGACATAACGCTGACAATAACAATCTGTGTCTATCGAACCTGTAGTCGAATGTGTCTAACCTTAACTCTATTAGTCCAAGATTATTCTACATAAAGAGAAAAGATTTGACGTAGAGAGAGAAAAGATTTGACATAGAGAGAAAAGATTCAACGTAGAGAGAAGATTCGAAGCAGAGAGAAAATATTTGACGTAGAGAGAAAAGATTCGACATAGAGAGAAAATATTTGACGTAGAGAGAAAAGATTTGACGTAGAGAGAAAAGATTTGACGTAGAGAGAAAATATTTGACGTAGAGAGAAAAGATTTGACGTAGAGAGAAAAGATTCGACGTAGAGAGAAAAAGTTTGACGTAGAGAGAAAAGATTCGACATAGAGAGAAAAGATTTGACGTAGAGAGAAAAGATTTGACGTAGAGAGAAAAGATTAGACTTAGAGAGAAAAGATTAGACTTAGAGAGAAAAGATTTGACGTAGAGAGAAAAGATTTGACGTAGAGAGAATAGATTCAATGTAGAGAGAAAAGATTTAACGTAGAGAGAAAAGATTCGACGTAGAGAGAAAAGATTTGACGTAGAGAGAAAATATTTGACGTAGAGAGAAAATATTTAACGTAGAGAGAAAAGATTTGACATAGAGAGAAAAGATTTGACGTAGCGAGAAAAGATTCGACATAGAGAGAAAAGATTCGACATAGAGAGAAAAAATTTGACGTAGAGAGAAAAGATTTGACATAGTGAGAAAAGATTCGACATAGATAGAAAAGATTTGACACAGAGAGAAAAGATTCGACATAGAGAGAAAATATTTGACGTAGAGAGAAAAGATTCGATGTAGAGAGAAAAGATTTGACAGGGAGAAAAGATTCAACGTAGAGAGAATATTCGACGCAGAGAGAAAAGATTCAACGTAGAGAGAAAAGATTTGACATAGAGAGAAAATATTTGACGTGGAGAGAAAATATTCGACGTAGAGAGAAAAGATTTGACATAGAGAGAAAAGATTTGACGTAGAGAGAAAAGATTCGACATAGAGAGAAAAGATTCGACATAGAGAGAAAAAATTTGACGTAGAGAGAAAAGATTTGACATAGTGAGAAAAGATTCGACATAGATAGAAAAGATTTGACACAGAGAGAAAAGATTCGATGTAGAGAGAAAAGATTGCTGCTGGAATTGGATGGGGGAAGTAAAATAAAAATAATGATGATGATGAATGCTATTGGCTGATTGTAACCAAAGAGGAGGAGCAGTAAAATAGCTAGAAGTAAGTACACACGTACAGCCAACTTACTTTAACTTACAATTGCTAGCAGAGAGAGACACACACACTGAATCATTTCAGAAGACAGTCAATCTTAGCTGGTCCGTTTGTCAGAGAACCTGAATTATTTAGCAATTCATAATAATCTGCTGCTATTGTGTTAGTGTTGTGAACTTGATAGTGATACTAGTGTTTTGATAGCCTCAGAGGCTGCCCGTGTTGTGGGGGGGGGGGGGGGTATTTATTATTACAGATTCTATATTATAGATTGAGATTCTATATAGATTCTATATACCCTATCTTGTTACCTGTCTGATCAGTGATCACTATCAACAGTCCATTTTTAGTTTGAACTATATACATTCAACTGGTATTGGAATTACAACTGTGTGAAAAAAATAAAAATGTAAATGATTAATCTGTCAAATCTAAAAATCACCTAATAAATACGTAAGTTCTTTAGATGTAATTGTGATTTGACACTGACCTCATGGATGGAGAGTTTGTACTATAAGAGGTATAGACAAGGAATGATCCTGAGCCGGTGTAGGATGATGTGTGGAATATAATCATGGGGTGTGGGATGGTGATGGCAGAGATACATACATCTGGGATGTTCATTGATTATTCTGGATGGAGTTTATCATTGAAATCCCATGCTTTGATGTTGCTGATCTGAGTTTGTGGAAGCGGATCATGTCCCGTGTGACCTTGTACTGACATTGTGTCCTCTGATGGTCAGAGAAGGAGGTGGGAGATGGAAAGTGGCTGATCAATACACCATAGATAACATAGGCTCTGTTGGAATATTATTATTCTTCCAATAGGCACATAGGTGTATACACTCCAGTATATATCAGACTGAGAACAGTTGATGCCGATACCGGCTAGACATGTGCATTAGTTTTCGTCTGAATGCATTTTCGTCCGAATTTCAGGTATTTTCGTATAGAAAGTGCAGAATCCGTAAAAAAAACAAAGGATCCAACATAAACAAATGCTTTATTTTTGTTTTCGTTGTGACAACAGTTCGATATAGATAGGAGATCCGACATAACGCTGACAATAACAATCTGTGTCTATCGAACCTGTAGTCGAATGTGTCTAACCTTAACTCTATTAGTCCAAGATTATTCTACATAAAGAGAAAAGATTTGACGTAGAGAGAGAAAAGATTTGACATAGAGAGAAAAGATTCAACGTAGAGAGAAGATTCGAAGCAGAGAGAAAATATTTGACGTAGAGAGAAAAGATTCGACATAGAGAGAAAATATTTGACGTAGAGAGAAAAGATTTGACGTAGAGAGAAAAGATTTGACGTAGAGAGAAAATATTTGACGTAGAGAGAAAAGATTTGACGTAGAGAGAAAAGATTCGACATAGAGAGAAAAGATTCGACGTAGAGAGAAAAGATTTGACGTAGAGAGAAAAGATTCGACGTAGAGAGAAAAGATTTGACGTAGAGAGAAAAGATTTGACGTAGAGAGAAAAGATTAGACTTAGAGAGAAAAGATTAGACTTAGAGAGAAAAGATTTGACGTAGAGAGAAAAGATTTGACGTAGAGAGAATAGATTCAATGTAGAGAGAAAAGATTTAACGTAGAGAGAAAAGATTTGACGTAGAGAGAAAAGATTTGACGTAGAGAGAAAATATTTGACGTAGAGAGAAAATATTTAACGTAGAGAGAAAAGATTTGACATAGAGAGAAAAGATTTGACGTAGCGAGAAAAGATTCGACATAGAGAGAAAAGATTCGACATAGAGAGAAAAAATTTGACGTAGAGAGAAAAGATTTGACATAGTGAGAAAAGATTCGACATAGATAGAAAAGATTTGACACAGAGAGAAAAGATTCGACATAGAGAGAAAATATTTGACGTAGAGAGAAAAGATTCGATGTAGAGAGAAAAGATTTGACAGGGAGAAAAGATTCAACGTAGAGAGAATATTCGACGCAGAGAGAAAAGATTCAACGTAGAGAGAAAAGATTTGACATAGAGAGAAAATATTTGACGTAGAGAGAAAATATTCGACGTAGAGAGAAAAGATTTGACATAGAGAGAAAAGATTTGACGTAGAGAGAAAAGATTCGACATAGAGAGAAAAGATTCGACATAGAGAGAAAAAATTTGACGTAGAGAGAAAAGATTTGACATAGTGAGAAAAGATTCGACATAGATAGAAAAGATTTGACACAGAGAGAAAAGATTCGATGTAGAGAGAAAAGATTGCTGCTGGAATTGGATGGGGGAAGTAAAATAAAAATAATGATGATGATGAATGCTATTGGCTGATTGTAACCAAAGAGGAGGAGCAGTAAAATAGCTAGAAGTAAGTACACACGTACAGCCAACTTACTTTAACTTACAATTGCTAGCAGAGAGAGACACACACACTGAATCATTTCAGAAGACAGTCAATCTTAGCTGGTCCGTTTGTCAGAGAACCTGAATTATTTAGCAATTCATAATAATCTGCTGCTATTGTGTTAGTGTTGTGAACTTGATAGTGATACTAGTGTTTTGATAGCCTCAGAGGCTGCCCGTGTTGTGGGGGGGGGGGGGGTATTTATTATTACAGATTCTATATTATAGATTGAGATTCTATATAGATTCTATATACCCTATCTTGTTACCTGTCTGATCAGTGATCACTATCAACAGTCCATTTTTAGTTTGAACTATATACATTCAACATGAACAACAAAGATTCGACAAAGCAGCGAAAAAAAATACAAACGTCGAATCTTTGGCTTATGGTGTCTGTCGAAAGTTCTAAGAAGATTCAACGGAGCAGCTAAACTATACGGCGTCATACAGTTTAGCTGCTCCGTCGAATCCTCTTTGAACATTCGATAGACACCATAAACCTTCAATGACAGATTCGATCTTAATTAATTTGGATCTTCGGACGAATGCAATTTTTTACGAAAAACTAAATAAATAAAAACGAATTTCGGGAGTAACTAAATAAATGTATTTTTCGGACGAAAACGAAATTCCAAAACGAAATATTTCAGTGTGCACATGTCTAATACCGGCTCACTGTGTCGCAGATAAGAAGATTGGCTGTCCATTTCCAAGCAAGCTGAAGAAATGTCCATACCACAGAAGCTCTGGAGACTCTCTGCTATATTTGTATCCTCAATGTGCTCTGTTGTTGGAATAGCACCCTCCTAGGGTAATGTGGGCCGTTAGATACATTTAGTTAGCTCCTCTGTAATCAGTGCATGAACAAGTAAATTAAAATATAATAACTAAAACAGTCCAATATAAGTCCAACAAGAAAGGGGAGGAGGACTAAAGGTCCTAGCAAGCACCAAGAGGATTCTACGTGGCAAAGTATAATTCAATGAAAATAATGGTGACAGACCCTCCATCTTCAGAGCAATCGCTTCGCTCACCTCAAGGATTGGACCACTGAGCTAACAGATGGTCAAGTACACAGGCCCCTTCATAGGGTAAGTAATGCAGGCAGAGACAGGAACTCCAGTAGATTCCCCCGGGATGTATAAAAAGGTGAAGCAAAAACAAATCTAAGTGCTCACTGCAGACCAGTTATAAAGGAGCTTTATTAAAGCGGAGTTCCACCCGAAAATGGAACTTCTGCTTTAAGCACTCCTCGCCCCCTTACATGCCACATTTGGCATGTCATTTTTTTGGGGGGGGGGGGGCTTCGTTAGGAGGGGGATTTCCTGTCCCACTTCCTCCTTCCGCCCAGGGACCGCCAAGGCGACTCCTCCTTTGGCCTTAGGCGGCCCCTCCCTCTAAGCGATCTTCTGGGACACATGACAGGTCCCAGGAGATCGCCTGTCCATTCCGGGAGCGCAGCGCGACTTGTGTATGCGCCACGCGTGACCGGCCGTGAAGCCAAAAGCTGTCACGGCCGGGTGCCCAGAGTGGCAATGGAGGCACCGGTGGAGAGGAGGGGAAGAGGAGCGACGCGGAACAGGTAAGTGTCTGTTTATTAAAATTCAGCAACTACGCTTTTTGTAGCTGCTGACTTTTAATAAACATAAAAAGCCTGGAACTGAGCTTTAAGTAAAATGGTTACTCACTAACGGATGTTTTATGTATTGACTTGGATTATGTGATGATCTTTTGTGCTAGCTGCATTTGTTTTTTAGGATAATTAAGAATTTTTTTGCGCCGATTGGTTCATTTGTATTTTACCTCTGTAATCAGTGGAACAAGGGTTGATTGTTTAGAACTGCTCAGTGTCCCATGGGCTGATGGTCTGATTACTTCCCCCTGTTTTCTAGAGGACTCTAGAATTAAAGTGGGAAGAAGAACAAAGTAAGCAGCTTGAATATTTATGGAACTCCAGCCAATTCCTGGGGAGGTGTGCCCAGAAGGTGGGGAGAGCTTATAAATAGTCTGGGGTCTGAGGGGTCTGAGGTCTTAGGAAGGGAGCAGAGTTCCTAGGACCAGCCCTGCTGGAGGAGTCCCCTGTGTAGGCACTCTGCCCCTGTGGCAGGATTTCTGAAGGTGCCATCTAGAAGCCATCGAGGTCCCAGCTGAAGCTTCAGCTGGGGGGCTTCTTTGCAAAAGTTTAGCCCTGGAGTTTATTTGGGTCTGGAGAAACTCCCTGGAGAGTACCAGGAGGAAGTTGGGGGAAAGGTGTTCACTTGTGTTATGGTGGTGTAAGTACATGTCTCCCTTGCTGGAGAGTGCCTATTGGATATTGGAAGGAGGCAACCAATGATCCTGTGGTTTGGGTGAGTAAAGGACCCAGAGCTGGAAGTTTTGGTCCTAGTTACCTGTCAGCATTAAAGACTCTGTGGGGCATTTTTGCGTAGCACAGCAAGTTAGAGAAGAGTCTTCAAAGTGTTCAGTTCTGGGGTATCCCATCCTCCCTCACCCCATCCAAATGTTCGAATTAAACCTTTAAAAAAGACACAGACTGTTCCTTTGAGCCAGTGAAAGAGAAAAGAAAATTCTATGTGCCTGGCTGTGTGTGTGCTAACTTGGGGAATAAGGCCAAGTTCGCCAACGGCCCTTTTGGGGGTGCGCTACAATAGAAAAACCTGTCAGTGTATATACACTTCTCCCAAGCTTCAGCTGGTGGACAGCCACCCTGACATTATCCTGCGGGACATTTTAATAAACTTGGGAATTAATTTCCCCCTTGATAATGCCAGGTGGTCTAGGCACTGAGTGTCAGAAACCATGAAATCAGGCCGAGACAGAAGTACAGTTAAATCACACTTGTTTAAGAATAAAAGTAAAAAGAACACACATAGTCAAAACATTGCCAAAGTTGGGTAACCGGAACATATAGTCAGCCAAGCCAGAAGTCAGGGGTCAATGTAGTGGAACAGCAAGCAGGATCTGGAGCCAGAAGGGATGTCAGCAAAGCAAGTCTTGAACAGGATTACAGGAGATAGTTTGGGTGAGTAAAGGACCCAGAGCTGGAAGTTTTGGTCCTAGTTACCTGTCAGCATTAAAGACTCTGTGGGGCATTTTTGCGTAGCACAGCAAGTTAGAGAAGAGTCTTCAAAGTGTTCAGTTCTGGGGTATCCCATCCTCCCTCACCCCATCCAAATGTTCGAATTAAACCTTTAAAAAAGACACAGACTGTTCCTTTGAGCCAGTGAAAGAGAAAAGAAAATTCTATGTGCCTGGCTGTGTGTGTGCTAACTTGGGGAATAAGGCCAAGTTCGCCAACGGCCCTTTTGGGGGTGCGCTACAATAGAAAAACCTGTCAGTGTATATACACTTCTCCCAAGCTTCAGCTGGTGGACAGCCACCCTGACATTATCCTGCGGGACATTTTAATAAACTTGGGAATTAATTTCCCCCTTGATAATGCCAGGTGGTCTAGGCACTGAGTGTCAGAAACCATGAAATCAGGCCGAGACAGAAGTACAGTTAAATCACACTTGTTTAAGAATAAAAGTAAAAAGAACACACATAGTCAAAACATTGCCAAAGTTGGGTAACCGGAACATATAGTCAGCCAAGCCAGAAGTCAGGGGTCAATGTAGTGGAACAGCAAGCAGGATCTGGAGCCAGAAGGGATGTCAGCAAAGCAAGTCTTGAACAGGATTACAGGAGATAGTTTCTGTGATGTTGACCAAGGCGAAGGCAGAGCTCCTCTGGACTGGACGGCTTAAGTAGGCAGGACTGACTAGCAGGATATCATCAACAGCTGAGTACCTGTGGAGATATAGGAGCTGGCAATTAGCCGGCAGCTGAGCAGCCAGCTCAGATAAGGAAGGGCTGAGACCAGCCCTGACACTGAGGCAATGAAGCAAACCAAAATCATGATGTCTCCTCCACCATGCTTCACAGTTGGGATGCTGTTTTTATGTTGGTAAGCTGTGCCCTTTTTTGTGACCTACATAGTGCTGAGGATTTTTTCTGAACAATTCAACTTTTGTTTTATCGGTCCACAAGACATTTTCCCAGTAGTATTGGGGTTTGCCAAGGTACTCCTTGGCAAACTTTAGGTGCACAGCAATGTTTTTTTTCGGAGGGCCTCCTCCGTGGTGTTCTGCTAAGGACACCCTGCCTGTTCAAAGACTTATATATAGTAGACTCATGAACAGGAATGTTTGCCAATTCCAGTAATGTCTTCAAGCCTTTAGCTGTTACTCGTGGTTTCTTTACCTCATTTAGGATTCTGCATTGTGCCTTGGCAGACATCTTGGCTGGGTGCCCACTTCTACAAAGAGTAGCCACAGTACCAAACTGTCTGCACTTATAGACAATTTGCCTAACTGTCGATGGATGAACACCCAAACACTCTGAGATTGCTTTCTTTCCCTTTCCAGCCTTATGCAGATAAGCTACTCTTGATCGTAGGTGTTCAGAGAGCTCCGTTTTGCAAGGCATAGTTCACTGATGCTTCTTGTGAACAGCAATCGTAAAATGTTTGCGTGTCATTTATCAATCAAAGTAGCACCTCCTAACTCTTTTCATTAAGTGAACTCCAGGTGTGCAAATTACTGACTCCAATTAACATCTGTTGAAGTAATTAGTCTGTGGGTTCACTTACTTTTTCCTCCAGCACTGTGAATGTGTAATGGGTTCAATAAAGAAATGAGAAATTTGAATTGATTGTGTGTTAATAGCTTAAGCACAATGTGTTTTTCTGTTGATGATCTCATTTTATGGCAAATTACTGCAGAAAACCAAGGGGTTCACATACTTTTTCATATATATATATATATATATATATATATATATATATATATATATATATATATATATATACACACACACAGTATATATCTGTATATACCCACTTTCTCAGATTCCTTTTTTTCTTTTCCTTGCTTGGTTCATTCTCTCTCTCACATTTGCAGCTACCATCTTTTTATTTTATAAGGCCTTTGCATTCAGTAAATATATACGGTAATATCCTGGGGGTTTTAAAGTGGAGTTCCACCCATAGAAATAAACTTTGCAGAAATCAACAGCATTATGCATCAGGAAAAACATTTGGAATTTTTTTGTTTGTTTTACTCACCCCTTCAGCACTGTTGCTATGGGATCCTTTGTATTCTGCCACTTCCTCTCCGCGGCGCCCAACGTCATTTCCCTCGGCGCCTGTGCTCGCTAGTGCTCCTGGGAGATGCTTGTCATCATTTCCCAGGAGTCAGTGGGCAGCGCTGAGGGCTTCATTGCCATCACAATGGGGCGGACACTTCCGCCGCCGTCGCCCGTTGTGATAGCAAAGTCAGTAGTGTACGGCACTTTGAGTCGTACCTCCTGCGCATGCGCGAGAACGGGTGGTGCATGCTGGTCGCTCAGCTGCACCCAAACCCCGGAAGATAGTGCTTGTGGGCTTCACATGCCCACAAGAAATATGGAAATTGCCATTGCCACATTTTATTATGGGGGAGACAAGCTTCATCAAACTGTTAAAATAAGCATTATCCCTAATGCCGCGTACACACAGTTGGAATTTCCGATGGAAACAGTCCGATGGGAGCTTTTCATCGGATTTTCAGACCGTGTGTATGCCCACCGGTCTTTTTCTGTCGGAATTTCCGACGGATTTTGAATTGAGAACCTGTTCTTAATTTTTCCGATGGAAAACCTTTCTATCGGATTTTCCGATCGTGTGTATGCAATTCCGAC
The DNA here is from genome assembly GCA_028564925.1 of Lithobates sylvaticus. Classification (NCBI taxonomy): domain Eukaryota; kingdom Metazoa; phylum Chordata; class Amphibia; order Anura; family Ranidae; genus Lithobates; species Lithobates sylvaticus. Next base: position 757,414,475 of record CM053026.1, on the reverse strand, counting down.
ACGCAAAATTCCGACGCATGCTCGGAGGCATTAAACTTCCCTTTTATAGTGCCGTCGAACGTGTTGCATGTCGCCGTGTTATTGACCGTGGGAATTTGGTGTGACCGTGTGTAGGCAAGACAGTTTAAGCGAAATTCCGTCGGAATTCCGACGGGAAAACCATCAGAGTGTGTGTACGCGGCATAAGTAATGACATTTCAAGCCCATAAGGGTCTCCTCATCTTTTGAATAATATAATAATTTATATTATTAATTATTACATATTCAAGTTATTAAATATCAACATTGGATTATTAATAATTCTAAAATGATATAATTTCATATATATATATATATATATATATATATATATATATATATATATATATATATATATATATATATATAATTTTTTATATATATATATATATATATATATATATATAATTTTTATATATATATATATATATATATATATATATATATATATATATATATATATATATATATATATATATATATATATATATATATATATATATATATATGTGTATGTATATATATATATATTTCTATATACACTATATTTGCCAAAAAATTAACCCTTCTTCTCCCTCTTATATGACATTGCAAATATAATGTCATATAAGAGGGAGGAGAAGGGTTAATTTTTTTGGAGTGCTATCAGCGTGGTATTTGACGGGCGGAAAGCTTGATCCTTTGGGTAAACACGGCTGAGATTGCTACTTTACAGTAAAGCAAGTGTAACATTTTCCGGGGTGAAAGTTAAACCTAGCTGTCGGGAGCCAAAATGAACTGCGGATTAGGCAAGCCCAATTCTTATTCATAAGGGAGAAAGGCTGAGCAAACATGGGGGACTGGCAGAAGTAATTCTCGGACTACAAGTAGCTCTGAGCCTTGTAAATGGCCCGAGGATAGAAGAGAAATGTCAGATCAAGCAGGCACAGGGCACAGCTATACTATCTCAGTACGGGCCGCCACTGACCACCTGGCAACTTTACCGTTAGCCAGAAGAGTTGATATGTATGGCCTTATGAGCCGTTGCCAGAATCATTTGTCTCTAGTTGACTAGGGGCCTACTCATAGTCACAGAACATGCCCATGTTAACAAAGCCTTCTCAGCCATTACCTGTCCATATACACTCACTCCAGCATCGGCTACCTGACAATGGTGGGCCATGACCATGATGAGTGACAATGGTGGCCCATGGCCCATTTAATTCCTTCAGGCACTTCCTGTTGCGTGGGTGACACCAGTGCCCAAACTATGCTCTCATGGTGATGGGGTTACCACTGCTCCAGGTAGGTCTGCTGAAACAAAAAAGGTTTTTCCTCCAGGAAATGAAGAGCCCCAGGTGCCGGCTAATGCATATAGCAAATCAAGGTGAGTAGAAAATTCTGGACAGCCGCACTCCAAATGAAATTTCTCGTGCCTTTATTAGAACATCAGGATCACACTGTACACGTCACAGCAAAGTAATACAGAACCAAAAACAACTGACGCGTTTCACACTAAACGTAGTGCTTTCTCATGAGTAAGCACTATGTTTAGTGTGAAATGCGTCAGCTGTTTTTGGCTCTGTATTACTTTGCTGTGACATGTACAGTGTGATCCTGATGTTCTAATAAAGGCTACTCACCTTGATATGCTCTCATGGTGTCAGCTTGTCACATGCACCCCTGGTGGATAATGCGAGCAGTCACACAGTCACACTTAATGCAGGTACGGGCTATCGTTGTCACTGTCAGAGTAATGATGTACAACCAACCCTGAGCGTGTGCATGTAGACATGAAATGGCTGAAGGAACCAAAGTCATTCAGTTAAGAGAACCTGCTTACTTGGATAGACACCAGTCCTATGTAACTGAGCGTCAGCGAAAGTAAGGAAGAAGCAGCAGCAGTGCATTAAATTATCTCACACAGATAAAGATACAGTATATGCAGATATAAAGCTTTGACACTCAACTTACTGGAATGCCTAGGCACAGGAAGTGCTATTTTTTTGGTGGAATTCAAGACAAAATATAACATGTTCAAGGTACTGCTTAGGCACAATTAACATTCTCAATGGTACTCAACCACCGGGTTATAGTCCCTCATCCATGGCTTCCAGACAGCTGCAAATAGTGCCTCACAGTGCCCCCAGGCCCCCTGGGAACTCTCAGCCTCCACTGTGTCACTTGTCCTCCCACAGTGCTCCCCATCATGCTGCAGAGCCTCCAGTTCTTCAAATTGCCCCCAAAACCCCAACAGTGACCCACCATGCTCCCCAGCTGCTCCAGAGCCTTCAGTTCTCCATAGTGCCTAAAACCCCCAACAGTGCCCCACAGTGCTCCCCAGCATGCTGCAGAGCCTCCAGTTCTCCATAGTGCCCCCAAACCTCTGACACTGTCCCATAGTGCTCCCCAGCTGCTGCAGGGCCTCCAGTTCTCCATAGTGCCCCCAAACCTCCAACAGTGCCCCACAGTGTTCCACAGTGGCTGCAGAGCCTCCAGTTCTCCACAGTGCCCCCAAACCTCCAACAGTGCCCCACAGTGTTCCACAGCGGCTTCAGAGCCTCCAGTTCTCCACAGTGCCCCCAAACCTCCAACAGGGTCCCCTAGTTCTCCCCAGCTGCTGCAGAGCCTCCATTTCTCCATGGTGCCCCAGACCTCCAACAGGGCCCCATAGTGCTCCCCAGCATGCTGCAGAGCCTCCAGTTCTACATAGTGCCCCCAAACCTCCAACAGTGTTCCTTAGTGCTCCCCAGCTGCTGCAGAGTCTCAAGTTCTTCATGGTGTCCTCAAACCTCCAACAGGGTCCCACAGTGCTCCCCAGCTGCTGCAGAGCCTCCAGTTCTCCATGGTGCCCCCAAACCTCCAACAGGGTCCCATAGTTCTCCCCAGCATGCTGCAGAGCCTCCAGTTCTACATAGTGCCCCAAAACCTCCAACAGTGTTCCTTAGTGCTCCCCAGCTGCTGCAGAGCCTCAAGTTCTTCATGGTGTCCTCAAACCTCCAACAGGGTCCCACAGTGCTCCCCAGCTGCTGCAGAGCCTCCAGTTCTCCATGGTGCCCCCAAACCTCCAACAGGGTCCCATAGTTCTCCCCAGCATGCTGCAGAGCCTCCAGTTCTACATAGTGCCCCAAAACCTCCAACAGTGTCCCATAGTTGCCCCCAGCTGCTGTAGAGCCCCCAGTTCTCCATGGTTCCCCCAAACCTCCAACAGGGACCCATAGTGCTGCCCAGCTGCTGCAGAGCCTCCAGTTCTCCATAGTGCCCCAAAACCTCCAACAGTGTCGCATAGTACTCCCCAGCTGCTGCAGAGCCTCCAGTTCTCCATAGTGCCCTCAAACCTCCAACAGTGTCCAACAGTGCTCCTCAGCTTCCTCCAGAAAACTCATCCCCTACAGAGCTCCCAAGCCTGCTGCAGAGACCTCTACCCCACATCCCACCTACAGTAACACCCAGCCCCATCTAGAGCCTTCCAGCATTTTAATAAATGTATTGCATTCCCAATCTTTTTCTTGTATTTTTTACATCCGGAGCATGGAAGGTTTTGAAAGAATTTACTGGGCCCTGGCCTCAAAAAGTTGACATACACTGCCCCTATAACATAACACATCTTCACTTTTTGAGTTCTTCTTCTTCTGTAGAATGTGAGACCATCCTTTACACAACAGATCATTGACTAGTGTGGTGAAGGACATTTGCTTCCTGTTGGTAGTCTTCCCTCTGATGGAACCCAAGCAGTGCCTGGTTACTCATTCATTTGGGTAAAACTGTTAGGTGGATGTTTCATTTTAGTGGCTCGGTACAATATACTGAAGCCGCCACAGACATTCATTAGTACAAAAATGAGCAGTCTAGAAAATGTACAATTTCATATTAAAAAAGGTTATCTGAGAAGGCAGTGTACAGAGGAGTAAAAGGTTTTATCAGTTGATTAATCGGTATTGTTCATTTATGTACGCTTCTTAAAAGGTACACCCTGGTAACACAGAAATGTTACTTATAAATGCATTCAGGGAACATGGAATGCTTGCTTTGAAGAAGCCCAGCCAGAGAAAGCTGGAAGAGAAGATAGGAGGCCAGAACAGAACATGAAGAATAGAAATGAACAAGTATGGGACCACAACAGAAAAGCTGGAATAGTGGACAGAAAGCCAGAAAAAAATGTGTTATGGTGAGCCACAATGAAGTCTGGAAGGTGGAGCAGAGCTTGGCATGCTACAGCAAATAATGGGAAGTCAGGCAGAAGTTTAGGGGATTGTAATACAGTGGGAGTTAAAATATTGTGGGGTAAAGGGGGAAAACACTGCGCTAAAGCAAAAATAAAAAACAAGCATGCCCCTGTTGAAGACCCATAGAGTCGAAACGCGTCGGGCCAGCATTTCCTGTACTACACATTGCTTTTATCCAATATATTTTACCTTGTGATCACTTTTAATTTTTTATGTCATTTATATACTATATGACTTTCTCAATAAACCTATTGGTTTGTTTTTTGACCTGCACCATCCGGAGTCCCTCTTTCTTTTTGTTTTCTCATATTTTTATGATGAGCTTTCCATAAACTGCATCCTGAATACATCTAAACCCTGAGTGTATGCCCTTCTGGAGTCCGGAGACGGATAAGCGAGCATCCCACACCAGGAGTACCTGCCCCTTTGGAGTCCAGAGACGGAAAAGTGAGGACCCCTCACCAGGATTCATCCAATTCACAGCACCCGATTAGGACCAATCGGGATTCTAAGCCCCCCTCTTACCAATGGGGTTGGACACACATGTCATACGACAGTGAGTCTATCTCACTGTCGTATGACATGTGTGTCCAACCCCATTGGTAAGAGTACCCATCTTCTTTCCATTATTGATAAAACTTCAGACAAGCATTTGTTTTCATTGTTCCTGTTGGCCCATACGGTCTCCATTCCTCCTGCAGGAAGACCTCCACCTACACATCTCCACTGTGTATTATATGTGGACTGCCTACTGGGAGAAATGTTCTATCCTTTTTAGTACCGAACTCATATACCCAGTTAATTGTGGACTTCACATTGGCACAATTTATATATTTATATATTTTTATTTTCACTCACTCGTGTTCTAGTATCATTGGCATTTTGTGTGATCAGCCATCATTGGCATCTTGTATGTTTAGCCACACCTTTACACACAATAATAATTTTTTTACATCAGCGCTACACTAATTTTCTTCCATTTTGCTCGGAGTTAAAATATTGTATAGATCTTGTATGTTTGAAACTTTAATAAAATATATATTCAACCATAAAATATTGTATAGGTTGCTGAAAATTAGTATGGGCATGAAAATAAAAATGATGCAGCAAGTAACGAACATGGGAAACTGGATAAATAACAATGGAATCTATCGGTACCCCGTAGGAGCTGCTGAGTGATGTGGCCCACCTGTCACCCTGCCCAGCCCTGCATTCACTTCCAGGCACTCCAAGACAATGAAATGTCTATCAGCTTTGTTTTTTTGTATTTTATTGAGGAATTAGAACTTGGTTGGGGTTGAGCAATTCATGGGATGCCCAGAAAAGATTCTTGCATGGCTTGGGACAATATAGAAACTCTCCTCCTGCACAGTTCTTCAGGCTCAGCTAGCACATGGTTAGACCTGACACTGGTTTCAGCCAGGCCTTAGCAGGGTGCCTTATTACAGGCAGGAACTGCGGGCCCCTATGGCGTAGCAAAGAAAGTTCTGGTGCTAGCTGCCCTCTTTCGTGGACTACTGATCCCAGTTAGCCCTTTGCAGACCCTGACAGCCCTCCTGGCTGCAGCGGCCTGACTTCACTGCCAGTAACATTACAGTCTCTCCCGCTGGCTCTACATCCATCTCGTACTGCGCACTCCCAGCCCACTCCGACATGCCTCTCCCAGCTCTTCCGACTGTGCCTGTCACTCACCAATACCTGGTGGATCCCTCCTGGAGACTTGCCCAGCAGTATTCCCCGCTGTCCTCTCCTGCTCCTGTTCAGGACACCCCTTGGGTTGTATGGGGTTCCCGTTCAGCTCCAAGCCCCTGGCCCAAGGTCAACCCCCCAGAGTAGGGGGGTTCCTCCAAGCCCGACAGCCTAATACTCCATCTCCAGTTCTTCCACCCGAACAACTCCTCCCCAGTGAGGCTGACTCTAGGTATTTAAGGAGGCCTGCCCCCTGCCAATCCAGGTTGGGGATTGGGCATGGCTCCTTAGAACACCCCAGACAGCTCCGCCTCTTTCCCCCACCTTCCTTCTGGAAGCCTCTAGAAGCAGAAGGGAGGTAACTGAAAGGTGAAACTAACTGTGATTCACCAGCCTACTCTAGGTCACTCCCAGCCCACAGGTCAAAACAAACAGGCCTAGCTTTTGGCTAGGCCTGCTTAAATTTACCTGCACTACAGAAAAATCTCACTCTAGCACCTACACTAGGTAGAGGGTACTACAGGAGCATGTGAGGCCAAAATGAAGTGTGATGGAGGCAACATTAAAGGATGGAGTGCCGACTTAGGTCAAAGGGAAACTAGTTGGGTTGTGTTTCGGGCATGTCTTTAGCATAGCAAGTAGGTCTCGGTTAGAAATAGTCAGTGGTCTAGGGGGTCATTGTTTACAATGGTATTGTATTGTTCGACCCCCTGCGAGCCTAAATGATTGGTGGTTTTGTGTGGCCACTGGTGTGTTTTATGTTTTAGACTTCATGGAAAAAAACTCAATAAAAAGAGAAAAAGAGGGAAAAAAAAGGAAAAATTATTTAGAGGAAAAAAAAAGGATGGAGTGCCAAGTCAGAGCATGGGTTTATTGAAGGAGAGCATAGGATCATGGGTGCAAAACAGAAAACTCCGGACCAGAGGTTGGGAGGCTGGAACAGAATATGGGGTGCAAAAACGAACCAGTATGGGACCACCACAGGAGAAGCTTGAATAGTGGACAGAAGACCAGAACAGAACATGTGTTATGGTGAGCCACGATGGAGTCTAGAGGCTGTAATGGGGATAAGGGTGGGAACTTAGGGGATTGTGACTAGCGAAAGGCTGTCTCCCAGGGGCTATTTAATACCTGGCTATGCTGGAAATTTATACATAGGGCTAATCTACCTGTCTATGCACAGGATCCCTTACGTGCTGACCATTAGGGCAGTCTGGTTTTGTTACCCTAGTACCCTGTGATGTGGCTACTGGTCGTGGATCACTCTGTTTGGCAGTACTCTGCCCCTACTTACGAACCATTTGGTTACTATTTTTGATCTATTTTGATCATCAGATTTGGCTATTTCCAACCGTCTGTATATTTACACCAGGAAATAACCCCTCCTGTTTGGTAGTTTATTACATCCATACTACTTGGACATCTGTATATGAGGCTTTCTCCTGCAAGACAGTGAGATTTGTTCTCTTCTTTGTTACCCTGAATTCTATACCTTGATTGTGTCCTGAAGAAGCCTAATGATGAAACGCGTCGATACACAAGGGCTCATTGTATACTCTGTATCATTATATATGATTTTTTAACCTCTGATTGCTCTATGCATATACTGTATGTTCTTAATAAACATTGTTATTTTTCTATATCTTGCTAATTGTTTCGTATGCCATTAAAGTATGACCGAGGGATACCTACCAAGTATCCTCTCTTTTTCTCTGTTCCCCTTAAATTTTCGGATGTGGCAATGTGAGTGCTTTCCTCCCTATTTTTGAAACTTAGGGGATTGTAATACCGTGGGAGTCAAAAAAATATATAGCATGGGTAGCCAAAAATGAAAATATGCAGCAAGTAACGAGCATGGCAAGCTGGATCTGAGCAACAATAGAGCATGGGAGGCCAAAATGAAATGTGGGGGAGGCAACACTAAAGGGTGAAGTGCCAAGTCAGAGAATGGGTTTGATGAAGGGGCATATTATCATGTAAGGATCATGGGCGCAGGACAGAGAACCCTGGAATAGAGATTGGGAGGCTGGGACAGAACATGGGCTTCAGAAACTGGGGCCACCACAGAACATGCTTAAATAGTGGACAGAAGGTTGAGGCACAACATGTGGCATGGGGTGGAAGAAATGTACATGAGCATAGAACGAAGGGTGCAGGGACCAACAATAACATACGGAACTAGTATATTGAATGGACAGGCTGGAAGGAAACTGGACCAGTATGGAGCATGGGGCAAAATGAGGGCACGTCAGGGATGAGGGAGTTAGCTAAATGTAGAACTGGCAGCTGATATCATCTACATAATGATTTGTTCTTGACCCCCCCCAGGGATTAGACTGACAGATGACTAGACTAAAAGGTCATTTTAGCCTTTTCAGCCAGGGCAGTTGCACTTTGTTCTCTTTCTGAATTTCAGTAGTTAATTTTCAATTTTAAACAGGAGTGTACCTTTAAGCTGAGGGGGCGTTTTGGAAGGGGGCAATAGGAGTCACGTTTAGAAAAAGGGGGCACTTAATCAACCACCCTAAGGCAACCCTTACTAGTTTTTATGGCTGTGCAGAATGGCAACACTTAACAGTTTGACTTCATTCCAATTACCATCCTATAAGGTCAGCGCTGGACTGACAGATAGACAAGTAGAATCAAAACAAAGCGGCGCAACTTCAAAATACGCCACATTCTAAAACAAAAATAAATTGAAGGAGGGAGAGATAAGCAAGCCACGGCCTCTGCTCCCTATTTAACATTCATTGAATTGAATAATCAGGCCTCATTATCTAACTTTGTCTGCATATTTGCCCTCAATATGCTAATTTAAGTTAGCTGGGAGCATCTTCGCTCTATTTTGACTACAATACCATTTCGCTTTATTGTGCGGCTCGCTCCAGCCCTCCGGGCCATGCAGAAAGTTAACAAATTTCCATCAAATCCTTCTGTCTTTTTCCTGGGAAAACTGTATTCAGACGAAAGCAGATTCTGATTATTTGGGCCTATTTTGCCTAGAAATTGGCCTTTCTGGGCATTCACGTGAAATTAGAAGCTTTATCTGTCTCTTGTGGGGAGAGGAGGGCGGCTTATCGGGGATCAGAGAGCGAGAGGAAATTGCAGAATAACATTAGCACCTCTGAATAGGGCTGATTGGCAGCAGCCTTGTAGCTTAGGGGTTAATTTGTCAGCATGGATGTGCTTTCCTTCACAGTCTCCTTTTCTCTTCTCGTCTCCTTCTTTATTCCTTCTTTACTGCCTTTTTAGCCTTCTTTCCGTCTTCCTTTCTTCCATCCTACCAACCTCTTCCTTTACTTCTTTTCCTCCTTACTTCTCAATGTTATCACTTCTTACCTTCCTTTATATTGCTTTCTTTCTTTCTTTCCTTCCTTCCTCCCTTCCTCTCTCCCATCCTTCCTTCCCTTCTTTCTCCCTCTCTGCCTTCCTTCCTTCCATCCTACTTTCCTCCATCCTAACAACTTTCTTTCTTTTTCTTTCTTTCTTTCTCTTTCTCTCCCTTTTTCTTTCTCTCTATCTTTTCTTCCCTAGCCTTCATTCCTCTATCCTTACAACATTTTTCCTTCCTTCTCTTCCACCTTATTTCTCAGTTTTCTCCCTTCGTTTTCGTTCCTTTCCTTCTTTCGTTCCTCCCTTCCTCTCTTTAAACCTTCTTTCTGTCCTCTTTAACTTCATCCTACCAAACTCCATCTCTTCTGCTTTTTTTCTTTTTCTTCCCTAGCCTTCATTCCTCTCCTTACAACATTTTCCTTCCATCTCTTCCACCTTATCTCTCAGTTTCCTCCCTTCCCTCCTCTTCCCTTCCCTCCCCCTTCCTTCCTTCCCTTCCCCTTCCTTTCTTCCTCACTTTTTAACCTTCTTTCTGTCCTTTTTTTAACTTCATCCTACAAACCTCTATCTCTTCTGCCTTACTTCTCAGCTTTCTTTCTTTTTCTTCCCTAGCCTTCTTTTCCCTCCTTACAATATTTTCCTTCCTTCTCTTCCACCTTAATTCACAGTTTTCTCCCTTCCCTTCTCTTCCCTTCTTTCCACCTTCCTTCCTTTCCTTCTCTTCCTATTCCTTCCTTCCTTCCTCCCTTTTTAATCTTTTTTAGTTTTTATTTATTTATCTATCTTTCTTTCTCTTCCCTGGCTTTAATTCCTCTATCCTTACAACATTGTTCCTTCCTCCTCTTCTACCTTATTTCTCAGTTTTCTCCTCCCTTCCTTCCTTCCTTCCTTCCTTCCTTCCTTCCTTCCTTCCTTCCTTCCTTCCTTCCTACCTTCCTTCCCTTCCATCCTTCCTCCACCCTCCCTCCCTTTTGAACCTTCTTTCTCTCCTTTTTACTTCCATTCTACCATCCTCCATCTCTTCTGCCTTACTTCTCAGCTTTCTTTCTTTCTTTTTCTTTCCTAGCCTTCTTTTCTCTCCTTACAACATTTTCCTTCCTTCTCTTCCACCTTATTTTACAGTTTCCCCCTTCCCTTCTCTTCCCTTCCTTCCCTTCCCCTTGCTTCCTTTTTAATCTTTTTTCTGTCCTCTTTAACTTCATCCTACCAACCCCCATCTCGTCTGCCTTACTTTTCAGCTTTCTTTCTTTCTTTCTTTTTCTTTCCTAGCCTTAATTGCTCTATCCTTACAACATTGTTCCTTCCTCCTCTTCTGCCTTATTTCTCTATTTTCTCCCTTCCTTCCTTCCGAACCTTCTTTCTCTCCTTTTTACTTCCATCCTACCAACCTCCATCTCTTCTCTTCTTTCTTTTTCTTCCCTAGCCTTAATTCCTCTATCCTTACAACATTGTTCCTTCCTCCTCTTCTACCTTATTTCTCAGTTTTCTCCTCCCTTTCTTCCATCCTAGCTTCCTTCCTTCCTTCCCTTCCTTCACTTCCTTCCCTTCATTCCCTTCCTTCCCATCCTTCCTCCATCCTTCCCTCCCTTTCTCCGTTTTGAACATTCTTTCTCTCCTTTTTACTTCCATTCTACCAATCTCCATCTCTTCTGCCTTACTTCTCAGCTTTCTTTCTTTTTTTCTTTCTCTTTCTTTCTTTATTTTTCGTTCTTTCTTTCTTCTCTCTCTCAGCCTCTATAGCGTCCCATTTCATCTGGTAAAAGTACAATTTAAAGCGTTTTGTTATATCTGTTTGATAAGCATACAAAAAAATACTCATTGATCGTGCTATAAATTCAGGGAACTCCTAACTTCCTGTAGTTTTCTTTTAGGGTTTTGATACAGTTGTCTGGATATGGAGGTCTTCTGCATAAGATTAGCAGTTCACCAATTGGTTCCTCTTGATGGAATTTCTCTTGTGTGACAATTCACTGATTATCCGATGCTAAGGCTTGATTCACATCTATGCATGGTGCTTTTGAGCGTTTCAGCAGTGCTTTTTGTAGGTTTTGTACCGTGATTGTAATGCTTTTTTTAATTTATGCAAATTTGTTGTTGGCAGATTTAAAAAGGTAAAATGGAAATAGTGGCAAAATCGCAGTAAAGCGCACTAAATGCCTTTCTGCAGCTTCTCCATTAAAGTCTATTGAACCAAGAAAAAGCAGCGTTTTGAATTTAAAAATGTTCTTTCCAAAAATGCATTGATGTGAACGTATTCCATAGGAACCCATGTTAAAATAATGTCCTACCGTACTGCAAAATGCAAAAAGCGTTTCCCTTGTCTCTCTTTCCCTCTCGTTCTCTCTCTCTCCTCCTTGTCTCTTTCTCTTTCTCCTCTTTGTGTCTCTTTCTCGCTCGTTCTCTCTCTCTCTCCTCATTGTCTCTCTTTTTTTCTCTCTCTTTCTCTCCCTCTCCTCATTGTCTCTCTCTCATTCTCTCTCCCTCTCATCCTTGTCTGTCTCTTTTTCTCTCTCCTCCCTGTCTCTCTCTTGTTCTCTCTCCCTCACCTCTTGGTCTCCCTCTCCTCCTGGTCTCACCTTTCTCTCTCTCTTCTCTCTCTATCTTTCTTTCTCCCCCTTGTCTCTCATTCTCTCTCTCGCTCCTCCTTCTCTCTCTTTCTCTCCTTCTCTCTCTCTTCCCTGTCTCTCTCTTGTTCTCTCTCCCTCACCTCTCGGTCTCCTGTTTTCTCTCTCTCTCCTCCAGGTCTCTCTCTCTTTCTTCTCTCTTCTTGTGTCTCTCTCTTTTTCGCTCTCTCTCCTTCTCTCTATTTCACTCTCTTTCTCTCTCACACACTTTATCTCACCCTTTTTCTCTCCCTCCTTCTATCTCTCTCCCTCTCTCTCCTCCCTGTCTCTCTCTTGTTCTCTCTCCTTCACCTCTTGGTATCCCGTTTTCTCTGCCCCTCCAGGTCTCTCTCTCTCTTTCTCTCTGTCTTCTCTCTATTTCACTCTCTTTCTCTCTTACACACTTTATCTCACTCCTTCCTTCTTCTCCCTCTCCTTCTCCCTCTCCCCCTCTCCTCCTGGTCTCCCTTTTCTCTCTATCTTTTTTTCTCCCCCTTGTCTCTCATTCTTTCTCTCTCTTTTGTCTCTCTTCTCTCTCTTTCTCTCTCCCCTTGTTTCTCTCTCTTCTCTCTTCTCCCTGTCTCTCTCTGGTTCTTTCCCTCACCTCTTGGTCTCCCGTTTTCTCTCTCTCTCTCTCCTCCAGGTCTCTCTCTATTTCTCTCTTTCTTCTCTCTCTCCCCTCATTTCTCCCCCTCTCTCCTTCCTCTCTCTCTCCTTCTTCTCTCTCTCCCTCTCTCTCTCCCCTTAATTCTCTCTCTCTCTCCTTCCTATCTCTCTGTTTCTCTCTCTCTCTCCTCCCCCCCTCTCTCTCTCCTTATTTCTCTCTCTCTCCTTCTGCTCTCTCTCTCCTCTCTTTCCGCTCTCTTTATTTCTCTCTCCTCCCCCCCCCCTCTCTCTCTCTCCCCCTTACTCTCTCCCCTTCTCTCTCTCCCCTTAATTCTCTCTCTCTCATTCCTCTCTCTTTCCCTCTCTCCCCTTATTTCTCTCTCTCTCTCTCTCTCCCCTTCCTCTCTCTTTTTCTCATTCTCTTTCTCTCTCTCTCCTTCTCCCCCTCTCTCTCTCTCTCCCCTTGCTCTCTCCCCCTTGTACTCTCTGTCTCTCTATCTCTCTATCCTTCCTCTCTCCCCTTCTCTGTCTCTCTCTCTCCTTCCTCTCTCTCTCTCCTTCTCTCTCTCTCTCTCTCCTTCTCTCTCTCTCTCTCCCCCCTACCACCCCGGCACAGTGTAGGATACCTGCGGACTCCTGACCTTCCCATGTAAGCCTCCATCCCATCTCTCCCTATTTACATTCTATTAAACTTTGTATAAGTCAATCAATAACATCATAACGCAGTAAAATAATGGAGATGGGCACCCGCCTCTCAGGATTACAGGTTATTGAAGGGCAATTGCTAGAAAATTGCTCAAATCCAGCCTTAGTGATGCAATGATTCACTTGTGAGCTTACCCAGAATCCTGCCGGCTGGATTAGAGGACACGTTTGGGATTCAGGCTAGAAGCGGCACTGAGTTGTGTTTGCGCAGGGCGGCGGGGGCACGCAGCAAGATGTAATTGTATCAAAGATTAAGCAGCTCGCAGCAGCCCCGACGACGGCAAATAAAAGACTCAAATCCTCGTCATCAATGCAGGATGAGGCTTTGCATTTGGCATTGACTTTCTTGTTGACATCTCGAGGGGGGACACAGCTGGGGGCCGGTGGCCCTATGCCGGCCACTGCCGAGATTCCAAGGGCTGGGATTTGGGGGCCGACGACTAAAAATAAAGCAATTATAACTCTTTGCTCTGCACGGCTCATGTGGTGGAGAGTTAATGACGGGCAATGGATTCATATCACTCTACGAGGTGGAGAGGTTCATGGCCATAATGAAGAGCCGTAAAAACAACAATCGTCGTCCTGACATCTTCATATCCTCTCAATCTCCACTTTAAGGAGCGTTTTACGCAAAACCTTTTTTTTTTCTTTTTAAAATTTGTAATTAATCTTTAAAATTTTTAATTAATCTTTGTTTCTGTTGGTTTTATGAACTTTCATTATCAACAGTGTTTATTATTGGGGAAGAAATATTTTATTTGGCAGGCTGCATGCACATAGATTATTGAATGGTCAACCAGGATGCAAATGTTTATTTCGATTGGGTCGCATGCAAATTACTTTTTCTGTTTCTATATTTTTATTGGATTTTCAAGGAAATACAGAGCAGAACAGTATAAGGAATAGTGCGTTATCCAGGGCTATGAGAAACTAGTATTAAAAACAATGTAAAACCTTTGGTGGCCCACATTTTATTGACCTTCATGCCTGCTTCAAGCTGAAGTTAATGAAAAAAAAAATGCAGTGTTAAAATCAATGTAAATAAACACAATTGATGGAATTAATCCCATAAAGAAGAACCTTAATCATATAAACACTGTCCATATACACTATATTGCCAAAAGTATTGGGATGCCTGCCTTTACACGCACATGAACTTTAACCAACCGCCCACTGTCAATTGCAGCTCTTGTGGCGGGCCACCGTCATATGACGGCATCTGAGAAACACGGCCGCGCGCGCGATCAGGGGTGAACAGCCATTGGGCATGGCTACCCTGTTTCCCCCGAAAATAAGACCTAGCGTGATTGTCAGTGATGGCTGCAATATAAGCCCTACCACCCAAATAAGACCTAGTTAAAGTCCTTGTAGGTCTTATTTTCAGGGTAGGGCTTATTTTTGGGGAAACAGGGTAGGGCTTATTTGGGGGGTAGGGCTTATATTGCAGCCATCACTGACAATCACGCTAGGTCTTATTTTCAGGGAAACAGGGTAGAAAAAGGGGGTAACTAATGCGCTCAGCCAATGCGGGTAAAATGAATAAGTGGAGAAAGCAGCCAACATATAAGTGATCTCACACTGTAATAAGGTCAATAAAAATGGGGGGTATGTGACGCTAACCCCTCAATAAATAATTAAACTAGAAAATCTCCAATAGTAAGTGATTGCCTAATGATGGGTAACCTTATGATATTGTACATATAACTTAACATAAGATGTAATATTCATAAAAACATATAATATAATAACAATAATAATGAATAAGTGAAATAATGTGACCAATAAATAAGGGCATGGGCATGGCTGTTCACCATGTGAACGGCCGCGATTACGTCACGGCTGATCACAATGGGAATTCCCCACTTTAGACCGCGCATGCGCGCGATCGGGAGTGCGCAGCGCGGTCATGTCGGTGGCGACGTGTTCCCAGGAACACTGCTCGTCACCGACAAGGGGAAACAGCCAATGCCTGGCGGCTGTTTACCACGTGATCGGCTGTGATCCATTCACAGCCGACCACTAAATGTAAACAAAGACCGGTTACTAGCTGTTACCGGCTCTTCTCTCCTCACACACCGTTACCAGTGTGAGGAGAGAAGAGCCAGGAGCAGTGAGTTACCGATCTTTGTGTGTAATGCAGTAACTGCACCAACACAAAAAAAGAGAACCTGTCACATCGCCCCCCCCCCCCCCATTACAGCTGTCACCCAACAGTCACCACATCAGTGTTTGCACCATAGCTTGTAGACTCTATAACTTTCACAAAAACTAAATAATATACACTAATTAGGGTTATTTTTACCAAAGACATGTAGCCATATACATTTTGGCCAAAATTTATGAAGAAATATCACTAATTTGTAAAATTTTATGACAGAAACAAATAAAAAGTCATTTTTTCACCAAATTTTCAGTTTCTTTTTTAATTTATAGCACAAAAAATTAAAAAAACCACTAGTGATTAAATACCACCAAAAGAAAGCTCTATTTGTGTGAAAAAAAGGACGCAAATTTCATTTGGTTACAGTGTTGCATGACTGAGTAATTGTCATTCAAAGTGTGAGATAACTGAAAGCTGAAAATTGGTCTGGTTAGGAAGGGAGTGAAAGTGCCCTGTAGGCAAGTGGTTAATGGCATCCCAGTCTTATGCCCCGTACCTCACGGTTGGATTTTTCAACAGGAAATGTTGGATGTGAGCTTGTTGTCGCAAAGTCCGACTGTGTGTATGCTCCATCGAACATTTGCTGTCGGACTTTCCGCCAACAAATGTTTGCTAGCAGGTTCTCAAATTTTCCGCCTACAAAACGTTGTTGTCGTAAAGTCCGATCGTGTGTACTCAAGTCCGTCGCACAAAAATCCACGCATGCTCAGAAGCAGAAGCGGTTGGTCTTGTAAACTAGCGTTCGTAATGGAGAATTAACATTTGTCACGCAGCAAATTAGGAAATCTCCAAATGCAGCGCACAATTCTCTTCTTCTTTAATGGGATAATAATGAAGCTTTGCTGGTGATACTGATGGAGTTATTACAAACAAATTTTCAAAGGCTTTTTTTTTCAAGTGATATCAAGAATAATAATAATAATAAAAATAGCACAAAATAAAAAACGCAAAAAGAAAAGCGCGAATCAACACTCACCAAACTTCTACTAACACAAAATTAGCAGAAGGAGCCCAAAGGGTGGCGCTAAAGATCTGAAAAAAACATGTAGTACGTCTAGTACGTCACTACGCTCGTAATTGTTGGCCAAGATTTGTGTGACCGTGTGCAAGACAAGTTGAAGCCAACAACCTTCAAACAAAAATCCACGGTTTTGTTATCGTGTGTAGGGTTCAATATTAGGTTGGCCCACCCTTTGCATCTATAACAGCGTCAACTCTTCTGGGAAGGCTGTCCACAAGGTTTAGGAGTGTGTCTATGGGAACGTTTGACCATTCTTCCAGAAGCGCATTTGTGAGGTCAGGCACTGATGTGGGCGAGAAGGCCTGGCTCACAGTTTTCACTCTAATTCATCCCAAAGTTGTTCTAAGTTCCTCCACCCCAAACTCGCTCATCCATGTCTTTATGAACCTTGTTTGTTCGCTGGTGCGCAGTCATGTTGGAACAGGAAGGGGCCATCCCCAAACTGTTCCCACAAAGTTGGGAGCATAAAATTGTCAAAAATGTCTTTGTACGCTTCCCTTCACTGGAACTAAAGGGCCAACCCCTGAAAAACAACCCCACACCATAATCCCCTCTCGCCAAATGATTTGGACCAGTGCACAAAAGAATGTCCATAAAGACATGAATGAGTGAGTTTGGGATGGAGGAACTTGACTGGCCTGCACAAAGTACTGACCTCAACCCGATAGAACACCTTTCGGATTAACTAGAGCGGAGACTGCGAGCCAGACCTTCTCGTTCACATCAGTGCCTGACCTCACAAATGCGCTTCTGGAAGAATGGTCAAACAATCTCATAGACACACTGCTAAACCTTGTGGACGGCCTTCCCAGAAGAGTTGAAGCTGTTGTAGCTGCAAAGGGCGGGCCAACTCAATATTGAACCCTACGGACTAAGACTGGGATGCCATTAAAGTTCATGTGCATGCAAAGGCTGGTGTCCCAATACTATTGGTAATATAGTGTATATCCAGAAAGTGCACAGTGAAACAAGTATAATTGTGCACCTGACACTAAATAAAATCAAATAAAAATACAATCATAATAGAAAATCAAATAAAAAATAGTCCCAAATGAAACTTCATTCAAGGTGAGAAAGAGATCCAGGGATAGCCAATGTGACACCACGGAAGTATCCACAAAAGGGGGTTACCAAAAAGCCAGTGACCCCCCTCTTTCAGGGAAATCAGCAAACACTCAATCAAATGATAGATCCAATGACAGCCAATCCAGCGCGTCCTCACCCGCAATCAGTAGGTCATGCATATGCAAGATAAAGGCAAGGCATCCAATTATATCAAAAGATTATTGACCTTATATTTATGACGATGGTAAACAGCATGTATAACATCAAAAGCCACAGGTCCGTCTCCAGTAACAAAGATGGCCGAACATCAATTGCGCATGTGCTGTAGCGTGTGTGCGTGGCTCCACCCTACTCGTTTAGTCAGAAATGACATCATCAGGGGCCCTTTTTTCTTAAAGCTGAAAAAAATGGTTTCTCTACAGATTTTGTTACATTACTTTCCTGCAATGAATTATGTCTCGTTATGTGCAGGCTGTTAGATTCTAGAGAAATATTCACCACAGGGCTGTCCTGTCCTCTTCCTGCTCTTGAACTTCTGGTGCTTTGGTGGTTAACACAGGGCTGGTACAAGGGGTGGGCCAGAGGGGCAGCTTTCCAGGGAGCTGTGGTGGGTGGGCAACTTGTAAGGGGTAGTAGAAGGGGGGGTGACACTTCCTCCATGTTCACATTCTCATTGGACGTCAAGTGTGGAGGGCCTATCTCGGGGTGGCTTCTTCTGGACTATGCTAGGCACTTTGAATAGAGTCACTGTCTTACACATGGGGTACCTCAGCCTGAAGAATGGCTGTACTCTACTTGACTCCCTCAATGTTAATGTACATCACTTTGGTCACTGTTGAATTTAGGAGGGACACGTTGAGCCAATGCCCTCTCCATCTGTCCAACCTATTTCTGCTACCTCACTCCCAGTACCGGAATGGGGTCCGGCCGTGCGTCTAGTGCAGACTCCATGCGTTTAACTCTTCCTCTTCCGAACCTGTGCACAGACTGAGAACCTCTGCGGTGCTGATCTGCTCATGCTGCTATGGGAGATGGACCTACTCATGAAGACAGTGCCGACAACAACTCCTCCTGCGAGAGGCTATCCCACCTGTCACATGTACACACTTACGACGGTAACCAATTGTGTCTTCACACTGTATTAACTCTTATACTGCTATCTTCATACCCTAGTGTGTTTAACGGACCCATGTGTGCCGGTTACTTGCATTACACCCAGGGCCGTTTTTAAGGCAGGGCAAAAGGGGCAGCTGCCCTGAGCCCTGTCATTGTTGTGGGGCCCAAAGCAGCTGCCTCATACTTGCCAACTATCCTGGTTCAAATTCCCTCATCCCTTGAGGTTTTAGTCCCGTGCTGTGTCCCAATATCTCATATGCAAATGGCGGTGGCATTCATATGTAAATAGCGACGGCTGGCGCTCATATCCACAGTAATCTCTAGCAACCAATCAACAACCAGAAATCATGTGCTGTAACTTCTAGCAACTAATCAGTGAGCCGTAATGTGTGCTGTAACCTCTAGCAACCAGTCAGTGAGCTGTAATTATACACTGTAACCTCTAGCAACCAATTGCAATCGCTGCCTGATCTGATTCAGTAAACTGATTTTGAGTCTAGCTGCTATTTATTGAATGTCTCAGAGCAGGTGGAGAGCGAAACTGTATGGGGAGGCCCCAAAAATAGTTTTGCCCAGGGTCCAATCAATATTAAAGACGGGCCTGATTACACCCCTTTAGTAACTTCATACCAGGCAAGGACAACGTTTCAAAAGCTTTACTGAAAACTCTCTGCATACAGAACAAAGTGCACAGGCTTTTCCTAACATCCCTAATCCCAAACTCAGGCTTTGTAGCTGCCCGGTCATACCTGTACAGAATAAAATCCATCGTGGCAAAGCTCCAGAACTTTGTAGCAACCTAGGTAGGTGCTAGAGGTAGGATTCTTTGTTAGGATAGGTAAATTTAAGCAGGCCTGGCTGGTTGCTAGGCCTGTTTGTTTCATTCTGGGCTGGGAGAGGCTCATGGTAGCAGCTGGTAACTCACAGGCAGCATCACTGAGACCTCCCTCTTCTTTCCAGAGTTTGCTGGAAAGTTCTGGAAAGAGAGGAAGAGGAGAGGTGGAGCTGCCTGGGGTGTTTGAGGGAGCCCTAACCAATCCCCAACCTGGATTGGCAGGGGGTAGGAGTTGTCAGGAGGAAGAGCTGGAGTGAGAGAGTGTGGAGGCTGTCAGGGCCTTTGAGGGAGCTCCCCAGTCTGGGGGGAGGGGTGACCTTGGGCATGGGCTCGGGTGCAGTCGAGACCGCCTTCAGGAATGCATCAAGAGGTTTTGGACCGTAGGCACAAGAGAGAGCAAAGAGAGGACAGCGGGAGAGAGCACTACAGGGGGTCCGAACGCCCGACCTACGAACCTCTCCTACTTACGAACCGGGCCATTTTGCGCGGACCCTCCGCCATTCTGTGCGGCCAGTCGGAACCTCGGAAAATGTCGGAAAACATCGGTAATTTGTCGCGCATGCGCAGAACGGCATTCGACGGAACATCGGAAATGTCCGTAATTGTCGCTCTGCGCATGCGCGGCCGACTTACGGACATTTCCGATTTACAAACAGGAGGACAGTCCCTAACGGGGAACCCCTGTACTAAGAGACTCCAGGAAAGACAACTGGTCGCAACCAAGAGGGCTGGTGAGTGAGGCACAGTTGGGAGGACTGGGGGGTCACGCCTGAAAGGCTTGGGTGCATGCAGTCTGAGATGGTTACAGAACCAGAAGCGTGGACTGTGGTGAAAGGGGCAGCGGAGAGAGGCAGCTGCAGCCAGTAGGGCTGGCAGGGCCTGAAGATGGCTTACTGGGCTCAGTAGCTATGTGTACGACAGCGAGCACCAGAGACTTTCTATTTTGCTACACTATATGGGCCCACGGTCCCTGCCTGCAAAGGGCAATTGCTAAAGGCCTGGCTGAGCCAGTGTTAGTCCTAACCACTTTGTGCTAGTTGTGCCTTGAGATTAAAGAGGAAGTGATGTGCAGGAGGAGAAATGGAGTGTATACTGGACTGTATACAGGTGTCCTAAGCAAGTTCTACCAATTTTACTGGGCATCTCATATTTCCCTTACCCCATCTAAGTTCAATCCCCTCAATAAAACTAAAAAAACAAAGCATGTGGACTGTTCTATGTCTCTGAGTGTTTGAGAAGTGAATGCCGGGCTGGGCAGGGTGACAGACAATCCAACATTTCAGCAGCCCCTATTTAATATTTAAATTTTTATTACAAATGGAATAACAAGGACTGTATATGATAAGATAATTTCACCTATACATGAGAAAAGGTCTCCACCCCCCTTTCCCTCATGATAATGTAAAAGCTTCCTGCCAATATGCATTTTCAGTTATTGCCAATGCTGATCCAGAAGCAACCCTCAACTTTAGAGGGAGAGCAATAATTCTAGCACTAGACCTCCTCTGTAACTCTAAACAGGTAACCTGTAAAAATGTTTAAAGTGTTGCCAATGAAGATTTTTAAGTATCGTAGTTTGTCGCTATTCCACGAGTGTGCGCAATTTTAAAGCGTGACCTGTTAGGTATCTATTAGGTATTATTTTTATATTTTACCAAAAAATTGTGTTATGTATTGTGTTTTTTTGCATTAAAATTCATTAAAGTGTATTTTCCCCCCAAAAATTGCATTTGAACAACCGCTGCGCAAATACCATGTGACATAAAAGATTGTAACAATAGCCATTTTATTCTCTAGGGTCTCTTCTAAAAATAAAATATATAATGTTTGGGGGTTCTAAGTAATTTTCTAGCAAAAAACACAGATTTTTGCTTGCAAACAAAAAAGTGCCATAAAAGGCCTGGTCTTTTAAGTGGCTAGTCAAGTCATTTTCAAACATAACAATGGCTTTTTGATTCCGATTGGATGTTAGTCAGAAATGAATGTTCAATGTATAGAAGTTAAAGATCTGACAGCCCCCGCAAGGGCCCAGAAAAGGAGAAAAAAAAACTAACAAATTATGGGCAACTGAGACTAGATAAGTTTAAGGTAGGAAGTTCATATCCAAGCCAAGGTTCCGAATCACTGAGTAATTTTGATTGAGAGTCAGTGAGGAAGCCAGAAAGTTTCTTTCATAACTTCTCACAAGGCCACCATAGGTTTCTTCAAAATTCTGGCAATAGTCTATTTAGTCATGAATAGGGATGGGCCTGGTGTTCGTTTCCAACCCATGTTCAAATCGAACATCGGCCGTTCGTCCGCTCGTCGAGTTCAGAACTCTGAGGGGCGTTCGCATCAAATTCGTGTGATGCGAACAGTCCACAATGCACTGCGCCAGTCGCAGTGCATTGCTGGCTGATGATTGGCCAAGCATGCACTGTGCTTGGCCAATCATAGAGCCAGCAGCGAGGAGAGCAATAATTGGCCACAGGCAGGATGCCTGTGGCCAATTATAGCTCAGGGGGTTTAGTACACGCCCCACAATATATAAGGCCGCCGCGCCGGCGGCCTTGTGTAGTGTGTTCCGGCATTGAGGGAAAGAGGATTGATAGGCAGGGACAGTGTACACTATATTTCAATCATTTCTGTGTGGGGAAAGTGTAGGGAAAGAGGAAAAATAGGCAGGGATAGTGTGTTCTTGTCAGGCATTTGCGTGTGGGGAAAGTGCTGTTCTCTACCAATCCAGCCATCTGCAGGAGTTAGTGTGTGTGCTGTGTGAGTCCAGCACAGTATACAACCTGAACCTGTATTTTGTGCAGGAGTCCAGAAAAAACGTCCGTTTTTAAAACTCCTTTTTGCATTGATACATGTCCCCTGGGGCAGGACCCGGGTCCAAAAAACCTTTTTTATGACAATAACATGCATATTGGCCGTTATAATTAGCACTTTAGATTTCGAACGTTCGCATCCATTGTAACTAATAGGGTTCTAACGTTCGCGCAAACTTTCAGTCCGTTCGCAAGTTCTGGCGCGAACCGAACCCAGGGGTGTTCGCCCTCATTCCTAGTCACGAATAAAAGGAAGGTGGCAAACTTTTGTTTGGGATTAATGAGCCCTGGGATAGGGCTGTGTTAAAGACCTAATTTAGGACCTTTCTGGACCGTGACATGAAACAGAGTTTGGATAAGGCCATAAGGATTTCAATTTTGGACAAGACCACCATGTACAGAACACCTAATCCAGTGGTCTCCAAACTGCAGCCCGGGGGCCAGATGTGGCCCTTTGCATGCTTTTATCCAGCCCTTGGGGCACTATTTCATCCACTGATACCAACAATGGGGCTTAATTCCCTGCATACGAATGCCTATGAATGGGTACAATTCCTCCGTATGACACCAATGATGGGGCACAATTCCTCTCAACGACGCCAACAATGGAGCCTAATAACATCAATGATGGGGGACAGTTCCTCCCACTGACACCAATAATGGGGCACAATTACTCCCACTGCATCAAACGATGGGGCATTATTTTTCCCCACTGATGCTGGGACATTTTCTACTCCCAATGGCCACAGTCCGACCCCCCCCTGAAGGACAGTAAACTGTCCCTTTGCTTAGAAAGTTTGGAGACCTGAACGGTCACATCTCTAGAATCACCTGTTATGCCGCGTACACACGGTCGGAATTTCCGATGGAAACAGTCCGATGGTAGCTTTTCATCTAATTTTTCGACCGTGTGTATGCCCATCGATCTTTTTCTGTCGGACTTTGGATTGAGAGCCTGTTCTTAATTTTTCTGACGGAAAACCTTTCTATCGGATTTTCCGATCGTGTGTATGCAATTCCGACACGCAAAATTCCAACGCATGCTCGGAAACAATTTGACGCATGCTCAGAAGCATTAAACTTCCCTTTTATAGTGCCGTTGAACATGTTGTATGTTGCGGTGTTATTGACCGTCGGAATTTGGTGTGACCGTGTGTAGGCAAGACAGTTTGAGCGAAATTCCATCGGGATTCCGACGGGAAAACCATCAGAGCTTTTTCCGACGAGAATTCCGACCGCGTGTACGCGGCATTACTGTAGGATGGGACCACTGTCACAGTCTCGGTACCAACTGAAGAGGACCTTATCCTGTAGGCTGCTTCCAATATAGTCGTGTATAGTAGAATTGACCTATTTGAGAGCAGATCTTGCTCCACTTCTCAGGAGATACTGGTTGTATCAAGTTGTGTTGCAAACAAGTTTTTGAACCACCATAATAACCACCATCATAAAGATGGCTTTTTGGTTTCGATTGGATTTTAGTTGGAGCTGGACATACACTAATGTGCCCTTATAGTTTATCAAAATCGACTTCTTTCATACGTATAGTAAATAGGAAACAAAATATACAACACATAGGTTGCGTCTTTTTTCAACCTCACCTACTATGTAACTATGTAACAACAGCATCTTTAAAAAAATATATATATATTTTTAAATCCTTAGCGCCAAACGGACACACATATGCGCTTGTAGCATGCTCACTCGGTGTCCCCATCACTGTGACCAGGTTATCACCGCTCACTGTTGATAATCCAAAGCCAGTAGGATGTGCTTCTTATCACATGATCACTGTGACAGCCAATCACAGTGATCACATGGCCGTAGGGCCCAGAAAACATGTCCGGCGGGCCCTCTGAAATGTATATTTCATTAAAAGGCTGGCTCCCAGCGGTGGGAGGGGTTAAACAAGTAGTAGAGAATTAAAGGTAAATTGACAGAAAATAAAGTCGTCAATTCTTCAAAGATTCTGTAAATCACTTACAGATATAAACATTACACTGTAATGACAACTTAATATGTGTTCCCTGAAAATACACTAAGCATTATAGACCAAGTTCTGCTTTGAGTTTTTTTTTTTTTTTATTGAATATTAATTGTATGTATTTTTTTTTCTTTTTTTCTTTAATAATTAATTTATTTATATTCAGTGTGCTTCACAAAGCTCTGTCCGCTTCAGTCTCTGCCCTAACAGAGATTACAATATATTATCATGCAGTCACACCCCCACAAACAAACATTAGAAACAAATTGGCATGAAAAACAATTCTTTATTTTTATTTTTTTTGGTAATGGAATTCTTAAGCAGGTGGATCCCTGATGGAACGTGAGCTTGGGACTCCTGTATAACTTTATTTTGATTTTTTTTTTGGTCCACATACCATTTATAATAACATTGGGTAAAATTGATTCCATCTGGATGCAATTTCCAATCAAAATATGGTTATTTCATTAATTAAATCATTTATTTTTTTGTTTTGTTTTATTTTTAAAATGTATTTATTTATATATTCAGTGTGCTTCACAGAGCGCAGTTCACTTCAGTCTTTAAAGCGGTTCAACACTGTGTTTGAAGTTTTTTTTTTTTTAGTGTAATGTGCAGTAATGTGCTTTGCATAATTATTACTCACCTGTTTGAGTTCTTGGTGTTCCTGCTGCTGTTTTTCGTCCGCAATGTGGAGTTTGAAAACCGGTTCATGACTGCTTCCATCTTCCGTGTGGGCACCTGAAACCACACAGGCCCCTTTCTTCCGGGTTGCTGGCCCACAATGCCGACATCTCGCGAGATTTCGGAAGATGTGACCGAAATCTCACGAGATTTCGGAGGATGTGACCGAAATCTCGCGAGATTTCGGAAGATGTGACCGAAATCTCGCGAGATTTCGGAAGATGTGACCGAAATCTCGCGAGATTTCGGAAGATGCCCGCACAGACTCCTGGGATCAATGACACCAGATCCCAGGAGACAGTGCGTCGTGATGAGGATCCCCGCACAGACCCCGCCCACCCCCGCAGAGCCAGAAGACCGGAAGTCATCGATTACAAGGTAAGTGGAAAAAAAAAAAAAACACATTTCATTTAGTACTCTTTGCCTGATTTGGAAGGCAAAGAGCTTTACTAAATGAAATGTGTGCAGAACCGCTTTAACCCTAACATAGCTTACACTATGACATCATACAGTCACACACCCACAAACATACGCTAGAGCAGGGGTCTTCAAACTATGGCCCTCCAGTTGTTCAGGAACTACAATTCCCATCATGCCTAGTCATGTCTGTGAATGTCAGTGTTTTACAATGCCTCATGGGATGTGTAGTTCCGTAACAGCTGGAGGGCCATAGTTTGAGGATCCCTGCACTAGAGCCATTATGGGATGGAAAACAATTACAATTTCAGCATTTATTTTTGGTAATCCACAAAAGTGGAACATTCAAACTTTAGGCAGTTGGATCCCTGGTACAAAACAGAATTCAAATTATTTTTGTTAGTTTTAAAAATATATATATTTACTTTTGACATACTGTTTACAATAATATGTTCCATTTAAGTACAGTTTCCATTTTGCAATTAAAATCATTTTGATGTTAAGAATTCAGTTTATTTATTTAGTTATTTGTTTGGTAATCCACAAAAAATACAGACAGAACATGCAAACTTTAGACAGATGGATCCCTGGTTGAAATTGATCTTAGGACTCTGCTTCCTTAAACGTATATTGTATTTATTTATTTTTTGTAATTTAAAAAATATATATTTTTCACATGCCATTGATAACAATGAGTAAAACGGGTTCATCCTAGTTTCCATTTTGCAAAGAAAAAAACAAAAAAAAAACAACATCAACAACAGAAAGCACCTAATAACTTACAGGGAAATATAGGAAAACATATCTGATTCTTGTTGGAAAGGTGATATAAAAAAAATTTTAGTTTCACTAGTGATATTCAGAATGACAAAATAAACTTGGTGGCGGTCTTTCCAATTTAAGTTTGAGATAAATACCTCTGTAATTAAATATAAACCAGGAAAGGAGGAGGAAACACAGTTGGCCATATTTTTTTTTTTTTTAATGGCTTCTCCTATTACTATTTGATTAATAAACCTTTATTTTTTTAATGTGTTACTAAAAGCAATGTTTAATTAGACTGTATTGCTGTACATGAGAGATATGTATGTACCTCCAGTGGTACAATGCTGCCCCCTGGTGGGCAGAAGTTTTCATTACATTTAAGGAATCAGAACTATTCGGAAATTCTTTTTATAGGCAAAGATTGCTAGATTCTGGGTCAGTCTAAAGCTGATATTTCAGTGTTTGGTAGTTTTTGGTGAGTTAAACCAGCTGGCAATGTGATGGTGCGTTCCCAGATCTGCACTTTGACTGTGCACACTATGAGGGGCTCTCACCGTCCCTTTTCCTAAGTTCCTGTGTTTGTACAACTTTATATCTCGATCAGATCAACCTTTTCCCTCAAGGAAAGCCTCCAACCTTTCCAGCTTGCCACCTTGGCATCGGCATTCTGCAGCCTGTTTAACCAATTTGCATGACCATAGTCACCTGGGCCAAATTCAATGCATAGAACTTTTTGCTGGGGCTCCGGGAATTCATCTGGGAGAACAAAGCTCTCACCTTCCACGCCCATCCAGAAAGCTTCACACTTGTCCTGGTTGACCTTTGATGCCTCTGTATACCACCTCCTGCGCCTTCCCAGTCCCAGAGACAAAAACAGAAGCATCATCAGCATAGGCAACAACTTTCAAAGCAGGATCACCAGCGATGCCCAAAGGTACCCCACACAATGGTCCACTCTCTAGCCTTCTAATGAAGGGGTCGATTGCAAATACATATAGCAGAGGACTCAATGGACACCCCTGACGCACACCCAAGCCGACCACAAAGGGCTGCCCGACCCAACCATTAACCAGAGGAAAGCTTTTAGCCCCTTTGTACAAAATCTTGATCCAATCAATGAACCCCCCCCCTCCAGGCCATATTTGCCAAGAAGGAGCCATAAGTACTCATGATTAACCCGATCAAAGGCCTTAGCCTGATCCAATGTCAGCAAAAATGTACCACAGCCAGCAGCCCTACAACGCTTCAAGGCCTCCCGGACAGCTAACACTGCTGAGAAAGTGCTTCTACCCTGGACCGAGCAGTGCTGGTGGTGGGATAACAAACTGCCTGCCACTGGTGATAATCGGCAGAAAAAAATCTTTGCCAGTTTCTTTCTATTGACATTAAGAAGACTAATGGGGTGCCAATTCCCAATCATCAAAGGATCTTTACCCTTTGACAGAAGGATCACTGCAGATTGCCTCATGGAGTGAGGGAGAGAACCCTCCTGCAAACAGCCATTAAAAACCTCCGCAAGGTAGGGAGCCAGGATCGTCTTAAAACATTTATAAAATTTGGCTGTCAAACCATCTGGCCCTGGCGTTTTCTTGATGGCCAGTTTATCAATAGCCTGGATTACCTCATCTGCAGTGATTTCATCTGTCAAATTCATCAAAGAAACATTACTCTCCAGACCTGGTGTCCAGTCCAAAAAAGCCAACATCCTTGTCCGATTAAGGTTCCTTCCTCCCAGGAGATCGGCATAGTATGACCTGACAACCTCCAGGATCCCTGACCTAGACTTCGTCAGAGAGCCCGTACTGTCCTTCAGGCCATTGATCGTCTTAACCGCTACACTCTGTTTACAGTTCTGGTAAGGGTCAGGCGAATGGTATTTCCTGTAATCCCTCTCCTGAACCAAAGAAGCGTGTCGGTCATATTGATGTCTCCTAAGGAGGAGCTTCACCTCTTTGCTTCTGCTTCTTTCTTCCTATGGCCTTGAAAAGCCCAACAGTCCGCTGTTTTACAAGCTCCCACCATTCTGACTTAGCCCCCATACACACGGTCGGAAATTCCGATGGGAAATGTCCGATCGGACCATGTTGTCGGAAAATCTGCCCGTGTGTGGGCTCCATCTGACTTTTTCCGTCGGAATTTCTGCCGGAAAAAATTTGAGATCCTGCTCTCAAATTTTCCGACAACAGAATCCGATCAGACTTTTTCTGATCGTGTGTAGAGAATTCCAACGGACAAAATGCCACGCATGCTCAGATCAAATTACGAGACCAAAGCTATTGGCTACTAGCCTCTACGTAGTTCCGTCATACACAACGAACGTCACCATGTTCAGAATGATCGGATTTTCCGACAACTTTGTCCGACCGTGTGTATGCAACACCAGTGTCGGACAAAATCCGTCTGAAATTTTGTGGTCGGAATTTCCGACCATGTGTATGGGGCATTACTGTTGCGAAAGTCTAGGATAGTTACCTGTGCTTTAAAAAAATCCTCAAAGGATTGTCTTAGTCTCTCGTCTTCCAGAAGGGCCGAATTCAATCTCCAGATACCCCTCCCCTAGGTGGCATGTCTGAGGCATTCAAAGTCACAGATAGAATACAGTGATTGGAAAACTCCACTGCCTGACACACAGGTGCCAAAAAAGCAGAGTCTCCCTTTAAAAAAAAAAAACTATCTATCCTACTCTGACTAATACCTCGCTGAAAAGTGAACCCTGCGCTGTCTGGGCAGCGCTTAATGTGCGCATCTACCAGACCTGCTTTCCTAACTATCGTATTGAGAAAAAGGCTGTCATAGCCCAGCTTATCTCTGAAACCTCTCCTGTCGTTAGACCTAGTAATGGTGTTGAAATCACCTCCAAAGATAACCTGCTGGGCCTTAAAAAGAAAAGCCTAAGGGTCCTTTCACACGGGGCGGATCCGTAATGATCCGCCCTGTGAAGATCCGCTGCTCAGCGGGGATCGCTCCGCTGATCCCCGCTGAGCCGGCGAATGACAGGGCTGTGCAGGGACCGCCCTGTCAGATCTCCGCTCTCCCCTATGGGGGATTGGATGAACACGGACCGTCTGTCCGTGTTCATCCGATCCGCTCTGCAGACGGATGGAAAAATAGGGTTTTCCTCCGTCTGCAGAATCGGACAATAGCGGAGGCGGACGATATCTGGTGTCAGCGGATGCTCATCTGCTGACACCCACTATGCCATAGGGGTACATGTATGTCCCTTTTTCATCCGAAAACGGATGGATGAAAAACGGACATACGGTCCCCAAGTGTGAAAGGGGCCTTAATCTTTGTAAAGAGGCATTTTCTGTCCCACTTAGTCTGGGAACCATAGATGTTAATCTGGTGCAGGTACTTCCCCCTCACAGAGATGTCCAAGACCATGCATCTCCCAATCTCTACCTCAATTACCCACCGGCACGTTACCATACCAGAAAAAAGGGGCGCAACCCGCTGTAAGGCTCGGCCGCAAGAGACCAAAATGAGGGACCACGTCTCCACTCCTTCTTTGCCAGATGTATATCGGCCAGACCACTCATATAGGTCTCTTGCAAAAACAAAATGGCAGCATCAAACTCGCTGAGCAAAAATAAGGCCATATGACCAGCACTTACTGATCTTAAGCTGGCAACATTAATGGTTGCCACTTTTAACGAAGTGGGAACTGCCATTAGGGTAATCGAGGCAGCCGTTTCTTAGCCTAACTACGCTCCCTGGAGAACCAGCGCGCTTCATTGTCGTTATCTGACAGGACCTCAAACTTATTTGCCAAAGGTAACTGTACCTCTTTTTTTTCCCCTTTCTTTTGCCCCTCCTCCTTTTATCCTCCAACCACTCCATATAATCCTTAGTCAAACCGGAATCAACAGCTTCCCCACTTCTACCCTCCCCTTCACCCCCTTACCCCCCACTCTCCCTTCCCTTGCCTACCACTAGGCCAGCCTCTTCACCATCCTCCCCACTCCTCTGCACCCCACGATCCTTAATAGAAACCTTGCAGCGTCGAGGGAGGGGGACTGGCACTGCACTTGATGCACCTGCCTCAGCACCTCTTGCTGCCTCTGAAATTTTGGAAGACATAGAAGGATTGGACACATTCTCGGTAGCTGATACCTTACTGATACCTACAACCCTCAGCAAGCCCATTGTCATTAAAGTTCACATCACCATCTTGCACACACACTGTACCTGCTTGGTGTGTTGTTACCTTTGCAATGTCATGAATGACGTTGGGGTGAGACTTCCCCCCAGTTGTTGCAGACTTCATGGTGAATCTTGCTCTCTCCATAGGTATCTCTTTCACAGGGCGAGGAACAGTGTCCATCTCCTCGTCATCATTCGGAGAATCCACACCCAAAGGGGATTCCAGCCTAGTGATGAACTCCAGCATGCCAGTACCTCCCTCAACCTCCTGCTCAGATGTTCCATATTGCTGCTGCAGAGGGAGGGGGACAGAGGCCTCTGCCATTGAAGGCTCCGCAGATGCCTAAGGGGTTAAACAGCTGGACTCATCCTCCGGGCCCACTTTCTCACTCTCTGCTGACTCGGTTGGTACCTGCATCTCCTCACTGATTGGGTCACTTTCCATGCAAGAAGCGGCTCCTCTTCTCAGTCAGCTAAACCCTTCCTCGTTTCTATATTTTTCTTAAAATTTTCCGCTATTGTCCTTCAGGGAGCTCACCAGTTCCTTCTGCTTCCTCACAGCTTCAAGCGTCAGCTTCAAGTCCTTCAACTGGCCTCAGAGACGGTCTCTTTTTACTGTATACTTTGGCACAAATCAGTTTTATCTTCCTAAATTTAGCCATCAAAACTAACAATTTCTCCTCTTTTTTCTCAATCCGTTTTAGCTTACCGACAGTCCTCTGTCTAAAGGCAGACAGGGACTCATCTCTCCTTGGGCCAGGCCCTTTATCTTCCACAGGCTGAGGCCTAGTCACAGGCCTATCCATGGTGCTCCCGCCAGGGTCCTCCCCAGGATCCAGCATTCCTCCTGAGGCAGAGAAGCAACTCTAGCCCCTGGTCTCTGGAAGCACAGGAGCTAAGGAACCAGCAACCTCACTGTCAAGTAGCAGAATGGCAGTTTCCCACCATGCCTGTGCTGAGTTCTTGGGTCTGTTCACCTGCTGTGCTCTTTATAAGGGATTACCACCATCCCTGTGCTGAGTTCCCGGGTCTGTACATCTGCTGTGCCCATTATGAAGGGTTCCCATCATCCCTGTGCTGAGTTCCCGGATCTGTACACCTGCTGTGCTCTTTATAAGGGGTTCCCACCATTCCTGTGCTGATTTCTCGGGTCTGTACACCTGCTGTGCTCTTTATAAGGGGTTCCCACCATTCCTGTGGTGAGTTTTTAGGTCTGTACATCTGCTGTGCCCATTATGAGGGGTTCCCACCATCCCTGTGCTGAGTTCCCGGGTCTGTACATTTGCTGTGTGCATTATGAAGCGTTCCCACCATCCCTGTGCTGAGTTCCCGTATCTGTACACCTGCTGTGCTCTTTATAAGGGGTTCCCACCATTCCTGTGCTGATTTCTCGGGTCTGTACACCTGCTGTGCTCTTTATAAGGGGTTCCCACCATTCCTGGCTGAGGCCTAGTCACAGGCCTATCCATGGTGCTCCCGCCAGGGTCCTCCCCAGGATCCAGCATTCCTCCTGAGGCAGAGAAGCAACTCTAGCCCCTGGTCTCTGGAAGCACAGGAGCTAAGGAACCAGCAACCTCACTGTCAAGTAGCAGAATGGCAGTTTCCCACCATGCCTGTGCTGAGTTCTTGGGTCTGTTCACCTGCTGTGCTCTTTATAAGGGATTACCACCATCCCTGTGCTGAGTTCCCGGGTCTGTACATCTGCTGTGCCCATTATGAAGGGTTCCCATCATCCCTGTGCTGAGTTCCCGGATCTGTACACCTGCTGTGCTCTTTATAAGGGGTTCCCACCATTCCTGTGCTGATTTCTCGGGTCTGTACACCTGCTGTGCTCTTTATAAGGGGTTCCCACCATTCCTGTGGTGAGTTTTTAGGTCTGTACATCTGCTGTGCCCATTATGAGGGGTTCCCACCATCCCTGTGCTGAGTTCCCGGGTCTGTACATTTGCTGTGTGCATTATGAAGCGTTCCCACCATCCCTGTGCTGAGTTCCCGTATCTGTACACCTGCTGTGCTCTTTATAAGGGGTTCCCACCATTCCTGTGCTGATTTCTCGGGTCTGTACACCTGCTGTGCTCTTTATAAGGGGTTCCCACCATTCCTGTGGTGAGTTTTTAGGTCTGTACATCTGCTGTGCCCATTATGAGGGGTTCCCACCATCCCTGTGCTGAGTTCCCGGGTCTGTATACCTGCTGTGCCCATTATGAGGGGTTCCCACCATCCCTGTGCTGAGTTCCTGGGTCTGTACACCTGCTGTGCCCATTATGAGGGGTTCCCACCATCTCTGTGCTGAGTTCCTGCTGTGTCCATTATGAAGAGATCCCACCATCCTTGTGCTGAGTTTCCAAGGTCTGTACACCTGCTGTGCCCATTATGAGGGGTTCTCACCATTCCTGTGCTGAGTTCCTGGGGTCCTTGACACCTGCTGTTCCCATTATGAGGGGTTCCCACCATCCCTGTACTGAGTTCCTGGGTCCTTCACACCTGCTGTGCCCATTATGAGGGGATCCCACCATCCCTGTGCTGAGTTCCCAGGTCTGTACACCCGCTTTGCCCATTATGAGGGGTTCCCACCATCCCTGTGGTGAGTTCCTGGGTCTGTACACCTGTTGTGCCAATTATGAGGGGTTCCCACCATCCCTGTGCTGAGCTACCAGGTCTGTACACCTGTTGTGCCCATTATGAGGAGCTCCCACCATCCCTGTGTTGAATTCCCGGGTCTGTACACCTGCTGTGCCCAACCATTATGAAGGGAAGTCTGGAGTTCAGTTTTAAGCATGCTGTATATACTTTCCCTGTAAGCCAGATATTTCCCTGGCGGCAGAATAGGGGAGGAGGAGGAGGGGGGTTGAGCTCTTGGAAGGAGAGCCCAGTTGCACAGTCTTATGTGCAAGTTTTTTTCTATTGAGAAGTGATTGTAGCCGTATAATTACCTATGACCAGCAGAGGGCGACATCAAACTTCTTTCATTACCAATAGTTCTGACCCCTGAAAGCTACAGAATGATCTCTTCAAGTGTACCTGTCCAACCTGTAGACAGAAAGAAGCAGTTCAGTAGTCCAAAGGTCCCAGGAAATCTGCATTTACAAACATTTATCCTTCCCCTTTGCTCTTCTGGATCATTCCTTCTCCCTTCCCTTCTGGTAACTGCTGTATAATCATTCCTAAGGGACTCCTTTTGTATTGCTCTATTTTTTTTTTGCTCTAATTACTACTTCTTACTCCTCTGAGGATTCTTCTTTACTTCTTGTCTTCTGTGAAGCTCTTTCCTGCATGTCATGGTTAGGGATGGATGGATGAGAAAATCAATTACCAAATTTTTTTTTTAGGGAGCATTTTTTTGGGGGTGTATAATATCGTTTATATTCCTTAAGGTTTCTTTGCATTCCTTTTGTTTTGTTTTTTACTTTCTTTATTTAGTAGTATTGTTGTGTAACATTGTCTTCTTTTCTTTTTTTTTTTGCCCCCTTTTTTTTTTTAAATATAAAATTATAAAATCTAAAAATAATAAAGTAATCAAGCTGAAGTAATGGGACAGGGCAGGCAGCAGACAAGCATACTAATACAACTAAGCAGAAGTTCATGGAAGGCAGAAGAAAGGCAAATGAATAGATCCAATGACAGGACAGGGTGTGGGAAACTCCTAGATTATGGCACTTGGATTCACTCCACTGCTGTTACCTGAGGAATGGACTGAAGATTATGTATTCATTGTAAAACAGAAAGGTAATCAAGTTCAAGCAATGGGTCGGGGCAGGCAGCAGACAGGCATAGTCAAAAAACTAAGCAGAAGGCCACGGATGGCAGAAGACAGGCTAATTAATAGATCAGAGGACAGGTCAGGGCTGTGTGGCAACTCCTAGAATATACCACTTGAATTCACTCCACTGTTGTTACTTGGGTTAAAGACTAGATACGAGTTGTAAGGCAGAGCGAGGTAATCTGGCCACAGGTCAAGACAGGCAGCAGACAAGCATAGTAAAACAGAACATGCAGGAGGTCATGGTAGACATCATAAAGACAAATGAGTGGATCCAAGGACAGCCCAGGGGTCAAACCCGATCAAGGCTATGGCAAAATACCAAGTTTACTGGAACCAACTCTTTAGCTCAGGCACTGACACTCCCTGCCTTAGTGGCATCACACGTCTGTTTGTGCATGGGGTGTCAGCTTGGAGGGGCACTCTAGCATAAGTATCAAGGGGGACCAGCTCCTGATTAGTAATACTCCATATATCACACACGTTCCTGGATAAAGCTCTAGAAGATTTGGGTGCTGCACAGTGGCGGCTGGTGGGTTCTTCTTATGGGGGGGGCAGCAAACAAACAACACCCCCCGGGCGGCATGGCACGGCACTGAAACAGCACCCCCCCTTCGCGGGCGGTCCGGCACTTAACCCGCTTGTGTGGTGGGGCTGTGGTTTCCTCTCCTGGAGTGCGGGCACACGGCTCTGGTGTCTGCTCCTCCAGCTTCCTCCGACGTGTGTCTCCTCTTCTGCCAAAGCGCTAGGCATCCAATAGGATCACCTGATGCTTTGGCCAATTGGGAAACAGGTCTCACAGACCTGCCTCCTGATTGGCGGGGAGGAACCTTAGTGTGATAATAGCGAAAATGTATTCACTATGGTCACACAACTGGGTGGGCTCGGAGCGCAATGCTCTGTGCTCCGAGCCCACCCTTTTTTGAAGCCTATTAGAGCCTCTGACTGTAATCAGGTGCTTCAGAAAAACACCTACCCCGCATTGGAATCCATGGTCCAGCACCACTGATATGTAGATCAGGGGGCCAAACGCATGGATGGAGAGGCGGCGCCATGCTCCCTCTATGGACGGGCCGCCATTGGTGCTGCAGCAACCACCAGCTGGAAACTGGATCCGAATGCCACAAAGAAGATATTTGCCAGCACTAGTGGCATCGCTAGGGGGTGGCTATTGGGGCTGCAGCCCCGAATCTGGGGCCCATAGCCCCGAGTCTCTTGCCACAGGGTCCCTGCCTAACCAGCGGGTCGTGGCTGCGGTGGGTGGGCTGCATGAGAAGCGAGCGAGCGGACGAGTAGAGATGGCATCATCTCTCTCCACCCGCTCCACATCACCGCTCTTCCGCCCTCACAGCCAGGCCTTTTCAATGTGGGAGCAATGTGTGGCGGGGAGCAGAGAGATGACATCATCTCTCACTGCCCGCCACACATAAGCGCTCTTCCGCCCTCAAAGTGCAGGTGCTCATTTTGTCAGAACACGGGCCTCTTCAATGTCGGAAGTGCAGCGGGGAGCAGAGAGATGACATCTCTTACTGCCTGCCCTGCATATCCACTCTCCTGCCCTCACTAAATGGACCATTGCTGCCAGCCTGCCACCAATGCAGCAACCATGCACATTTAGTGGCCTTTGCTGGCATGACAAGTGACAATCCACATCATTTGGCAAGTGACAACCCACAATCTGCAAATGGTGGCAGGTGACATGGCAAGTGACAATATACATCTAGTGGCAGGTGATGGTGGCAAGTAACAAGCGGCATCTGGTGACAGGCGACCGTGATGGTGGCAAGTGACCGACCCCCCCCTCCTGGGCCTGCAAAAAGGTTGGTGACCGCTGCTATGGGCTCTAGCCCCAGATCTTTTGCAGACCTAGCAATGCCCCTGGCCAGCACACCATGGGTTGTCAAGTAGCGTCCAAACAATTTTTTATTGAAGCATGGTCACAGAACAGGTGGTACAACATTTCGGAGTCACGCTGGACCCCTTTGTCAGGTCACATGCCTGACGAAGGGGTCCTGCGTGACTCCGAAATGTTCCACTACCTGTTCTGTGGTCATGCTTCAATAAAAAAATAGTTTGGACGCTAATTGACAATCCGTGGTGTGCTGGCAAATAACCTCTTTGTGGCTCCTGATCAGGACACTATCTGTGTGGAGTCTGCATGTTCTCCTTGAGTATGCATGGATTTCCTCCCACATCCTACAGAAATGCTAATATAATCTGCTTCTGTTTAAATTGGCCCTAGCTTGCACAGGTCTAAAAATCCAAAAGAAGATCCAAGTAAAGGGGCAAATGCAGCTCTGGTACTTGTTTCAGACATGGAGTCACAGAAAAAGTAAGGTTCCAAAGTTTGAAGTGCACCAAGGTTTGCACCATGATCATGCTAGTGGATGAAAATGGGCAATGGGAATTTAAGGGATTTTTTTTATTTTGGTTAAATGTTTGACTTTGGCTTTAAACACGCCCATTAGTAGTGATAACATGCTTACCGTATATACTCGAGTATAAGCCGAGTTTTTCAGCACATTTTATTGTGCTGAAAGTGCCCCCCTCAGCTTATACTTGAGTCAAGCACTTTTCTGCAGCAGAAAATCACATTTTCTGACTCCACTTTGGGGCCCCGTATCTCGGGGCCTCTTGGTGCTTGGAACCCCAAATTTGGTATGCAAACCCAGTGGAACCAACACTACAACATATCCAAAGATGGGGTTCCCAAAGTCGGTTCAGAAAATGTCATTCTCTGCTGCAGAAAAGTGCTTGATATTTTTTCCGAACCGACTTTGGGGCCCCGTATCTCTGGGCCACTTGGTAATAGTAACCCCATTCCATTGGATATGTTGTAGTGCTAGTTCAACTGAGTTTGCATACCAAATTTGGGGTTCCTAGCACCAAGTGGCCCCAAGATACGGGGCCCCAAAGTTGGTCAACTGTGTACACACCGGTTTCCTGTGGTGCACCACTTATTGTTATATGGTGTTCTGTGTCTGTTTTGTTTGGTGTAGTTCGTCCTAGTTTAGTAACAAGATATTCATTGATATGGATTCTTTTTTAAAGAGAGATATACTAAATACTTTAATAAATTGTTTTGATTCAATTGATTCAAAAGACTCGATCTAAATTTGTTACCCCAAAGTAGCCCCTTTATGAGCCCATCTATATTGGACTCAGTCCCCCCCTTTTCCCTGTGTACACCTGCAGCAATGTTATTTCAGGACCCTTTGGGTCCAGAGACCCCAAATTCTGGCTGCAGATAGGGGGCATCTAGGAACCCTTAACTACCAAGTTTGAAGTTTGGGGGACCTATGGCTGCAAATGGGCACAGTGAGGCTGCAAATGGGCATTGTTGACCCTCTTTTCCACTTACAGTAGCTGTGCATTTCTCGCCCTAGGCTTATACTGGAGTTAATAAGTTTTTGCATTTTTTTGTGGTAAAATTAGGTGCCTCGGCTTATATTATTCGGGTCGGCTTATACTCGAGTATATGCGGTAATTTTTTTTAAACCATGATAAAAAAGAAGGATATTCTGTAATTACAACAACGAGAGGCGGTAAATCCTGCAAAAAAAAAAAAAAATGTTTCTACTTTGTATTCTCTGAGCTGAAACCTCATGCGAGGCTCCCAGATTGTTGTGGAATTTACAAGGCAAACTCTCACTTTACCCAATAATTCAGCGGCTGCACCACGTGGTCAGCTAAGCAGGTGTTTTCTCGGCGGGGAAGCAGCGAATGGACTCAATAAACACAGTAATCTTTATTTTGTGACATCATAAAATGGTTAATTGCTCTTATTAAGATGAAGCAGCCATTGAAAGGGGCTGAGCTGATTGAAAGTGGAGGTCAGGTGCACCATAAAAGTGACTAACTTAAAGAGGGCTGAAGCAAAGAAGGACAATGGGCCAGGAAAATGACCCGGGGAGCAGATGGGTCCAGGAAGGAAGAGGACAAGTTGGAAAACAAAGGTCTATTTCCATGACAACCTCCCTTAGAACAAATAAGCAATGTAGCCTTCAAACAAGCACCAGGCATCTTGGTCTTTGGTAACTCCATTGAAGAAGTGGTTTTACATTAGCAGGTAACAACCGTCCATCAAAGCTGAAGCTCTAACAGTGCCGGGATGTCAGCCAAACTGGGACCACACAAGCTGAAGGCCACTAGGAAATGTCAACACTACATATGGACCTTTGGATGCATTCTCCACCTTCTATATTTAAATAAACCCTTCACCCTCCCTATCCACTTTCTTCCATCAGCTTCCTGTCCTCTTCTGCCCCGTACACACGGTCGGAATTTCCGAAGGAAAATGTCCTATCGGACCATGTTGTCGGAAAATACGACCGTGTGTGGGCTCCATCTGACTTTTTCCGTCGGAATGTCCGACTGAAAAAATTTGAGATCCTGCTCTCAAATTTTTTCCGACAACAAAGTCCGATCTGACTTTTTCCGACCGTGTGTAGAGAATTCCGACGGACAAAGTGCCACACATGCTCAGATCAAATTACGAGACCAAAGCTATTGGCTACTAGCCTCTACGTAGTTGCGTTGTACGCAACGAACGTCACCACATTCAGAATGATCGGATTTTCCGACAACTTTGTCCGACCGTGTGTATGCAACACCAGTGTCGGACAAAATCCATCGGAAAAAATCCGACGGATTTTGTGGTCGGAATTTCCGACCGTGTGTACGGGGCATTCCTCTCACACAATTGGCTATGTTTTTTTCTACATTTATTTTTTGGAAAATATCTTTCTCAGAGACCCCTCCCTGCAATTCCTGTTTTTTTGCCTGGCCGAGAATTAAATAAAAAGTTGCCCACAGTCACATCAAGTATCCAGGAAGCCAGGGGGCACTCTACAGTGCATGCGCCATGATGTGCCATCAGGGGGGGTTGGCTGTCTCTCCTTGGTTAGGTGGCACATGCGTATCATCTTGGGTCCAGCTACAAAAAAAACGGCGCAGGCCTGGGTGTGCTACAGTGAAGCAGGGGATCCCTAGAAAACTTCTCTGGACCACTGGGCATGTATGTTGTTTTGTGCACAACCTGCCTATAGAGGTAGGGGGAGATTAATAAGCAGGGCTGGCTACAGGGGCGGACTGACAACTCATGGGGCCCCCGGGCAATAGGAGATTATGGGGCCCCCAGGCAATCAGAGATTATGGGGCCACACAGTATACACACACACACAGTATACAATCACACAGTATACACATACATGTACACATAGTATACACAGACATGTTTCTATTGGCTAAGAAGGTACTGGAGAGGTGGGGCAGCTATAATCTCGGGATTTTTAGACCAAAAGGATGTCGGTAAGGGACATTTCAGAGACAGATGTAAAAAAAAACCACAGATTTTTACATACTTTCCCTGGTGTTACTGAGACTGGCAACCCTAATGGGGCCCCCTAGTGGCCCGGGGCCCTCGGGCAGTGCCCGAGTGGCCAAATGGTCAGTCCGCCCCTGGCTGGCTATCTCTTCATAGTTTTTGCAGCCGACCACCTTATGACTTGGGGCATGTGCGTCATCAGGGGGCCATCTTTAATTTTGAACTAATTTAATTTTAACTTCAGTGACAGACCACTACTGTACTTGATTTTTTTAATCTAATACTTCTTAATTACTCTTGGGATTTTCCTTTGGATGAGTATTGCAATTTATTCCATCACCTCGCCCTTTTTTTTTTTTATTTTTTCATTTTGTCTCAGGGTTCATTTATGTGGATCATGATAAATTAATACTTGATATTTTATCATAAATAATAATAATAATAATAATAACAAAAAAATGTCTGGTTAAAACCTATTAGAGCAGCTTTTCTCAACCAGGGTTCTGTGGAGCCCTAAGGTTCCTTCAGAGGTTGCTTAGGGTTAGACATGTGCGCTTAATTTCGTACGAAATGAAAATTCATACGAATTTCCAAAAATTCGTACATTTGTACAAATTTTTATGCATACGAATTCTGTACGAAATTCAAAATTTTGTTTACGAAGTTCGGATCCAAATTCATAACGAAAATTCGTAATTGTTACGAACCTAAAAGTTAAAAACACAGGAAGTCAGCACAGCACAGGGATTGTGGGAACCCCTCATAATGATAAATTCATCATAACGAAAATTTGTAATTGTTACGAAAAGTTAACGAACCTAAAAGTTAAAACCCCAGGAACTCAGCACAGGGATGGTGGGAACCCTATGGGAATTTCTATGCTTACGAATTTTATAAGAAATACGAAATTTCGAATTTCAGATCCAAATTAACAGAATTGTGACTGGTGTTTTGTTCACCAATCAGAGGAAGTCAGCACAGCACAGAAATGGTGGGAACCCCTCATAATGGGTACAGCGGGTGTACACTCAGACCCAGGAACTCAGCACAGGGATGGTGGGAACCCCTCATAATGGACATAGCAGGCGTATAGACCCAGGAACTCAGCACAGGGATGGTGGGAACCCCTCATAATGGACATAGCAGGCGTATAGACCCGGGAACTCAGCACATGGATGGTGCTATCCCCTCATAATGGGCACAGCGGGTGTACAGACCTGGGAACTCAGCACAGGGATGGAGGGAACCCCTGATAATGGGCACAGCGGGTGTACACTCAGACCCGGTAACTCAGCACATGGATGGTGGGAACCCCTCATAATGGACACAGCAGGTGTACAAACCTGGGAACTCAGCACAGGGATGGTGGGAACCCCTGATAATGGGCACAGCGGGTGTACACTCAGACCCGGGAACTCAGCACAGGGATGGTGGGAACCCCTCATAATGGACATAGCAGGCGTATAGACCCGGGAACTCAGCACATGGATGGTGGTAACCCCTCATAATGGGCACAGCGGATATACAGACCTAGGAACTCAGCACAGGGATGGTGGGAACCCCTCATAATGGACACAGCAGGTGTACAGACCCGGGAACTCAGCACAGGATGGTGGGAACCCCTCATAATGGACACAGCGGGTGTACAGACCCTGGAACTCAGCACAGGGATGGTGGGAACCCCTCATAATGGGCACAGCGGGTGTACAGACCTGGGAACTCAGCACAGGGATGGTGGGAACCCTATGGGAATTTCTATGCTTACGAATTTTATACGAAATACGTAACTTAGTTAACGAATTTCGGAATTTCGGATCCAAATTAACAGAAAAATGACTGGTGTTTTGTTCACCAATCAGAGAAAGTCAGCACAGCACAGGGATGGTGGGATCCCCTCATAATGGGCACAGTGGGTATACAGACCTGGGCACTCAGCACAGGGATGGTGGGAACCCCTCATAATGGACACAGCAGGTGTACAGCCCTGGGAACTCAGCACAGGGATGGTGGGGACCCCCTCATAATGATAAATTAATCATAACGAACATTCGTAATTGTTACGAAAAGTTAACAAACCTAAAAAGTTAAAAACCCAGGAAGTCAGCACAGCAAAGAAATGGTGGGAACCCCGCGTTCATCATAACAAACTAAAGTTTACGAATCTAACGAAAATTCGTATTTCGTACGAATCCGAATTGAATTTCGTACACGAATACGAAAATACGATTTTTTTTCGTACGAAACGAATACGGAACGAAACTAAACACATTTTTTGACGGCGCCCATGTCTACTTAGGGTTCCTTGAGCATTGCGCACTTTGTGACTTTTGTTTTCCTTGTTTTCTTTTGGACGAGTATTGCATTATATTTTTCTTCATCGCCGCCTCTTTTTTTTTATCACTTCATCTTACGTTTTCCCCACCAGAGAGGTGGTTTTGTCCACAATTTACCATCGAACCTAAGATTTGTTCTCCTCGGGACAACCCCCCCCCCCCCCCCCTCCTCGCCCCTTTAGTTTTTCCTCTCGTATACTACTATTGATATTTCAGATGATTATAAAATTGTTTGTATCCTACCCATTGTTTTTTTATTCTGTTGTGTACTTAACATTGTTAACTCTTTTGTACATTGTGTGATAAAAAACACACTTGCCATAAATTGTATTTAGCAAAACTTTAATAAAAGTATAGTTAGATATATTTTTTTCATCTGTTACAATTTTTATATGTTATATTTCACATCCAAGACTCTAGATTTCAATCTATTGGTGAAAAAAAAGCGAGTGGTGGAGGCGAGAGATTAATGATAAATATATATATAGGAACTTAGTAGTCAGAGTTGGTTTGGTAATAGAGAGAAGAAATTAGGAAAAGACCGGGATAATTCATAATATTAAATATATGACTCCCTTTTCTTTTTTTAATGTTTCATTTATTTGTTTGTTTTTGTAAAGAAACATTTCTGAAAAAATGTATAAGATGTTTTGAAAACATTTTACCCCTTTTTTATATAAATTTTTCAAAATAACCAATACAATAACTAAAATATTTTTTTTTTTTTTGACGTTGTATTAATTTATTTTTCTTATTTATGTCTATATAGTTGCTTTTCTCGGTTCTCGGTTGACGCATACTTCCCCAGATGAAGCCTGACAGGCGAAACATGTTGGGATAACGTATGACATTCAACCCACAGTGAACCTCCTTTAGGCTGCATTCACACCTGAGCGTTTTGTAGCTTGAAGCCTGAAGCTACAAAATGGGGAAAACGGGGAAAAAATCCATTATTCTCAATGGAGATGGTTCACATCTCCACTCCATGTGGCCTGAAGCTCGAACGCCTGAAGCTCAAACAAGTTTTGGACCCTTTTTTGTCACTCGAATCGGGCAGATTTGGAGGTTTTTCTTCTTTTTACATTGGTGACCTTTTGCTCCGCACAAAATCGCGGCAAAACGCCGTAAAAAAAAACGCTGCAAAATCGTGGTAAAAAACGCAGCAAAAAAACGCTGCAATTTGCGCAATTTTCTGCCTGAAAACGCTACGCTCAGGTGTGAATGCAGCCTTACAACCACCATCAGGAATTTCTCTGAATAAATTTGAGTGTTTGATTATTTTCTCTAAAATTTTTATCAATTTTTTGTACAATAATAAATAAGTGTTTTGCAAAAAAAATCTATTTACTGTACTTGAGTCTTCCATCATTATAATATTATTCTATTAAGCGCCGTTATAGTCCCTTTCTCTTTCCCCTTTTCTTCCAAATCATTTAATTTTTGGGATGAGGTGCGTCTAATTCTGGTGTCTGCCCTCAGTCAGACAATAAAACATAAAGAAATACAATAACTAAGATGTTGGATAAAAGTTTAATGCAATATATAAGTAGAGTGCATCTGAAATGTATTCACATTCATAATTTTTTTTACACATTTTGTTATGTTACAGCCTTATTCCAAAATGGATTCAATTCATTACAAAATTCTACAAACAATACCCCATGAACCTTAGCCCCAGTCTGAGGTCCAGAGCACTCTGGAGCAGGCTTTCATCAAGGATGTCTCTGCACATTGCTGCATACATCTTTCTCTCCATCCTGACTTGTCTCCCAGTTCCTGTCGCTGAAAAACATGCCCCCAGCATGATGCTGCCACCACCATGCTTCACTGTAGGGATGGTATTGGCCAGGGGATGAGCAGTGCCTGGTTTCCTCCAGACATGACGCTTGCCATTGGGGCCAAAGAGTTCAATCTTTGTTTCATCAGACCAGAGAATTTTGTTTCTCATGGTCTGAGAGTCCTTCAGGGGCTTTTTGGCAAACTCCAGGTGAGCTGCCATGTGCCTTTTACTGAGGAGTGGCTTCCGTCTGGCCACTCTACCATACAGGCCTGATTGGTGGAGTGCTGCAGAGTTGGTTGTTCTTCTGGAAGCTTCTCCTCTCTTCACAGAGAAATGCTGGAGCTCCGTCAGAGTAACCATCGGGTTCACCTCCCTGACTAAGGCCCTTCTCCCCCGATCGCTCAGTTTGGCTGGGCGGCTCACTATAGGAAGAGAGTTTGGCGTTGTGTTTTCTGCTTCCATGTAGACACGTGGACGGTAGCGTCTCCATCAGCTATGGGCGGCGATTGCCGCCACGCTGGTGGAGGCCTCCATTCGCATCAGTGTCTACACTGGGTGACGCTGGGTGGAGTCCTCTCTTGTTTTGGCGGGGTGGCTAGCTACATAAAGAGTCCCCATTGTGTGCTAGCCTGCTTTCGGGCAGCACGTCCTCCACTGGGTTAGATATTCCTGGTCGTTCATAGGTAAGGGGGTTGCTACAGGGTTATTTATATAATTATATATCTGTAATTTGGGGCTTTACTAAGCCTGGATTTGTACTTTACACATATTACTTTTATTACTACAGATTCTTTACCCTTTACCAGTGTGTACATACTTTTAAATGGGGACCTTTGTGTTTGTCTGCCCCCCCCCCCCCCTCATTCTTTTAAGCTCCTCCTTCAGCTCCCGGATCTGACTTATTTGATGGCCTGTTGACTGTGGACAACATGGAGTTCATACTTCCTTGGCACGTGAGTATCCATTTGGGGCTAGTGGTTTTTAACCTTCCCTACATGCATACTCTTCTGTCCATAATGCACTTTCAATTTGTACTGATTTTACGTCCCCTACTTCTTTTTTTCAAAGTCCCAAACCTAATTTTTTATGTATGCAACAGGGATGGAGACTTCTGTCTCATTTAAAGTCCCAAACTCTCACTTCTTGAAACCTCCCTGACTAAGGCCCTTCTCCCCGATCGCTCAGTTTGGCCAGGCGGCCCGCTCTAAAGCCCCATACACACGGTCGGACCAAATCCGTTCGTGTGTATGATTGTCCGACGGACAAAGTCCGACGGACAAAGTCCGACGGACAAAGTGCTACGCATGCTCAGATCACATTAGAAGACCAAAGCTATTGGCTACTAGCCTCTACGTAGTCCCGTCGTAGGCAACAAACGTCACCACGTTCAGAATGATCGGATTTTCCGACAACTTTGTCCGACCGTGTGTACGCAAAACCAACATCGGACAAAGTACGACGGACATGATCCGACGGACCT
This sequence comes from Lithobates sylvaticus, assembly GCA_028564925.1. Classification (NCBI taxonomy): domain Eukaryota; kingdom Metazoa; phylum Chordata; class Amphibia; order Anura; family Ranidae; genus Lithobates; species Lithobates sylvaticus. The sequence continues at coordinate 757,369,639 of CM053026.1, read as the reverse complement.
GGTCCTCGGATAATCCGCGCGTGTGTATGGGGCTTTAGAAGAGTCCTGGTGGTTCCAAACTTCTTCCAATTACAGATGATGGAGTCACTGTGCTCATTGGGACCTTCAATGCTGCAGAAATATTTCTGTACCCTTCCCCAGATCTGTACCTCAATACAATCCTGTCTAGGAGGTCTACAGACAATTCCTTGGGCTTCATGGCTTGGTTTGTGCTCTGACATGCACTGTTAGCTGTGGGACCTGCTATATAGACAGGTGTGTGGCCTTTCCAAACCATGTCCAATCAACTGAATTTACCACAGGTGGACTCCAATCAAGTTGTATAAACATCTCAAGGATGATCAGTGGAAACAGGAGGCACCTGAGCTCAATTTTGAGTGTCATGGCGCAAAGGCTGTGAATACTTATGTACATAGGATTTTTTAGATTTTTGATACATTTGCAAAGATTTCAAACAAACTTCTTTCACACTGTCATTATGGGGTATTGTTTGTAGAATTTTGAGGAAAATAACAACAAAATGTGGAAAAAGTGAAGCGCTGTGAATACTTTCTAGATGCACTGTATATAGTAACTTAGTGGTCAGAGGTGGTTTGGTGATGATGGGTAAGAGAGAGAGAAGGAATTAGGAAAAGACTGGGATACTTGATATTATTACATATTGGACTCCCTCTTCTTTTTTAATGTGTAATTTATTTGTTTGTTTTTGTGAAGAAAAATTTCTGAAAAAATTATTAAAATCTTTTGAGAAAAAAATATAGTCTAGTTAAATTCAACAGTTTTTTTACCACTATTTAAAATAGAAATTTTTCAAAATAACCAATACAAAAACGAATATGTTAGATAAAAGTTTAATGCAATATAAAAGTACAATATATAGTAACTTATGCCACGTACACACGGTCGGAAATTCCGATGGAAACAGTCCGATGGGAGCTTTTGATCGGATTTTCCGACCGTGTGTATGCCCAACGGTCTTTTTCTGTCGGAATTTCCGACGGACTTTGGATTGAGAACCTGTTCTTAATTTTTACGACGGAAAACCTCTCTATCGGATTTTCCAATCGTGTGTATGCAATTCCGACACAAAATTCCGACGCATGCTCAGAAGTATTAAACTTCCCTTTAATAGTGCTGTCGAACGTGTTGTATGCTGCGGTGTTATTGACTGTTGGAATTTGTTGTGACCGTGTGTAGACAAGACAGTTTGAGCGAAATTCCGTCGGAATTCCGACGGGAAAACCATCAGAGCTTTTTCCGACGAGAATTCCACCGTGTGTACGCGGCATTAGTGGTCAGAGTTGGTTTAGTGATGGGTAATAGAGAGAAGGAATTAGGAAAATCCCAGGATAATTGATATTATTAAATATTGGACAACCTTTTCTTTTTTAATGTGTAATTTATTTGTTTGTTTTTGTAAATAAAAATTTCTGAAAAAATAATATGTTTTAGTTAAATTCAACTGTTTTTTTTACCACTTTTTTAATATAAATTAGGGCTGTTACTGATTAAAATTTTCGTGTTCGATTAATCGTTTTTTTTTTTAATCGATTAATCAACTCATTTTGATTAATTATAACGCACATACAGATTCAACTACTTTTAGCTGATCTCCTTGCATTGCAACTCTGCATTAGTCAGTGGTAAATGTGGTATACACTATATACAATCACCCGACACTAGTTAGTTTCCACAATCCATGACTGAACTTCACAGTTCACACAAATACGTTTTAAATTCAAACTGTAGCACTGACATAAGTCATTTTTTTTTTCCACAGCAGCGTGACAATCCCTCCACCTCTGTTCTAACTAATCACTCTCACCTTATGGCATGGACCCCTGTGCAAACAGGTGGTCATGCAAGCGGGTATCAAAAGGGTTAACAGGGACCATAAACTTCTCTCACGTCTCCTTAGATCTCAGCAAGGACGCCAGGTCATGGGTAGAAAGAAAAGATCTAAGTGCTCACCGCTTAGGTATAAGATTCAATTTTTGTGTTCAAACACAAACTACTCACATAAAGATGATAAAAACACAGCATGTAAAGCCGACAATCGAGTTAGTTCTGTAGGGCAGCAGCCGGTGACGTCATGTGTAGCTCCCCCCGTACGCGTTACATTCAATCAGAGCTTCAACGTCACCGGACTCCTCTCCCCTTCCCTTCGTTAGCAGACGGAGGCACTTGGGGAAGGGGGAAGGAGTCCGGTGATGTCGATGTCCGTGACATCACCGGATCTCCGATGGAACTCCCTGAAGACCCGGAAGCTGGCAGAGAAGTGAGTTAATTTTTTTGATCGATCAAAATTCTTTTGATCGATCAAAAAAATTAACGATCAATCAAGGAATTAATCTTTAATTTCCACAGCCCTAATATAAATATTTCAAAATAACCAATACAATAATTAAGAAGTTGGATAAAAGTTTAATGCAATATATAAGTTTATAGTAACTTAGTGGTCAGAGTCGGTTTGGTGATGGGTGATAGAGAGAAGGAATTAGGAAAAGACCGGGATAATTGATATTATTAAATATTGGGCTCCCTTTTCTTTTTAATGTGTAATTTATTTGTTTGTTTTTGTAAAGAAAAAATTCTGAAGAAATTAATAATAATAAAATAAATAGGGTCTAGTTAAATTCAACAGTTTTTACCACTTTTATTAATAGTAATTTAAAAAAAATAATCAATACAATTACCAAGAAGTTGGATAAAAGTTGAATGCAATATACCACGGTTGGTAGTTAAATAATGCATTTTTTTAATAGAAGTCTAGAAGTCTATACTTCAGACCAAAAGGAAGGACCTCTGAGTAGGAGGGAGGGATGTAGGGCAGTTGAAAGCTATGAACGGAGTCTAATTTAAAGAAATGCGCGATCTGAGCATTATTAGTACAAATTGGACATCTGTAGTCTCATTTTCCATTCTTTGGTAATGTACGTCCGCTGTGTCAACAAGGCATTCCATTCATAAACATAGAAGAGCTTCGCTCTATTGATGAGTTGGCCTACATAATGGCCCATGTGCTTGGCCATGTTTTGCAACCATTCATTTGGTATTGATATGTAGAAAGTGGAAAGAAAACAAAAGGCATCGGTTTCCCTTCAATGCCAAAAAAATAACAAGGGACCAAAAACAAAAATAGTTATTAGGCGGGGTGAGATATTTGGTAAATATTCTAGTGTACAATGACATTCGGGTGTACAAAAAAATACTGGGAGGTCAATCCAGTTGGGAAACCCAACCTTGTCAGGTTTAGATGGATAGCTAAACCACCTTTTTTTTGTTATATATCTTTCGGGGGCTTAGACATTCAGACATTTTTTTTTAGCTTTGGATGTAGCTAGATTAACCTTTGTCAGGTCTATGGAGCTTCATGTTTACTTTTTACCCTGGTTCCTGTTGTCTCTGGGGCACGAAGTGGTGTGTCACCAGAACAAAAGGTGTCTTTGAAACAGGAACTGGGGAAGCCTTCCCAATAGAAGCACAGACAGAAAAAGCAAACTGACAGAAGTTCCAACCCTTCACCACCCCAAAATTAGAAACAAATATGGCTGAATCTCAACTTTAAATGTAATGCCCCGTACACACGGTCGGAAATTCCGACCACAAAAATCTGTCAGATTTTTTCCGACGGATTTTGTCCGACACTGGTGTTGCATACACACGGTCAGACAAAGTTGTCGGAAAATCCGATCATTCTGAACGTGGTGACGTTCGTTGCGTACGACGGAACTACGTAGAGGCTATTAGCCAATAGCTTTGGTCTCGTAATTTGATCTGAGCATGCGTGGCACTTTGTCCGTCGGAATTCTCTACACGCGATCGGAATTTCTGACCGTGTGTACGGGGCATTAGAGTTAGCATACGTCTTAACTGATACTTGCATGACATGATGGGTTACACTTAATTGAAATTTTTGTTGGGGGGGTCCCAAATGCGCTTTACCAAAATGGACTACACATTGAAGTAAGTACAAGTCACTTAGGCTACTTTCACACTGGAGCGGCGGGGGCGCTGGCGGTAAAGCGGCGCATTTCGGCCCCTAGCGGGGTGGTTTTAGCCCCCGCGAGCGGCCGAAAAAGGGTCAATACCGCCCGCAAACCGCCACTGCAGCGGCGTTTTGCGGGCGGGTTCGGAGCGCTGCCCCATTGTTTCCAATGGGAACGGGCGCTATAGGAGCGGTAAATATACCGCTCCTACAGCGAGCCAAAGATGCGGCTTGCAGGACATTTTCCAGCGTCCTGCAAGCGCACCACTTCAGTGTGAAAGCCCTCGGGCTTTCACACTGAAGACACAGCAACAGCTGTTTCGGGTCGGTTTGCAGGCGCTATTCTTAGCGCAATAGCGCCTGCAAACCGCCCCAGTGTGAAAGGGGCCTTAAAGAGGATCTTCCCCCTAGAAAGAAAAAACAAAGTCAGCTACTACAACTACTGCTGACTTATAATAAAAGGACACATCTGTCCAGGGATCCAGCACTGTTCTCCCCCAGGCCGGTTGTTCACCAGTCTTTGAGTCTCCGTTGTCAACGTGTTTACTGTTGGAAGTCGGCTGTGACTCCTGGTGGCTTCACAGCTGACTTCTCATTGCATATACGCTAGCTGCTTCCTCCAACACCTGTGACGTGACCCAGAAGGCTGCGGGCAAAGAGGCTGCGGGGGAAGGCGAGCAGAAGTGGGAACAGGTACCTATCAAAACTAGGTACCCGCTCCCCAGAAAAAATGTAAATGTGGCAAATATGGCAGAGGAAGGGAGGAGGAGGACATAAAGCGGGAACTTTCCCTTTAGGGCAGTGGTTCTCAACCTTTCTAGTGCCGTGACCCCTTGATAAAATTTCTGAAGTTGTGGGGACCCCTAACAGTAAAATAATTTTCGGAGCATGGGTTGTCAGCACCCAAGGCAAGACAAGTAATTTGCACCCCTAACCCATGGACATTTAGTGCTCCCTGATTCCTTTCCACTCGTACGGTATTAAAACCCCTTATGGTACATTTTAGGATGTACCACTCTTTCTCTTTGTTCTCCTTTCTTACACTTTTATCTCTATCTTGTTTTTTTCCCTAACCCTCTCTCTAGCCATCGTTCGTGTTTTTTCTCTTATTCCTTCTCTCCCTTTTTCTTTGTTCCATTCCCTCTTTTGCTCTCGCTTCCATGTGTTCTCTATTTTTATTCCTTCTCTTACTCCTTGGTGGGGGGGGGGGGGGGGGGGGGGGGGGGGGGGTCAGTGGCAATGCTAGGGGGGAGGGGAGTTATAATCAGCCAACTTAGGTGTTCTTGATCAAGGTCATCTGCTAATTTGAGAACTGTAGTGGGGACTTTTAATGGCAACTATAATCACAGGTAGTGTTACTCACTGTGTCTCCGACTTTGCGGTGTCTCGTAGCAGCGACACTAGGGGTGCAACGGATCATCGCCGATCCGTGATCCGAACGGGCCACCCCGTTCCGATCGGCACACCCCGCGATCCGCGGAGCGCTCCGCGGCCTCGGCCTTAGGAAAGGCCGCGGCTTCGGCCTAGCTCCGGAGCGGCGGCCATCTTTGTACACCCGGCGGCCTTAGGAAAGGCCGCGGCTTCGGCCTAGCTCCGGAGCGGCGGCCATCTTGGTACACCCGGCCACTGTTTACAATGTGATCGCTCCGTCAAATGACGGAGCGATCACTTGTAAACATACCCTGAATTACCCAGCCAATATACTGCATTACCCTGCATTTACTCTGCATTACCCTGCATATACTCTGCATTACCCTGCATTTACTCTGCATTACCCTGCATTTACTCTGCATTACCCTGCATATACTCTGCATTACCCTGCATTTACTCTGCATTACCCTGCATTTACTCTGCATTACCCTGCATATACTCTGCATTACCCTGCATTACCCTGCATTTACTCTGCATTACCCTGCATTTACTCTGCATTACCCTGCATTTACTCTGCATTACCCTGCATATACTCTGCATTACCCTGCATTTACTCTGCATTACCCTGCATTTACTCTGCATTACCCTGCATTTACTCTGCATTACCCTGCATATACTCTGCATTACCCAGCCAATACTCTGCGATACTCTGCATTACCCAGCCAATACTCTGCGATACTCTGCATTACCCAGCCAATACTCTGCGATACTCTGCATTACCCAGCCAATACTCTGCGATACTCTGCATTACCCAGCCAATACTCTGCGATACCCAGCCAATACTCTGCGATACTCTGCGATACCCAGCCAATACTCTGCGATACCCAGCCAATACTCTGCGATACCCAGCCAATACTCTGCGATGGATATTACAGTGGGGGAGATGACGTGGATATTACAGTGGGGACTATATGGTGGCGGAATTTTCACAGGTTTTTGCAAATTCAATTATTATTTGCTGATCCGAAAAATGATCCGATCCGTGACTCCTGATCCGAGGATCGATCCGATCCGTGAGTTTTTTGATCCGTTGCACCCCTAAGCGACACCTATGCCAAAATCAGGAGATATGGTCTCCTCCAGCCCCTCCCACTTCATATTCCTCGCCAGTCAGCTGACCTCTAGTCTCTGCCCCCCCGCCATGCCCTGAACTGAATGGGCGGCTGCGAAGAGGCTGAGTGGGCGGCTGCGGGCTCCAGGAACAGCCCTGATGGGCGGACGCAAAAAGGCTGGGAGAACAGCACAGGATATGGTGACCCCTGGCAAATCATCATTTGACCCCCGAGGGGGTCCCAACCCCCAGGTTGAGAACCACTGCTTTAGGGTTAAGTTACGCTTTAAAGTTAGGTTCAGCTGCACCATAAAATCACACTATGCTGTCCCATGTGAGTACCAGCCAGGGCTCCCTTTCTGAATGTGATTCAAAACATAATTTAAAAGAAGCCAGGAAATCTTCTGCAGCTTGTGATAGCTTTGTCCTGAGTTACTTTAGGGATGGAGCAGCCATTGGGACAATTGCCCCTAATGTCACGGGTGTAGTTATGCCCTGTTCCTTTGGGCTACTCATGCACAGTGTGTACTCTCTTCTGTCACCTATGATGAGCTCAATGACTGCGACAGGAGAGAGTACACACTGCATATGAGTGGCCCAAAGGAACAGGGCATAACTACCCCCCATCACACTAAGGGGCTATAGTCCCAATGGCTGCTATGTCCCTTACAATAACTCAGAACAGAGCCTTTACAGGCAGCAGAAGGGTTAATTTAAATGTGGTTTTGACCCACCTTCTTTAAACATAAAAAGCCCTGGCTGATAGGTAGGTTTAGCACACTGGAGTTGATTTACGAAAACTGGAGAGAGCAAAATCTGGTGCAGCTGTGCATGGTAGCCAATCAGCTTCTAACTTCAGTTTGTTCAGTTAAGCTTTGACCAAACCCCCCCCCCCCCCCCAAAAAAAAAAACTGGAAGCTGATTGGCTTCTATGCAGAGCTGCGCCAGACAGTGCCAGAAAAAAAGGTCATCTAGTGCCCAGAGCGAACAAGCCAAATTGCTCCCCCCCCAGATGTATGAGCATTATGTATCAACAACCCCCCCCCCCCCCCAACAAAAAAAAAATTAGGCACTAATCTGCATGCTTACTCCCTAAGCATAAATTCCCTCTTCTCCCAGTACAATTCCACCCCCTGCTGAAATCCCCTTCCCAGCATGAATCATTGACCACCCCCCCCCCCCCCCGCAGCTCGAATCCTCTCATTTCCCATATGCCCCTAGCACAAATACACCCCCCCAAAAAAATAAATCCCCCCTCCTAGTACAAATCCTCTCCCATCAAATGTCCCCTCTGAGTACACATCCTATCCCTCCTCCCAGCATAAATTCTCCCCTGTCCCCCATCCTAGTACAAATCCCCCCACCACCATATTACCACTTCTAATACAAAGGAGTGGAGTTGTGCATATAATAAATTATTACACCATGAAAAATTAGGTCTCATGCCCCGTACACACGATCAGATTTTTTTCCGAAGGATGTTTGCTCAAACTTGTCTTGCATACACACGGGCACACAAATGTTGGCCAAAAATTCTGAATGCGAGAACGCGGTGACGTACAAGACGTACGACGAACCGAGAAAAAGGAAGTTCAATAGCCAGTGCGGCTCCTTTGATTCCGAGCATGCGTGAACATTTGTGCGACGGACTTGTGTACACACAATTGGACTTTCCGACAACAAGCTCACATCGAATATATCCAGTCGGAAAATCCGACCGTGTGTAAGCGGCTTTAGTAAAAAGAAAAGAAAGAAAAGTCCTTCCACAAAGTGATATTGCACCAGTGTGTTGTTGGAATGGATCACACAGTATGAAGTCCAATGGCGGTAAAGGGGAATCATCTACGTGGTAGTAACACCATCTATCTCCCACAGTGTGCCGTGACCTCCACTATAACAGAAATGCCTGCTTACCAGCTGAAAAGGACCCCTTTCAGAGAGTCAGTAGTGCTTGTGGCTTAAACCCAGACAAGGCCTTTGTTCCTCCAAAAAAGGGTGAAGAGATTATCAAATCCTGGAGCCCCAGGATGGCGTCAGCTTGTGACGAAACGCGTTGGAAGGAGCGACGTGCTGACATCACCACACTACTGTGATCCCTGAAGGATGGGCAAACATGTATCAGCCAGTCGGCTATTTTTTCCTACATACAATGCTGTACTGCTGTAAGTGCAACTTTTTATTCTTGATTACAAGTTTTAAAGTTTTTACACTATGGCGAGCTCTATGTTTTCTTCTTGGGCAATGTCATTGTGAGATATCCTGAGGTGGACCTTGGGCTACATGTGTTTGGAGGAGGACCTCAATCATTATAGGGTCATGCCTGTAGCCTGATCGGTTGTTGTGACCAGCCCGTGTATGGTGGGATTTCATAATCTCTTCACCCTTTCTGGAGTGAAAAAGACTTACCGGTAATTTTTCATGGTGTAATAATTTATTATATGCGCAACTCCACTCCTTTGTATTGTTTATTTCTGTGTCTATCTCACAGCCGAGTTGCTGCTTTTCGCATCAATTGAACATTCTATATTTTTTTAATTCTAACGCATGTTTGTTAGTTTTTTCTCATATTACCACTTCTAGCACACCCCCCCCCCCCACAAATCCTCCTTCTAGCACAAATCTTGGTCCCCATCTCCCCTCCCAACACAAATCCCCTCAAATCACCACTTCTAGCACACCTCCCCAAATTTCCCCTGCTAGAACAATTCCCCTGCTGTCCCCCCCAATCCCCCAACACAAATCCCCTCCCCCATCCTCCTAGTCCTGGCGCCAGATTTTTCACTCCAGTTTTAGTAAATCAACCCCGCTGTGCTGTTATAAACATATAGGACAGCAAACGTAAAGCTGGACTCCAGGCAGATCTAAAATGTATATATACAGGTATATATGATATTATTATACACGATTTATATAGCGCCAACAGTTTACACAGCACTTTACAATGTATAGGGGGGGACAACACAATTACAGTACAAACATGAGCTAAGACTAGGTTAAAGCTAAGTTTGGGACTTTATATGAGGCAATAATAAATTATGTACCTCCATCCCCGATATTTTGAACAGAAGAGAACAATTTTTGGGACTTTGTGTGAAGCACATTACTAACTCAAGAATGGACCAATCAAGATAAATATAATTATTTATTACAAAGGGTATACATGCACATTGAAGGTATAATGATAAGTCAATACACATTATACAATAGGATATTGGGTCTCGGTGGATACAATCTGAACAGTTCATAGTAAAAGACAATTATCTCAACATAGTAGGATAGAAATAATAAAAGTACCAGATAAATAAAAATGATACAGCGTATTATTAGATCTTGATGGATAAAGTCTGAACAGTTCATAATTTAGAACAAATATCTCAACATAGTTAAAAAATGAGTGACAGACCTAAGGCATGTAGACCACATTGCAATGGTATCATATAAGCATATTAGTAATAAACAATTGGTTCATTATAGTAGAGATGTATTATGGTATAAGAGGTAGACCTAGAAGCTGTGACATAGCATCATAAACAAGCTCTACGCGTTTCGTGGTTACATTACCACTCATCAGGAGCAGATGCATAGTTTGGAGGTATCTATAAAAAGAAATGCCAGAGATTGTATGGTGTTAAAAAAAGATATAAAACACAGAAGAAAGAGGGGGAGCGTAAAAGGTCCCAAACACTCTCACCTATCTGTAGTATGTAGGTAGGTCTGGTTGGTGGTATCAATGGTAGAGGACACTTTGAAAGACGTTATCCCCGGGAGCTGAGACGGCAACATCAGAGGCACGGGCAGTGGCACCAGCAGCCAAATTGAACATACGCAAGAATGCCCAAAATGCAGCTGGGAAATAAGTGTTGTATGGTGTGCATGTTGCATAATAGCTGGTTCCCAAAAATGTCTATGGAATTCAATACAAAAATAGTGGTGAGCTAGTTGTCCAATTAATGAACTAGAAAAAAAGAAAAAAGAAAAAAGAAAAAGAAAAAAGCACCCCAGTGGATGTGAGGAGAACAAAATTTGCATAGAGTGGCAGAGTGAATATTAAATTCAGATCATAAACGTGGCCCTATAGCAAAAGAACCCCAAAGGGAAAGGGAGAAAGGGTTAGGTGAGCTTAATGGTGTAAAAGTACCTGCAGGGGTATGTTGAGAGGAGTCCAATAATGTGCAGCAGTGTCTTTAACCACATGCCGACCGGCGCACGACGATATACGTCGACAGAATGGCACGTACAGGCAGGAGGGCGTATATATACGTCCCTCCTTTCGCCTGTCCGTGCCATCGGGAGCGCGCCGGGAGCGGCACGCTCCCGCGCCGGTCGGGACCCCCGTGAGTCCGGCCGCGGTCCCCGCGGACTCGATCGCCGCGGGGACTCCCGCGATCGTCTCACGGAGCGGCTGAACGGGGAGATGCCGAGATAAACAGCATCTCCCTGTTCTGCCTAGCAACTAGTGACGCCGATCTCTGCTCCCTGTGATTGGAGCAGAGATCAGCATTCACTAGCTGACAGCCACGCCCCCCCACAGTAAGAAATACACCCCTAGGCATACTTAACCCCTACACTGCCACCTTGTGGTTAACCCCTAAACTGCTAGTGTCATTTATACAGAAATCAATGCATTTAAATGCATTAATTGCTGTAAAAATGACAATGGTCGCAAAAATGTGTCAAAAATGTCCGATGTGTCCGCCATAATGTCGCAGTCACAAAAAAAATCGCAGATCTCCGCCATTAATAATAAAAAAAAAATTATTAATAAAAATGCTATAAAAACTATCCCCTATCTTGTAAACGCTATAACTTCTGCGCAAACCGATCAATAATCGCTTATTGCGATTTTTTTTACCAAAAATATGTAGAAGAATACGTATCGGCCTAAACTGGGGAAAAAAAAGTTTTTTTATATATTTTTTGGGGATATTTATTATAGCAAAAAAATAAAAAATAATGCATTTTTTTCAAAATTGTCGCTCTATTTTTGTTTATAGCGCAAAAAATAAAAACCGCAGGGGCGATCAAATACCACCAAAAGAAAGCTCTATTTGTGGGAAAAAAAAAGGACGTCAATTTTGTTTGGGAGCCACGTCGCACGACCGCGCAATTGTCAGTTAAAGCGACGCAGTGCCGAATCGCAAAAAGGGGCCTGGTCCTTTGGCTGCAAATTGGTCCGGTCTGAAAGTGGTTAACCAGTGGATAAAATTAGAGTGTGATCTCAGTGTGTGTGTGCTATATGTATCAGCCGTGAACCAATGATGGCCGGCAACGTCACACAGCGTAATGAGAGAGGGGCTGCGCCGCCGCCCGGGCACCAGTATGTGCTCAGCGTTTTGGCGCCAATACCTCCCTCATAAAGTGCGCAGAGTAGATAAAACACGTCGGCGATGCGGCGTCATAAATGACGTCACTCACTCGACGTGTGGGTGTGGCGTCGACCCGCAGCGAGTGCCTGCCCCGTCTCCGGCCAATAGGAGGGAGGAGGGGGGAGGACTCGGTGTGCGTCGCAGCTCCCGAGGACAACGAAACAAAGCCTAACCCGACCTGGCAGAGCTAGTCCCTATAAGTGAAAGAAACGTCTTGGCAGCAATATGTCACAGATTGACATGGTATAATAAGTATAATGGTTTAGTGATGTGCTTCCATCCCCGATAACATGAGAAAAAACATGAGCTAAGACTAGGTTAAAGCTAAGTTTGGGACTTTATATGAGGCAATAATAAATTATGTACCTCCATCCCCGATATTTTGAACAGAAGAGAACAATTTTTGGGACTTTGTGTGAAGCACATTACTAACTCAAGAATGGACCAATCAAGATAAATATAATTATTTATTACAAAGGGTATACATGCACATTGAAGGTATAATGATAAGTCAATACACATTATACAATAGGATATTGGGTCTCGGTGGATACAATCTGAACAGTTCATAGTAAAAGACAATTATCTCAACATAGTAGGATAGAAATAATAAAAGTACCAGATAAATAAAAATGATACAGCGTATTATTAGATCTTGATGGATAAAGTCTGAACAGTTCATAATTTAGAACAAATATCTCAACATAGTTAAAAAATGAGTGACAGACCTAAGGCATGTAGACCACATTGCAATGGTATCATATAAGCATATTAGTAATAAACAATTGGTTCATTATAGTAGAGATGTATTATGGTATAAGAGGTAGACCTAGAAGCTGTGACATAGCATCATAAACAAGCTCTACGCGTTTCGTGGTTACATTACCACTCATCAGGAGCAGATGCATAGTTTGGAGGTATCTATAAAAAGAAATGCCAGAGATTGTATGGTGTTAAAAAAAGATATAAAACACAGAAGAAAGAGGGGGAGCGTAAAAGGTCCCAAACACTCTCACCTATCTGTAGTATGTAGGTAGGTCTGGTTGGTGGTATCAATGGTAGAGGACACTTTGACTTTTTTATTTATCTGGTACTTTTATTATTTCTATCCTACTATGTTGAGATAATTGTCTTTTACTATGAACTGTTCAGATTGTATCCACCGAGACCCAATATCCTATTGTATAATGTGTATTGACTTATCATTATACCTTCAATGTGCATGTATACCCTTTGTAATAAATAATTATATTTATCTTGATTGGTCCATTCTTGAGTTAGTAATGTGCTTCACACAAAGTCCCAAAAATTGTTCTCTTCTGTTCAAAATATCGGGGATGGAGGTACATAATTTATTATTGCCTCATATAAAATCCCAAACTTAGCTTTAACCTAGTCTTAGCTCATGTTTTTTCTCATGTTATCGGGGATGGAAGCACATCACTAAACCATCATACTTATTATACCATGTCAATCTGTGACATATTGCTGCCAAGACGTTTCTTTCACTTATAGGGACTAGCTCTGCCAGGTCGGGTTAGGCTTTGTTTCGTTGTCCTCGGGAGCTGCGACGCACACCGAGTCCTCCCCCCTCCTCCCTCCTATTGGCCGGAGACGGGGCAGGCACTCGCTGCGGGTCGACGCCACACCCACACGTCGAGTGAGTGACGTCATTTATGACGCCGCATCGCCGACGTGTTTTATCTACTCTGCGCACTTTATGAGGGAGGTATTGGCGCCAAAACGCTGAGCACATACTGGTGCCCGGGCGGCGGCGCAGCCCCTCTCTCATTACGCTGTGTGACGTTGCCGGCCATCATTGGTTCACGGCTGATACATATAGCACACACACACTGAGATCACACTCTAATTTTATCCACTGGTTAAAGACACTGCTGCACATTATTGGACTCCTCTCAACATACCCCTGCAGGTACTTTTACACCATTAAGCTCACCTAACCCTTTCTCCCTTTCCCTTTGGGGTTCTTTTGCTATAGGGCCACGTTTATGATCTGAATTTAATATTCACTCTGCCACTCTATGCAAATTTTGTTCTCCTCACATCCACTGGGGTGCTTTTTTCTTTTTCTTTTTTCTTTTTTTCTAGTTCATTAATTGGACAACTAGCTCACCACTATTTTTGTATTGAATTCCATAGACATTTTTGGGAACCAGCTATTATGCAACATGCACACCATACAACACTTATTTCCCAGCTGCATTTTGGGCATTCTTGCGTATGTTCAATTTGGCTGCTGGTGCCACTGCCCGTGCCTCTGATGTTGCCGTCTCAGCTCCCGGGGATAACGTCTTTCAAAGTGTCCTCTACCATTGATACCACCAACCAGACCTACCTACATACTACAGATAGGTGAGAGTGTTTGGGACCTTTTACGCTCCCCCTCTTTCTTCTGTGTTTTATATCTTTTTTTAACACCATACAATCTCTGGCATTTCTTTTTATAGATACCTCCAAACTATGCATCTGCTCCTGATGAGTGGTAATGTAACCACGAAACGCGTAGAGCTTGTTTATGATGCTATGTCACAGCTTCTAGGTCTACCTCTTATACCATAATACATCTCTACTATAATGAACCAATTGTTTATTACTAATATGCTTATATGATACCATTGCAATGTGGTCTACATGCCTTAGGTCTGTCACTCATTTTTTAACTATGTTGAGATATTTGTTCTAAATTATGAACTGTTCAGACTTTATCCATCAAGATCTAATAATACGCTGTATCATTTTTATTTATCTGGTACTTTTATTATTTCTATCCTACTATGTTGAGATAATTGTCTTTTACTATGAACTGTTCAGATTGTATCCACCGAGACCCAATATCCTATTGTATAATGTGTATTGACTTATCATTATACCTTCAATGTGCATGTATACCCTTTGTAATAAATAATTATATTTATCTTGATTGGTCCATTCTTGAGTTAGTAATGTGCTTCACACAAAGTCCCAAAAATTGTTCTCTTCTGTTCACAATTACAGTACAGTTCAATACAAAAGGTACAGGAGGGCCCGGCTCGTAGAGCTTACATTCTAAAGGGATGGGGTGGTGGTACAAAAGGTAATAGCTGCAGAGAATGATTTGATGGAGGTGGCTCGGGGACAGTTGCTAGGTGGGTGTGGGATAGGCTTCCCTGAATAAATGAGTTTTCAGGGATCTCTTAAAGGTGGACAGGGTAGGGGCTGATCGGACATAATGGGGCAGGGAGTTCCAGAGGATGGGAGAGGCTCTGGAGAAGTCCTGGGAGGAGGTAACAAGGGAGTTAATAGCTGATATGTGTGTTCATTTATACATCATTAAATTTAAACCCCCGAATGCGACCTGATATCAACATTTTGTAGCCCCTGTACAGTAGAGCTCAGAGAGGGGGAGAGAAAAGCAAAACAAGGAGATAATCATGATTGACTGATGGACAAGAAACATACCGATAGGAGGAGTGATACAGGTTGGGGGTGGGGAGGAGACCCTTTAAGTGGAAGGGAAACTGTGAAGAGAGAGCAGTTCCCCTTCCCAGGACTGAATGGCAGAGGTGTGTCACATCTCAGGACTGAATGGACACAAAAACAACTCCAAGAAATCGCGACCTCATAAGTGTATGTTTTCTTGGTGGTGACAACTTACCAAATTCACATTTTCCTTTACTTTTTGTCAAGGAAACAACAGTGATCCTTCCCAGTAGGAACGCAGACAGAAGTATACATCATAGCAGCACAATGGCTAAGTGGTTGGCACTTCCGCCTGGCAGCACTAGAGTCGCTGGTTCGAATCCCAACCATAACACTACCTGCCTGGAGTTTGCATGTTCTCCTTCTGCCTGCGTGGGTTTCCTTCCAAAGACATGCTGGTAGATTAATTGGGTCCTGTCTAAATTTGCCCTAGTATGTGCATGTATGAAGTCAGTTAGGGACCTTGACGGCAGGGACTGATATGAATGTATAATAAAGATATAAAGCACTGCGTAAATTGATGGCACTATATAAGTACCTGTAATAAATAAATAAAATATGGCAGAATTTCTTATCTTTCTCCACTCCGTCCAAAAGAAATGGCTTGGTTTGACTTCCTCACTAAATTCAGCCATCTAGAGACGTATCCCATCAAACTAGACGTTGGACAGAAGATCTATCCTCCGTCCTTGTCCTTCAGCAAGCCAGAGAAAGAGCCTGCAGCTAACTTGTCCCAAGAGACGATGTTTTATTAAGTAGACGTAAAATACACATCAAGTGGAATATTCTCTTTATTTTCCACAGGGAACATTGTTATCAAGCCAGACATGCAATACATTAGGACCTTAGAGGCTCCTCACCTGATTGGTCCTTCCCATCAAGCCAGACGTGGAATATACAACCTTCAGCTTTCCATCTCTATAGAGGGAGGATATTCCCATCAGCATCAAGTAGGTAGAAACTCAAGGCTTTGATAATGAGCATTTTTTGGGGCCAAATAAACCGAGGCAATGGCCTATTGTTGAGGTATTCACGGGAGGACAAAGGAAAGTGTACCACTCCAAGCTGTAGAACTTCGGCATGAAAGGGTTTCAATACCTATTTTGCAGAACTGTTTAGAGATCTTAACTAATTCACTGCTCAAAGGGGACTCCAACTGGGAAGCTAACAGGTTAATCACTTAATGCTAAAATGCCTAAAATGAGTACACCTCCGATTGTTTTTGAACCATGCCAATTTGAAGATGGTGAAGACACCAAAGGAGCTCTACGCTGCATACAAATATAAAACCATCAACACAGATCTATAATAAAGTTTCTCGCCTTTATTATGTACCATGTGAAGTAAACCCATGAGGAGAAAAAGATGAAAAACACCACTGCTGACTTGTTTTTTTTTTTTTTTTTAAAGGTGCGAGCTCCAGGGCTTTTTCACTTATTCTGACCATAACGCCAACGCTGTCCCAAAAATATCAACTGCTGTCCCCCATGCTTGATCCATGTAAGCGATGTGCCGGTGATGAAGCCAGAATCAGGATGAAAGCCCTTGCACCTGCACCTTTAATCCAACAACAGCAGCTCCCATAATGATGCCATCAGGGATTTACCCTTAAAGCGGAAGTAAACCCATCCATAAAACAGTTTCATTTCCGGCACGTGACGGAAATGTAACACTCCCATTGGTTGTGCTCTCAACCAAACTGTCAAACCATCCAATGGCTGGTGTCATAACTGATCACATGTTAGAGCATCATGGCAGTTGTAGATTAAACAGAGGCAAAGATGTCAGCTTCCTTGGCTGAAAACGATAGGAGGGTTTACTTACACTTTAAGAACCAGTCTACTCAAACGTGTTATTTAACCACTACAATACAGGGCACTTTCGCCCCCTTCCTTCCCAGACCAATTTTCAGCTTTCAGCGCTCTCTCGCACTTTCAGTGACAATTGCGCGGTCATGCTCCCTCTTTTTTTACTCCATTCTATTCTGCCATGTTTTATCATGCTTGCTTTTCAGGTATGTAATTTTTTTCAGCTTTCAGCGCTCTGACAGCAACAGCGTTTGCTCCCACGATACATAAAGCCGCGACTCCAACGCTGTAGGAGGTGATTTCACCACCACAGTTAAAAAAAAGAGCATATATGCCGAAGCATGGGGGCAGCAGGGGGGGGGAGGAGCGATTGGCTCCTAAATCGGCATATATAATGGTGCATGTATGCCCATCAAATTAATTCAATTATTGTCCATATTTGTTCATTTTTTTCCACAAATAGAGCTTTAGTTTGGTGGTATTTATTCGCGACTCCGTTTTTTATTTTTTGCGATATAAGCGAAAATATAGCGGAAATTTTGAAAAAAAAACAATATTTTCTCCTTTCTTTTTTAAAAGAAATCCAATAAAATCAAATTTTGTCATAAATTTAAGCCAAAATGTATTCTGCTACATGTTTTTAGTAAAAAAAAATTCTGTTAAGTGTATAATAATTGGTTCGTGTGATCACGGACATATGTACGCAAATGATCATGTACAGATGTGTGCAGGTGATCATGGACATATGTGTGCAGATAATCATTGGCACATGTTATTTTACTGGGACATATGTGAGGGGCATGTGTTTTTATTATTTGGGGACATGTGTTTTTAATTGGGGACATGTGTTTTTATTATTTGGGGACATGTGTGTTTTGGGGACATGTGTGTTTTGGGGACATGTGTGGGGACATGTGTGTTTACACTGTGGGGACACTACACTGGTGATCAGTGAGTAAAAAGCTGTAAAAAAACAGCTAATACTCACTGATCACCAGCCAGCTGCAGCGATCCGGGTGACACGGCCGCATCGGGATCAGAAGTAGACTGCTCCCACCCAGCCGTATATGTACAGTGGCCGGGTGGGAAGTAGTTAAGTTGTAGATGGAGTCCATGGCTGCAACTTTGCCTTAGATACTTCTACACTGAGATCTCCATGCTATAATTACTGACTTTGTCCCTGTCTACCTGGGGGCATTGTATGTTCCTTCTCACCTTTGTGTAGCCTAGGTTCTCCTGCTACATTCTCCATAATATACTGTTAAATAAATAAAAAATCCAGCAGAGATGAAGAGAACCTCTCATAATAGGGACAACAGAGATCCTGAGAAATAGGAGACACTGTTAGGTGGTGGAACTCTGTTGGGTGGACTGATCCTTCACTATCATCAGATGATGACTCTTTTCTACTCACTGTTGGAAGTTGCCTCCTGTGCATTTGTTGCAAAATCTACATGTATGTTCATATTTCTAACATTTTTTTTAAAATTATTATTATTATTATACATGATTTATATAGCGCCAACAGTTTACGCAGCGCTTTACAATGTAGAGGGGGGGGACAACACAATTACAGTACAGTTCATTACAAAAGCTACAGGAGGGCCCTGCTTGTAGAGCTTACATTTTAAAGGGAGGGGGTGGTGGTACAAAAGGTAATAGCTGCAGAGAATGAGATGCCGCGTACACACGATCGGAAATCTCGGCCAGCAAAAGACCGATGAGAGCTTTTCATCTGAAAATGTGACCGTGTGTATCGGAATTTTGCTGGCCGCCAGCAAAAATTTGAGAGCATGTTCTCAATTTTTCCGACGGAAAAGGTTTCTATCGGAAATTCCGATCGTCTGTAGCAATTCCGACGTGCAAAATTCCTACGCATGCTCGGAAACAATTCGACGCATGCTCGGAAACAATTCGACGCATGCTCGGAAACAATTCGACGCATGCTCGGAAGCATTAAATTTCATTTTTTCTCGGCTCGTCGTAGTGTTGTACGTCACCGCGTTCTTGACGGTCGGAATTTGGTGTGACCGTGTGTAGGCAAGACAGTTTCAGCGGAATTCCGATGGAATTCCGTCGGGAAAACCATCATCGCTTTTTCCGACGAGAATTACGATCGTGTGTACGCGGCATGATGGTTTAGATCAGGGGTGCCCAACCTTTTGAAGGGCAAGTGCCACTTAAGCGACTGCAACTCACAGGTGATAGAAGTCTATGGCTCAGTACAGGTAACCCAACAGGTGCACTTCTCTGCACCTGTGGATCAGTTTGAAAGCAGCCCAGTAACCACTGCAGAACAGATGTGCCCATATATGCCCATATATACACTGTGATTTTAGTAATAAACTTACCTTTAATAACAGTATTCTATTTTATTCCATCCCAGAGCAGAAGGGCCACTGGTTGGGCACCCTTGGTTTAAATCAATGGCCTTCAAACGGCAGTCCGGTGGCAAGATGCGGCCCTTTGCATGCTTCTATCAAGCCCTTGGGGCACTATTTCCATCAACTGATACCAACAATGGGGAATAGTTCCCCCACCAACATTAATGAAGGGGCAGAATTACTCCTAATGAAACAAACGATGGGGCATAATTCCTGCCAATGACAACAATGATGTCGCACAATTTCTCCCACTGACACCAACAATGAGGCATTGTTTATTTCCCCTGATGTTGGGACCTCTTCTACTACCAATTTCCACAGTCTGCCACTGGATCCATTTTCAATGCAATGGGAAATCCAATATTTTAGAGTTGTTACTATAACAGAACAAGGAAAATTGTCTAAGAGGGGAATTCGCCCTAACTTTGTAGAGACTTCTTTTCACTTACTATTGTATCTTTTGGATTTTTGGTTGGGAAGTATCTTCCCCATGACACAGAAAGGCAAGAATTACATTTTAACGTTTTTTACCCTTTTCTACCCCCATAGATGTCAAATATCAAGTCATGATTTATGAATCAATGGAAAATTATCCGGCAGACAGTCAGAATACAAGAGTTGGTAGTGGAGGCTCCTCCATTCACACTGTTGGCGAGCATAGATGAATGGACTGATCTTCTCTTGGTCAGCCCGGGGGCTAAACATAGAGACATAGAAGAGCGACGACAGAAAAAGACCGTAATAGTCCATCAAGTCTGTCCATTTTTTGTTTGTTTGGGTTTTGTTTTGTTTTTTCATTAACTTTATTGTCTGATTATAGATTTATGCTTGTCCTAAGCATGTTTGAAGCAATTTACTGTTGACTGTCTCACTACCTCTGCTGGTAGTTTATTCCAAGCATCAACTACCCTTTCAGTGAAATAATACTTTCTAAGATTAGTTTTAAACTTCCCTCCAGTTAGTTTGAGGTCATTTCCCCATGTTCTTGATTTTGGTTTCATATTGAAAAAACTGCCCTCCTGAACTTTATTCACCCCCTTGATGTATTTAAAGGTTTCAATTATGTCTCCCCTTTCCCTTGTTTCCTCCAGACTGTACATATTAAGTTCCTGAAGTCGCTCTCGGAATGTTTTATCCCCCAAACTTTTCACCATTTTTTTTACCTGTCTCTGGACTCATTCTATTTTATCAATATCTTTGTGTTAGTGAGATCTCCAGAACTAGACACAGTATTCTAAATGAGGTCTCACTAACGATCTATATAGGGGAATCAGTACCTCCTTCCTCCTGCTGGTGAGCCCCCTAGTGATATAAAGATCTATATAGAAGAATCGGGACCTAATTTCTCCTGCTGGTGACCCCTCTAGCGATATAAAGATCTATATAGAGGAATCAGGACCTCCTTCCTCCTGCTGGTGACCTCTCTAGTTATATAAAGATCTATATAGGGGAATCAGGACCTCCTTCCTCCTGCTGGTGACCCCCCTAGCTATATAAAGATCTATATAGGGGAATCAGGACCTCCTTCCTCCTGCTGGTGATCCCCCTAGTGACATAAGGACCTATATAGAGGAATCAGGACTTCTCCTGCTGGTGATCCCCCTAGTGACATAAGGACCTATATAGAGGGATCAGGACTTCTCCTGCTGGTGATTGCTCTAGTGATATAAAGATCTATATAAAGGAATCAGGACCTTCTTCCTCCTGCTAGTGACCCCTCTAGTGATATAAAGATCTATATAGAGGAATCAGGACCTCCTTCCTCCTGCTGGTGATCCCACTAGTGATATAAAGATCTATATAGGGGAATCAGGACCTCATTCCTCCTGCTGGTGATCCCCCTAGTGACATAAGGACCTATATAGAGGAATCAGGACCTCCTTCCTCCTGCTGGTGATCCCTCTAGTGATATAAAGATCTATATAGAGGAATCAGGACTTCCTTTCTCCTGCTGGTGATCCCCCTAGTGACATAAGGACCTATATAGAGGAATCAGGACCTCCTTCCTCCTGCTGGTGATCCCTCTAGTGATATAAAGATCTATATGGAGGAATCAGGACCTCCTTTCTCCTGCTGGTGACCCCCCTAGTTATATAAAGATCTATATAGGGGAATCAGGACCTCCTTCCTCCTGCTGGTGACCCCTCTAGTGATATAAAGATCTATATAGAGGAATTAGGACCTCCTTCCTCCTGCTGGTGACCCCTCTAGTGATATAAAGATCTATATAGAGGAATTAGGACCTCCTTCCTCCTGCTGGTGACCCCTCTAGTGATATTAAGATCTATATAGAGGAATCAGAACCTCCTTCCTCCTGATGGTGATCCCTCTAGTGATATAAAGATCTACTGTATATAGGCAATCAAGGACCTCCTTCCTCCTGTTGGTGATCCCTCTAGTGATGCATTCTATAATTCTATTCGCTTTTCCCACTGCCTGGTCACACTGTTTGCTAATTTTACAATCATCTGATTGAGAGAAAATCACAACATGTGTTGTGGCCTTCATGTCTAAGGCCAGTTTGGAAAAGGTTCCCAGGACTACAGTGATATCCAAACCAGACGCTGAATCCACACTTGGCCTGTCTCAGACACTGGGGGGAAGCGGGACCCGGCCAATAGCTGATTGGTTTGCTAATGATGCTCATTGTCAGTAATTACTCCTCAGTCCCACTGTGGTCAGTATTCTCAATAATAAAGGCCAGGACCTCCTGTCCCTGAGGGGTGTGAAAAAGAAGAGCCATTGAGGGGAAGTGAAGGACCGAACACCATTATCTCCATTCATGGGAATGGTGATTAATTACCAGAGTCATCACAGGTAGCCTTGGTAATATGGCCTATCTGGGCTTGTTTGTCAAATGAGGGCGTCAGATTAGAAATTAACACCAATTTTGGAAATTCATGGCTAATATCCTAGCACATTATCACCTGGGTTCACTTTTTGCAGCTAATTTCTTTATTAACGAGGTGCAAAACAGCATGGATCTCTCAATCCAATACGTAGACACATTATACCTGCACTAAAATACATTAAGTATAGAAGAATTAAACAAATGTGGCCTAAATGGCTTATATCAACTATATGCACAATTATATCTAGGTAATGGAATAGAGGAAATAAGTAATCAATTCAATTCAAAGAAAGTTATATCACATCTGTTTACAATATTTGCACCATTAAAGTTTCACACTAATTGAAGGGTCCAAAGCGACAACTAGCCAAGGACTGGCGTTTAGGTCTTTCCTACAGGATATAATGAGTATAGTTAATATGAATGAAGTTTCCAAACTGTGGCCAGATGCAGCCCTTTGCTTGCCTTTGCACTATTCCTACCACTGACAACAATGATGGGGCACTATTGCTTCCACTGACACCAACAGTGGAACACTTTTCCTCCCACTTACACCAATGATGGGACACTATTCTTCCCATTGACACCAATGATGGGGCCCAATACTCCCATTCACACAGATGGGACACTGTTCCTTCCACTGACACCGACAGTGAAACACTAATTTTCCCAATGACACCAAACCCAACGATGGGGTGCTTTTTCTCCCCCTGACACCAATGATGAGACACTATTCCTCCTCCTTCTAACCACAGGTGTTATGTAATGTATTTATATAACTATTCCTCCCATTGACACAGATGAGACACCGTTCCTTCCACTGACACCAACAGTGAAACACTAATTTTCCCACTGACACCAACCCAACGATGGGGTGCTTTTTCTCCCCCTGACACCAGTGATGAGACACTATTCCTCCTCCTTCTAACCACAGGTGTTATGTAATGTATTTACTCCTGCTTACTAACAAGAGTGAAACCTTGTCTACATCCACTGAAGCTGGGGCACCTACTACTCCCAGTGGTTACAGATTGGCCTGTGGCGGCTGGTGCTCACATTTTTTTTGGAGGGGCGCAAACAAACTGAAAAATTCTGAAAAAAAAACATCAATTGTAGCCTCACTGTGCCCATCAAATGCAGCCACTGTGCCATCAAACGCAGCCACTGTGTCATCATATGCAGCCACTGTGCCAATCAAATGCAGCCACTGTGCCCATCAAATCCTGCCACTATGCCCATCAATTGTCGCCACTGTGCCCATCAAACGCAGCCACTGTGCCCATCAAATGCTGCCACTGTGCCCATCAAATGCTGCCACTGTGCCCATAAAATGCAGCCACTGTGCCCATCAAATGCTGCCACTGTGTCCATCAAATGCTGCCATGTGCCATTAAATGCTGTCACTGTGCCATCAAATGCTGCCACTGTTCCCATCAAATGCTGCCACTGTGCCATCGAATGACGCCACTGTGACCCCCCCGTCTGCCCGGCACTTACCCTCTCTCGTGGGGGAACAGGTGCACAGTTTAGAAGACATCATCGGCGCATACATACTGAAGAAACGGGCCGGGCGGCTCCCGCACGCATGCGTAGGAGTGGCATCATCGCGGCTCCGGCCAGTCACAGCACCGGCGCCGCAAGCTCAGAAGTAACTCTGGTGGAAGATGTCTGCTCTGTACTTGGAGGGCCGATGCCGATCCAGGGCATCGTTCTAAGGTAAGTATTTCATACTGAGCTAGTATGTGATACATACTGGCTCATTATGCTTTTGTCTTGCAAGGTTTGTTTTTTATTTAATTTTTTTTCCAAGGTTTTGCACAGAGCTCCCCCGATCCTCCTCTTCTTGGATCGCCTGCCAGTGCTCCTGGCCCCTCCCTCCTGCCGTGTGCCTCCATAGCAAGAAGCTTGCTATGGGGGCACCCGAGGTGGCTCGTTCCCAATCCACTGCACTGTGAGTCCATTCACACACAGAGCTCAGCTCAGCCCCGTCCCCAGTCTCTTCTCATTGGCTCACTGGCTGTGACTGACCAATGGCTCCCGCTGCTGTTTAAGCCAGTGAGGAGGGAGAATCGAGCTTAGGCAAGTATTAGGGGGATCTGGGGGGAATGCTGCACACAGAAACAATTTTACATTCATGCATAGAATGCATGAAGTTAAAAATCCTTGAGCCTTTACAGCCACTTTAACTATTTTGAATCCTTTTGCTGTTTACTTGTTTCAAATTAGTTTTTCACATTTCTTCAGTTGCTTCCTGGTTTTTGGTCTTGTCCTAAATGATATCATACATCCCAGGAGTCTTCATGGGCATTTTTTCTTTTTTTATTTCAGCTGCTGGAGGGGAGGAGGAGCTTTCTCAACTATGCATGGACATCTGCCTGCATGGCTAAGCTAAGAGCAGATGGATTTCAGGAAGTAAATACTACATGAATCATCTGCCCTTACTCAAGATGGCCACGGACAGAAATCCTAAAGGGTGTTTTTCAAAGCAATTTCTCCGCAAAATAAAGACATGTATGGATGGGGGGGGGGGGGGGGGGGGGGGGTTTGGGGGGGGGTTTGCTTTGAAGCACCACAAAAATAGTTTGTGGTGCTCAGATGCTGTGTAGTT
The DNA here is from genome assembly GCA_028564925.1 of Lithobates sylvaticus. Taxonomy (NCBI): domain Eukaryota; kingdom Metazoa; phylum Chordata; class Amphibia; order Anura; family Ranidae; genus Lithobates; species Lithobates sylvaticus. The sequence continues at coordinate 757,344,672 of CM053026.1, read as the reverse complement.
CCACTTTAATTCTGAAAAATTCAGCTTGTAGCTCAGAAGCTGGGGTTCTGGCCCAACTGCTCCTATCTCCAACTAAACACAACTGTTGTTGTCCTTATTGATGTGGATGACTTCAACACCCAGTATTAAGGTGCAGGGTTCAAAAGTGGACATCAGAACTTCGGACATCCCAACCTGCAAAAAAGAATTTCAGGGAGGTGGCGCTCCAGGCCACGACAACCCCCCTCCCCCCACCCAACCTATTTTATTTAACATGATAATCAAATGAAATGGAATCAGTATACAGAGGTTTACTTCTTCTGAGAGATATTAAGAGAACACTAACCACAACGACCATCTTCATCCCTAACTTCTGTCACCAGTATCATCCTCATTCTTTTTCACACTGTATCCAAGTCTTCCTCATCCCTGAATTCTTAATAAATATCTGTCCTCATTCCTCTCCACAGTGTAACCTCATCATCCTCAACCACAACACCTCCTCCATAATCATCATCCTCAACCCCAACACCCCCTCCATAATCATCATCCTTAACACCCCCTCCATAATCATCATCCTTGTCCCTCTCCACAGTCGTCCTCATTCCTCTCCACAGTGTAACCTCATCATCCTCAACCTCAACACCCCCTCCATAATCATCATCAACCCCAACACCCCCTCCATAATCATCATCAACCCCAACACCCCCTCCATAATCATCATCCTTGTCCCTCTCCACAGTCGTCCTCATTCCTCTCCACAGTGTAACCTCATCATCCTCAACTTCAACACCCCCTCCATAATCATCATCAACCCCAACACCCCCTCCATAATCATCATCCTTGTCCCTCTCCACAGTCGTCCTCATTCCTCTCCACAGTGTAACCTCATCATCCTCAACCTCAACACCCCCTCCATAATCATCATCAACCCCAACACCCCCTCCATAATCATCATCCTTGTCCCTCTCCACAGTCGTCCTCATTCCTCTCCACAGTGTAACCTCATCATCCTCAACCCCAGCACCCCCTCCATAATCATCATCCTTGTCCCTCTCCACAGTTATCCTCATTCCTCTCCACAGTGTAACCTCATCATCCTCAACCTCAACACCCCCTCCATAATCATCATCAACCCCAGCACCCCCTCCATAATCATCATCCTTGTCCCTCTCCACAGTCGTCCTCATTCCTCTCCACAGTGTAACCTCATCATCCTCAACCTCAACACCCCCTCCATAATCATCATCAACCCCAGCACCCCCTCCATAATCATCATCCTTGTCCCTCTCCACAGTTATCCTCATTCCTCTCCACAGTGTAACCTCATCATCCTCAACCTCAACACCCCCTCCATAATCATCATCAACCCCAACACCCCCTCCATAATCATCATCAACCCCAACACCCCCTCCATAATCATCATCCTTGTCCCTCTCCACAGTCGTCCTCATTCCTCTCCACAGTGTAACCTCATCATCCTCAACTTCAACACCCCCTCCATAATCATCATCAACCCCAACACCCCCTCCATAATCATCATCCTTGTCCCTCTCCACAGTCGTCCTCATTCCTCTCCACAGTGTAACCTCATCATCCTCAACCTCAACACCCCCTCCATAATCATCATCAACCCCAACACCCCCTCCATAATCATCATCCTTGTCCCTCTCCACAGTCGTCCTCATTCCTCTCCACAGTGTAACCTCATCATCCTCAACCCAAACACCCCCTCCATAATCATCATCCTTGTCCCTCTCCACAGTTGTCCTCATTCCTCTCCACAGTGTAACCTCATCATCCTCAACCTCAACACCCCCTCCATAATCATCATCAACCCCAGCACCCCCTCCATAATCATCATCCTTGTCCCTCTCCACAGTCGTCCTCATTCCTCTCCACAGTGTAACCTCATCATCCTCAACCTCAACACCCCCTCCATAATCATCATCAACCCCAGCACCCCCTCCATAATCATCATCCTTGTCCCTCTCCACAGTTATCCTCATTCCTCTCCACAGTGTAACCTCATCATCCTCAACCTCAACACCCCCTCCATAATCATCATCAACCCCAGCACCCCCTCCATAATCATCATCCTTGTCCCTCTCCACAGTTATCCTCATTCCTCTCCACATTGTATCCTCGTCATCCACTTCAATCTCCATAGTCATCCTTATTGATCTTCCTCATTCCTCTTATAATCGTCCCCATCATCCTCATCCCTCTCCAGAATGATCCTCATCTCTCTCCACAATTGTAACTCCATCATTCTCACCTTTCACCACAACCATCTTCATCCCCAACTTCACTCTCCATAATCATCCCCATCCCTCCGTGCTTTGTAACCCATCATTCTCATCCTTATATTCTCTATGTGCTCTTTCCTCTATGTACTCTATCACCGCATGGTCCATCTTCATCTTCATGCCTCAAGCACCCTCTATCCTTCCCTCTCTCCGTAATCACCCATCATCCTCATCCCCTCCATCTTTTTCACCATCTTTTTCATCCCTGTAGCTCCCCTCTTTCCTTATGACATAGGACACTCTCCTGTTGTCAGGGTATATGACCTGTACTGCCATGTAATCTATGGTGTAAGATGTCTTCTTGGTACAGTCAGAGAAAGTGGCTGCCACAGCACACTTCCCCCTCTCCGTGTTGATCTTTCCTGCACCACAGAAGTTGGGCTGGGTGTGACCACCTCCGAGGTCACTCCCAATCAAAATTTGAGCCTAGGAGCAGGCTCCGCCTCAGGGGGGGACTCAGTAGGAGTGAGTCCCCAATGAGAAAGCGCTGATCAGACACGGCGGGGGGGAGTAGGAAGAGACAGTAGGAAGTGGAATTAGTTTCATCGGCATGTATTCCTCTTTGACTGTGGCTGTGGCCTTTCTTCTTGTGCGGCTGGGGCTGGCAGCCGGGATATCGCGGGGCACTCGTGGGTGCGTGCGGGAGCCGCAGCCAAAATGCATGAGGTTCCCGCACCTCGCTGGAGACCTGGGATGATTTCAGATTTAAGTTTGTTTTTCAATTGAGTTGTACAAGGTTATAGGTCACAGTCACATTAAAGGTGGAAAAAGTTCTGAAATGATTTATGTTTGTTTTTATTTTTTTTTACATCAGAGGAAACCTGACATTTTAACAGGGGTGTGTAGACTTTTTATATCCAGTGTATTTACTAGACATGTGCATTCGTTTTCGTCCGAATGCATTTTCGTCCGAATTTCGGGTATTTTTGTTATCGTTTTAAAGCGGGGCTCCACTGCCTCTGACGTTTTTTTTTTTTAAGTAACATTTCTAAACAAATTACTTTGGACATGTGTTACTTACATGTCCCGTTTTTAGAAGGTTTCCCATTGTTTTTTTTTTCTTGAAGAACGCTTTATAAACTTTTTAGCCATCGTTTTCATCTTGCCTGTGGGCATGTGAAGCCCACAGGCATTCTCTTCCGGGATCCAGTGACGTGCATCTCCCAGAATGCAACGCCCGTTCTAGGTAAGATCTAGGTAAGATCTCACGCATGCGCAGTAATATTACCATAGGAGCGCCGTCGCCGTAAGTCCCGCCTGTTGTGATGGCAGATAGAGCGTACAATCGTCGAGGAGAGAGCATGGCGGTTTTTGAAACGCCCTCCGAAAGTGACTGTCGTAATGACGTCACGTTCGGTTTCTAAATCTCGAGATAACTCGGGCCAGGTCGCCGCACTGACTCCTGGGAACTATGACACAAGCTCCCAGGAGACAGTGCAGATAGGGGATATTGCGAAATAGCCGTAATATCCCCGCCCATATCCGAGATCACAAACACAGGAAGTCCAGCATGTCAGCTGAGAAAAAAAAAGGTACTGTAAAAAAAATAAAAAATAAAACCTACCGTTTTGGATAGCTGAAAGCTAGTATATAAATTTTACATTATATGTTTAAATCGGGTGGAGCTCCGCTTTAACAAACGATAATGAACGTGCAGAATTCGAAAACCAAAAGATCCGACATAAACAAATGCTTTATTTTTGTTTTCGTTGTGACAACAGTTCGATATAGATAGGAGATTCGACATGACGCTGACAATAGCGATCTGTGTCCATCGAACCTGTGGTCGAATGTGCCTAACCTTAGCTCTATTAGTCCAAGATTATTCGACATAGAGAGAAATGATTTGACATAGAGAGAAAAGATTCGACATTATAGAGACAATAGCAAAAAAGGTTGAATATGCCTCACCTAACTCTATTAGGCTGCATTCACACCTGAGCGTTTTGTCGCCCTAAGCCGCCCTACGCCTGAAGCTACAAAACGTTCGAGGGGATAAAATACATTATTCTCTATGGAGATGGTTTACATCTCCACTCCATGTCGCCTGAAGCCGAACGCCTGAAGCTCAAACAAGTTCCGGACCCTTTTTTGTCGCGCGAATCGGGCAGATTTGGGCGTTTGTATCCCCATAGAACATAGCAACAAATGATGACAGTGATGATCATTTTTCCTATTGGCTATCAAGAAAAACGCTGAAGTTGAAAAACGGCTGTTACGCCGTATGCAAATGTGCAAAAACGCCGGTAAAACCGCTGGTAAAAACGCTCGTTCCGCTACGCTCAGGTGTGAATGCGGCCTTAGTCCAAGATTATTCGACATAGAGAGAAAAGATTCAACATGAAGATTCGACGAAGCAGTCGGCGCGAGCGGACATTTATGGTCAAATGCTCCACCCATAGGCTATAGAAGAATTCTAATGTTGGTTGACTAGTATTAATAATTAATAAATATAATTATTACTAGTGTCATACAACATTAGAATTCTACTATAGCTTGTAAGCGGAACATTCGACCGGAAATGTACGATTGCGGCGTCGTACAGTTTAGCTGCTCCGTCGAATCTTCTTAGAACATTCGACAGACACCATGAGCCTTCAATGACAGATTCGACCTTAATTATTTCGGATTCTAATGCATTTTTTTAACGAAACAAAATAAATAAAAAACAAATTTCGGGCGTAACTAAATGTATTTTGTAACGAAAAATAACCGAAACGAAATTCCGAAACAGAATATTTCAGTGTGCACAGGGCTAGTATTTACTAGATTTTTCACATTCTATTCATGGGGCAATTGCAGTGATTTAACAGGTCAATGTTCTTCAGTTAAAGGGTCTGTCCATCCACAACTCATATTTTAGATTTAAGTTGACCTTGGTAGGCTTTCCACTGGAGGAGCCACCTGCCATAATATCTTCAAGAAAACATAACTGAAGACAAACCACTTCCAGCACAAGCCGATTCTGACTTTTCGCTCCTACATGAAACCATCATAAAAACCATAATTTTTTTGCTAGAAAATTATTAGGAACCTGTAAACATTTTTTTTAGCTGAGACCCTAGAGCAGTGGTCTCCAAACTGCGGCCCGGGGGCCACATGCGGCCCTTTGCTTGCTTTTATCTGGCCCTTGGGGGAACTATTTCACCCGCTGATACCAACAATGGGGCATAATTCCCCCCCCCACTGACACCAATGATGGGACACAATTCCTCCCAGTGATACCAACAATGGGACACAATCCCCCCTAATTATGCCAAAGATGGGGCACCATTTATCTCAGTGATACCAACAATGGGGCCAAATGACACCAATGAAGGGGCACAATTCCTCCCAAAGATAGCAACAATTGGACACAATTCCTCCCAATGATGCCAAAGATGGAGCACAATTTCTCCCAGTGACACCAACAATAGGACCCAATGACACAACTGATGGGGCACATTTCCTCTCACTGACTCCAAAGATGGGGTATTATTCCTCCCAATGATATGAACGATGGGCCACTATTCCTCCCACTGACACCAATGATGGGGCACTATTCCTCCCAGTGACACCAATGACGGGGCACTATTCCTCCCAGTGACACCAATGATGGGGCACTATTCCTCCCAGTGACAATGGGACCTTTTCTACTCCGACTGACCACAGTCCGGCCCCCCTAAAGTCTAAAAGACAGTAAACTGGCCCTTTGTTTAGAAAGTTTGGAGACCCTTGCCCTAGAGAATACCCTACTGTTAAATTAGACTTTTTTTCTCAAATTTTTTTCTCTAATTAATTTTCTGTACCGTGTCATTTTTTTCTGGCCTATATCATCTCAGGATGTTTGTAAGTTAAGGGCAATGGCCTGAATTGTATACTCTTCTTAATAGCTGTGTGTTTCTGCATAGGGATGTCAGAGAAAGGTGGGGGGGGGGGGTAAACTGTTTGAAAAGCTGGTCCACCCCAGCTCATAGTCTGAATCCTGCCAGCGTTTGAACTTGTTAAACAAGGGAGATGAGAACATACAGTAGAGGAGATGAGGACAATAGGAAGTGCCTTGAGTAAAGTTTGCTAAGCTATAGGGAAAGGTCCTACATGACAAGAAGGAGAAAGTTGTGTGTAATGAGACAAGCAGGGTTTGGAGAAAGGAGGGGGCCCGCTGCCTTTTCATCCTGGGCTTTTCAAGTCCGTAATTAAGAACTAATTATTGCAAAGCCTAGCTGCAATGCCAGGCCTTTCATCTCCGTCTCCACCGTTATTGTGGGACTGAAGGCACCTGCAGCTGAAAGGCTTTTTCGAGAAAGGATCAGGGGCAAAACAGCACTGAGTGGATGACAATGGAAAATATCTTTTGGCTTACTCTCCTCATTCTTTGGCCTTCACTAGGGAAGGAAGCTGAAAGGCATAAGAGGTCATTAAGACCAAGGGACTCAGATCTCCAGGCGTTTCCACTTAGGGCAGCTCTAACAGGTGAAAGGAGAGGCCAGACTCAAGTCTAAAGGTCTTATAGGATCACTGTAATGAAGGCCAAAAACGAGTTACAGAATTCTTCCATGGCATACACAGGAAGGGGAGCACAGTGTAACTATACCCAAACACTGGAACCAAATACATGGGCACAAGTTCCTGTAATGTCAAACATTTTGTTTTTGCCGTTTTTTGGATATTTTCTGCTTTCAGTTAAAGTGTATAGACAAAACCTTGTTTTAGTTTTGATAATGTAGGTTAGGTCAGGGCTGTCTTAAAGTGGTTGTAAACCCTCCATTACAACTTGCACCTACAGGTAAGCCTAGATTAAGGTACATGGTTTAGGAGATATTTGCCAAAAAGTTTTACAACGTTGTCTACAGCGCATGCGCTCCGTAGACAACGGTGCATTCACAGGGTTAATCCCCAATCACAAATCCGGCCTTGCCAGATTTGACGTCTCCCGCGAACATGCGACGTCTTCGCTGCTCCGGCCAATCACAGCGCCGCAGCGGCGCTGTGATTGGCCGGAGCGGCGATACCCGGAAGTAACCTTCCGGGTATCTGTGGAGAGATGGCTGCGGCTGGAGGGGGAGACTAGGGAGGCTTCGGGGGCCCCGATCCAAGGTAAGTGATGCATAATGAGCTAGTATGCTAGTCATACTAGCTCATTATGGCTTTGTCTTGCAGGTGGTTTTAAAAAAAAAAAGGATTTACAATCACTTTAATAGCATCATGGGCCCCTAGGCAAAGTAATGCACTGGGCCCCCTGCCAGCCTGTCTCACTTTACGCACCTACTGAGAATATTTTTTTTTTAGCATCATACTTACCTAGGTGAATGCAGAATCGGTCCCCCACCAGCTCTAAAGCCCCATACACACGCGCGGATTATCCGAGGACCAGGTCCGTCAGACCATGTCCGTCATACTTTGTCTGATGTTGGTTTTGCGTACACACGGTCGGACAAAGTTGTCGGAAAATCCGATCATTCTGAACGTGGTGACGTTTGTTGCCTACGACGGGACTACGTAGAGGCTAGTAGCCAATAGCTTTGGTCTTGTAATGTGATCTGAGCATGCGTAGCACTTTGTCCGGTCGGACTACCATACACACGATCGGATTTGGTGTGATCGGACCTTGTTGTCCAAAAATCTATCCAGCAGGAGATAGGACTTTGTCCGTCGGACAATCCGACGTACACTGTCCGGTGGTGCATACACACGGTCGGATTTTTCGACAACATTGTCCGATCGGACAGAATCCATGCGAAAATCCTACCGTGTGTATGGGGCTTAAGAGTGAGAACCGAGCAATCAAGCACTGCTGATTGTTCGGTTCCCAGGGCTTCATGAGCAGAGAGCTGTTGACGGTCAGTCACCTGCTCTCTGCTCTGCCCTCCCCATGCTCACTGGAGCGCTGGGCTGTGGAGGGGGTGGGAGCGGCCGGCTCAGCCTCTCAGTGCTTCGCTGAGAGGCTGAGCTGGGTGCCAGTCCAGGCATGTGGGCAGATCTCTACTTCGTAAAATAGGTACTCCTGCGCTAGTGAGAAAGGAGAGTAAAACCAAGGTTGCGGCAAACACCGTAGGGGTCAAACACTACCCGTAGTAAGTAAATAAATAAGTGATTGGTGTCGTGCTCCTCAGTAAATAAAATCGTGTTCATAAAATGGCTTTACCAGTTCATAATATAAAGTGCAAATAACCATGCAACATGTAGTGCAGTTATACAGTGCAAAGATAATACAAAAATATATTCGAGTGCAAATGTGCAAATTGAAAAACTTGAGTGACTAGCTAAAATCCAGCCGTAAGTAAATGAATGAATAAATATATGACACATAAATATATGATAAATAAATTAATAAATAAATTAATAAATGGATATATGACACATAAATTAATAAATGAATAAGTCCATATGCAGAGGTGCAAAAATAGTGCTGATGAAACACAAATGGACACTCCTCAGGATCCAAAGTGCAGGGTGCAATCTGTTCTATAGGAACATCAAGTGGAGGTGTTCTATAGTAACAGCAGATAATTTCTGTGACTTTCAGTGAAGAGTGGGTCCCCAGTGTATACAACACCCGTGGATGTGATAAATCGTTACCTTACTGCTGTAAGGTAAACAGCATTAAGAGATAGAGAGGGAGCAGATCACTCTAGATGGAATAGAATGGTTTGGTTGGTTCCTGCGCGTTCCTCCTAAGTGTCCTCAGTATATGCAGATACCTCCTTTTCATTCCAATTTTAATGGATACCGCTCAAATACACACATGGCCGGACATAAAAAGGGGATATATAGAGCCTTCTATGGTTTAGTATTTTCCAAACTGATGTTTATTAAAAAATAGTAACAAGTCTACTCACATTTGATAAATGAATAAAGTGCAATGTAAAAACGAGCACCGAGCTCGTTGCCTAAACGTCACTTCCGGTGTCCGTCTGCCTGTGCCTGTGTTCTCTGATTGCCAGTATGGAAGTGTTCTCCTTTATGAAAGGACACAGGCAGACGGACACCGGAAGTGATGTTTAGGCAACGAGCTCGGCGCTCGTTTTTACATTGCACTTTATTCATTTATCAAATGTGAGTAGACTTGTTACTATGTGTTTTTTCCTTTCCCAATGAGCGACAAGCATTGCTGACATTGACGCCGGGTTCACACTGGTGCGGGGATCCCACTTGGATCCCCGCCAATACCAGGCACTGTGTTTGGTATGAATCTTGAGGGGATTCATACCACGCCAAATTTTAAATAAAAAAACGGCATGGGTTCCCCCTCCAAGAGCATACCAAGCCCTTAGGTCTGGTACGGATTTTAAGGGGAACCCCCTATGCCAAAAAAAACGTTGTGGGGGTCCTCCCCAAAATCGATACCAGACCCTTATCCGAGCATGCAGCCTGGCTGGTCAGGAAAGGGGATGGGGACGAGCGAGCGCCCCCCTCCTGAGCTGTACCAGGCCGCATGCCCTCAACATGGGGGGGTGGGTGCTTTGGGGAAGGGGGGGTGCCCTGCGGCCCCCCTAGCCCAAAGCACCTTGTCCCCATGTTGATGAGGAAAAGGGCCTCTTCCCGACAACCCTGGCCGTTGGTTGTCAGGGTCTGCTTATCGCAATCCTGGAGCCCCCTTTAATAAGGGGGCATCCAGATCCCGGCCCCCCACCCTATGTGAATGAGAATGGGGTACATGGTACCCCTACCCATTCACCTGGGGGAAAAGAGTCAATAAAAAAAACACACTACACAGGTTTTTAAAGTAATTTATTAGGCAGCTCCGGTGGTCTTCTTCCGACTTTGGGGGTCTCTTCCAACTCCTTCGCGCTCTCCGGCCTCTTCTTCTGGGCTCCAGTTCTTCTCCACTCTCTGGCCTCTTCTCCCGCTCTCCGGTTCTTATTCCGGGCTCCTGCGCTATCTTCTTCGAGCTCTTTTACCATCGGTGGCCCGGTCTTCTCCGTCCTTCTTCCCTCTTCTCTCTTCTTCTGATGTTGACACGATCTCTCCCGCTGAAATGCCGTGTGCGAGGTGCGCGGCGACTTATATAGGCATGGGGCGGGGTCACCGGGTGATGTCACATGGTGACCCCGTCCCTTATGACGTCACAGTCCCAGCATGCCTTGGGACTTAACGTCATTCGCGCCCCCCTTCCCCAAAGCACCCACCCCCCCATGTTGAGGGCATGCGGCCTGGTACAGCTCAAGAGGGGGGGGGTGCTTGCTCGTCCCCACCCCCTTTCCTGACCGGCCGAGGCTGCGTGCTCAGATAAGGGTTTGGTATCGATCTTGGGGGGACCCCCACACCGTTTTTTCGGCGTAGGGGGTTCCCCTTAAAACCCATTGTGTAATTATTCCTGCGCTACCATGTATGGGTAAATGGAACTGCTGCAAACACCAAGTCTGGGTCAAACCATACCCAGTAATAGGCTGAATTATGAAGAATGGGTGGTGCTGCGCTGTTCTCAGGGAAAGACTACTACTCAAGATGGTAGTAAAAATTAATATTGTGTAATTCCGAGTATAGAAAAGGGTAGTGATGCAAGTATAAATTCAATTTTGAGAGAGGGAAATATACTGCTAAAGATGATGGTATCAGGTGCAGAAGATATTGCTAATGGCTACCTCTATAGAAGGAGACAATTTAGTTGAGAAGTATGCTGCTAAGAGTGGCAGTAATACTTGAGGTATAGTAAGATAATCAAGATTGCAGAGTACAAAGATTTTGCTAATACCTTCGTATAAGTAGATCAGAATGCAACAATGTAACAGGTTGCTAATAGCATAAATGAAACCAAACATCAACTTAGTACTGACATTAAGTGAAATATAGTGACATCAAAGTGCAAAGTGCTAAAGGTAGCAGTATGATACTCGTAAAGTGCAAAGTGCAAATATTTTGCTAATGCCTACATATAGGTGAATCAAGACTTTAGGGGTGCAACAATGTAACAAGTTGATAAAATCGTAAATAAAACAAGCATCAGAGGAATACTGACATTAAAATACAATATAGTGACATCAAAATGGTGACATCAAAGTGCAAAGTGTAGAATGAGTTTACAAAATAAATCTACTAAAATGTGCAAAAAAGAATTGATTGTTTGTGCAAGTAGTGCAATAGTGTCAAAGAAACGCAAAATAAGTGCAAAATTTGCAACACAATGTGTGTGCTAAAAGGGAACGGCAATTGCAACTGTGAACATAAAAGGTTTCTGTGCTGAGTGCAGCTTGCCTGTGCAAAAATGTAAATAATAATGTAACGCAAAAAAAAAAAAATATATAATGGCACAATAATAAGTGCAAAAGGAAAAGTATATAAACGGCTAGCACAAAAAAGAAAAGTGCTATTAGGTAAGTTTGTGCAAGTCCGCAATGTGCAAAGACTGCAAAAAATTAGATGGTGACAACAGTCTATTAAATAAAATTCTTTTTTGAAAAGTGCAGGTGCAAAGGGTGTCTCCTCTTCGTGTAAACACACACTACTAAGTAATGGCCCCTTCCCTTTGCGGTAAAGAGGTGACCGCATATGAGTCAAATAGCAGTGGCAGCTTCTCTCCTGTGTCCCTAAATGGACTTCCTATCCCTGGACCGCAATGGAGCTCCTATGCTTGGACCGCAATGGAATCACCTATTGTCTTTGTCTCTTGGCAGGTACGGAGATGATAGTAAGAGAGGAAGTGCCGTATAGTGTAGTATGTTTGTAGCAATAAAAGTTTATTTAAATAGTAATGAGGGTACTCACATAAAAAACAATAAAAACACACTTATCTCCTACGAGCAGCGAGCTCGTTTGCCTGTGTCAGTTCAGAGTGCCTGTCTCTTCCTTACGCGTGACGTCACCTCTGATGAAGTCACGTGATCGTGACGTTACGCGTAAGGAAGAGTGCCCCCAGCGGCACGCAGCGAATCGGTCGCTGCTGCGCTGTGTTGCTAGGATCACAGCCGGTCACATGTAAACACGGAGATGCCGGTAGTGTCCAATCACAGCCGGTCACATGTAAACACGGAGATGCTGGTAATCGGCGCTCCTTGCCTCACACTGACAGAGTGAGAAGAGAGGAGAGCCGATCAGCGGCATCTCCTCACAGAGGACATGTAGGGATGTAATCAGTGCCCTGATTAAAATAAAGTGCCAGAAATTACAGCAATGCCACTGCCAGCAATCAGTGCCAACCAGTGCCCACAAATGGCAGCAATCAGTGCCCACATGTGCCAGCAATCAGTGCCCACATGTGCCAGCAATCAGTGCTGGCTATCAGTGCTGCCCATCAATGCTCATCACTGCTGCCCATCAATGCCCTTCAGTGCCGCTCATCCATGCTGCCTATGCGTGCCCACCAGTGCCGCCTATCAGTGCCGCCAATCAGTGCTCATCAGTGCCATATATCAGTGCCCATAAGTGTGGCATATACGTGCCTCCTCATCAGTGCCACCTAATCAGTGCCCATAAGTGCCACCTCATCAGTGCCCATAAGTGCCACCTTATCAACGCCCATCAGTGAAGAAGAAAAATTACTTATTTACAAAATTTACTGACAGAAACTAAGAAATCATTTTTTATTATTTAGTTATATTATATTTATTTATTTTTAGGAAAAAAATTAAAACACATGAGTGATTAAATACCACCAAAAGAAAGCTCTCATTGTGTAAATAAAATGATAACAATTTTATCTGGGTACAGTGTTGTATGACCGCGCAATTGTCATTCAAAGTGTGACAGCGCTGAAAGCTGAAAAATGGCCTGGGCAGGAGGGGGGTGTAAGTGCCCGGTATTGAAGTGGTTAAAGAGGAACTGCAGTCTGCTCACATAATTTGGAATAAAAACATCTTTGTCATTATGAAGCTTCCCTCCAACCACTTTGCATATTATTTTATATATACTATGATTCTCTACTTGCCAAATATGCTGCATAAATCTCCCTCCACTGAGAGTCTGGCTGCAGCCATTTTAACTGTGGGCAGCTGAAGCTGCTGCCTGTTCACTTCCTGGATTTACAAAGACACACCTCCAGCTCTGCAGCTCTCATTGGCCCTCTTATGACTCATTCCCCATCCCTTCCTGGCAAACTCTCAGGAGAGTGAGAGAGAAAGCTGTGCATGATGTCAAAAGCCTAGGCTAATGACCAGACAAGAAACAGGAAGTGGGCTGTATAAGGGATTTACTGGCAGAAAAAAAAATGTTTTACTATTCAAAGATAAAACAACAAGAAGGGCAGAAGATTTAATAGATGGAAAGATGAAAAAATGCCGGAAGGTCCTCTTTAACCCCTAAAAACGACTACAGTGTACATTGCATGTGGTTGCGTCACAGCCCTATTTAGATGAATAGGTTGCCTTTGGCAGGAGGTATTGCCTGACGAACAAACCAGGAGGGGGTAATTTTTGCATGTGTGCATCCCTGTCTGCAGCCTTTGCAGCTTAAGGGGGCAGTAAAAACAAGGCTCAACCATGTGTTTTTTTTACCACCTCCCCAACTGCAGGTGCAAAATGAGTCTTAACTTGGATCACTCAGTTCAGCTGCAGCATTGTTGACCCAAGTTGTGCAATGTTATGTTGGGTTACAAGCAACCATGCTAACAAACATTATGTGTTGACCTAGTCTGCCGTAGTCACTGCAGTGAGACTCTCACCTACTACTGGAGTGTCACATCCACAGAAAGTTCCTGCAACAAGCCTACAGAATGTGCACAGCGCAGGGTGTGAAAACAGCTAAAAGGAAAGTTGTATTTTTTTTTTTATGCAATCCTGTTTTACTTACGTACTCAACAAAATGATTATTTTTGAAATTCGGTTCAACTTTAACCAGTTACCGACCACCCACCACACATATACTGCGGCAGGGCGGCCGCTCTGCGCCCGATCACATAGTGATCGGACATTCCCGTGTCCCACTCCCACTGTGATTATACACAGCGAGAGCCCAGCAGCGGGTACCGTGGACTCAATGTTCCGCTGGCACCCATCGATTGTGCAGGGCACAGGCAGAACGATAATCTGCCTATGGAAGCAGCAGATGACGAAGAATCATGTCTCCTGGTACTCCTGGACCTTAGTGCAGCGTTCGACACACTGGATCACAACACTCTACTCATGCACACTCTACACAGGCTTACAGGTTCTCCTGAGGCAGGCCAGAAAAGTATGTGGTAATTTCCGCCGGTCATACAATGCCAGTGCTCGGCTGGCTGACATTCAAAGGGAATGCAACCTGCCCACCAACTGCCTCCTTTGTAACATGCCCACCAGCTGGAACTTAACGTTGGCAATGCTGCAGTGGCTGCACACACAGCAGAGGTCCATCAATGAGAACATGTGTGAATATGGCACCAGGACAGGGACAGGGGAGCCTGGCTTCTTTTTGTCACGCCAGTGGCTACTGATCAAGGATGCATGCACTGTCCTGTCACAATCTGAGGAGGCCACAAGGGTGGTGAGCAGTGACAATGCATGCATCAGTGATACTGCCCTTCTAGTCTTCCTGTTGGAGCACACACTTTGTGGAATCATGGGCAGGGCACTTGAGGCAGAACAATGGGAGGAAGAGCAGGACTTCCTTACCTCTCAAGGCCCCCTTTATCCAGATAGCATTCCTGCGGGCTCCACAGGAAGAAGAGGAGGAGGATTGTGTCAGCGTGGATGTAGAGCAGTGGTCATCAGGGCCCACTAACAGGCCAGGTTTGCAAGATAACTGAAATACATCACAGGTGATATCATTTGCTGCTCAGTGATTGCAGTATTCTAGTCTGCATCTGCCCAAAGTAATACATAAAACCTGGCCTGTTAGTGGGCCCTGAGGACAGGGTTGATGACCACTGATGTAGAGAATAACACTCAGCAGCAGTCTACAAGGGATGGTTTTCAGTCCCCAGAAACCCAAGGAGTTGTACGTGGCTGGGAGGAGGTAGTTACAGATCATGTGATCCTTAGTGACCCAGAAGACTCAGAATCAAATGCCTCTGCAAACTTACGCTGCATGGCCTCCCTGATTCTGCAAAGCCTGCAAAAGGACACTAAGATTCGTGGTATCAAGGAGAGGGATCATTACTGGCTGACAACCCTTCTAAATCCACGTTACAAGGGTAAGGTTGCAGAACTCACCCTGCCTTTGCAGAGGGAGCAGAGAATGAAACATATTCAGGAGGCCTCAAAGAAAGGTTTGTGCAACGCATTTCCAGACCCTGGGAGGTTACAATTTCCTGATGCTGGACAACTTGTTGCTGAGGCTTCGTTCAATCAGAGGAAGAGCGGTGGAGAAGGTGGCCGGCTGACCAATGCCTTTAAACAATTTTTTAGTCCTCAGCGCCAAGATCTGATTGGGTTCAAGCAACCATCGCCAGTGTCTGCATTACATGGTGCAGGAATATCTAGGGACAAGAGCAGACTTGGAGACCTTTCCAACAGAGCATCCACTGGGTTACTGGGTCTTGAGGATGGACTACTGGCCAGAACTAGCTCAATATGCAATTGAGGTACTGGCCTGTCCTGCATCCAGTGTGCTTTCTGAACGCACATTCAGTGCTGCTGGAGGGTTTGTAATGAATCAAAGAGTGAGCCTGTCCACAGACTCCGTTGATAGGCTCACATTCATAAATATCAATCAGTCTTGGATCAGCAGCTATGGATGTGGGATCCCTTGAAGACTGCCTATGCTGACTATTCTATTCCTCCTCAATCTTGATGAGGCTAGCTTCCAACAATATTTTTGGTTTAGGGCACCACCACCATCACCCAAGGCCCAATTTTTCTGCCCCTTTTTAACAGGGGCATGTAATTACAATTCTTGATATAATATTTCACAGTAGGGCCCCGTTCCTGCACCCACCAAGAGTAACTGTGAGGGCTTACAGTGTTCTGGTACCACCAAAACCTAAGGCCCAATTTTCTGCAGAGTATATAGGGCAGGCTGTATAGTATATATATATATGGCTGTTCAAAGTATTTAGTGCCTGGTGGCCTTGGGGACACCCACGCCATTTTTTTTTCTATTTGGGTGCAGGGTTCCCCTTAATATTAATACCAGACCCAAAGGGCCTGGTAATGGACTGGGGGGAGGGGGGCTCATGTAATTTTTTTTAAGATTTTCATCTATATTGCCGGGACCTGACAATACATTTCCTTTTAGAAATGTCATTTTGCTGTGGTATTGTTCTAAACACGGGAAAAATGTGCTACAGGCATACTAAGGACACCCCCCAGGCACGATATTTAAACGAATATTACATTTTTTTGTTTCACTTTAATAAAATCACTGCTCCCGAAAAACGTCTGTTTTCAAAAACAAAATTTTGCATTGATATGTGTCCCCTGGGGCAGAACCCAGGTCCCCAAACACTTTTTATGGCAATAACTTGCATATAAGCCTTTAAAATCAGCACTTTTGATTTTTCACGTTCGTGTTTCATAGACTTTAACTGTGTTCACGTGTTCGAACTAATTTTTTGCCTGTTCACATGTTCTGCTGCGAACCGAACCAGGGGGATGTTCGGCTCATCCCTAATCTGTACATGCACCTCATCTATAAAGTTAATTAACGCTCATGCGTCATTATATGCTATAACGATGTACAGGTTTCTGTTGTCTTTTCCTTGATGTTGAATCCTTGAAGTTGGAATCCTTACAATTTTGTTATGTGTTTAAAATCAATAAAATCTTTGTGGAATAAAAGCAAGTTTTTAAATAAAAATCCAAATCCCAAAAAAGTGTTATACCAGTGGAACTTCACTCTCTCTCAGTCGACATTGACTATTTTGAATTTGTATGTTGCTAGCATTGGTAAATAGGAAGATGTATTAGGTAACCTCCTCTGGGGCAGAGACTGATGTGAATGTACAATATATATGTAAAGCACTGCGTTAATTGATGGCGCTATAAAAGTACCTGTAATAAATAAATTAAATAAAATAAATAAATATTTAATTGTTTTAAACTTTTTTTTGTTTTACAATCCTTCAGTTACTTCCTGAAGAATTCCTAAGCACACCCTCCTGCCTGCACTCCTGAGTTAAGGGCAGATAGATCTCAGGAAGTAAATACTACATGAATCATCTGCCCTTACTCAAGATGGCCATGGCCAGAAATGCTAAAGGGGTGTTTTTCAAAGTAATTTATCTGCAAAATAAAGCATGGAGACATGGATGGATGTGTGCTTTGAATATATATAAAAAAAAAATGCGTTTTTTTGGTTTGTGGTGCTCAGTTGCAGTGTAGTTCCATGTAGTCATTTGGGAGCACAAAGAAAGGTGAGTAAAAGGCAGGGGGGGGGGGGGGGGGGGGAAGCCCTTTGCAGAGTAAATGGGGTTGATTTACTAAACCTGGGAGATGCAAAATATGCGGGAGGTGCAGCTGCGCATGGTAGCCAATCGGCTTCTAACTTCAGCTTGTTCACTTAAAGCAGGGGTCTCAAACTGGCGGCCGTTCCGTGACTCCATTTTGATATGCTTTGATATGCTTTGCCATTTCAACTATGAAAGAATGCTTAGAAAAATGCTTGCACAAGCCCTTTTCCTTTCATGTTCCCTGTTCTGTAGGCCATGGGACAGGATACATGACTTATGACTCATAGCCAGATGGCCTGTTGACACTTGTAACCTCATGATGAATGTATTTTAGGGGTCACAGACGTGTATAACCATATACTTTATACCAATATATCATTTACTAACCACTACCCCCTCCCCTCTTTTAATTGGTAAGCTGAACCAAATATAAGCTGTATACACACCCAATAAATGCAGACATTTTACGAATGCACAACCTGCTTCTCGTTTCATTCGCTGTCTCCAGATATCTGAGGGCCCTGTTGGTGTACCTATAGAAGGGTGGTCGTCCAGAATACCTACTATTTCCTTTCACCATGGGGCATTGCAGGGCTGATGGTTACAAGCATACCACCCACAGGCAGAGGCATGATGGGACTTGTAGTTTCGCAACAGCTGGAGAGCCACCAGTTTGAGATCCCAAAATTAAAGTGTTACTAAATCCAGGAGCCTGCATTCAGTATATCTGGTCTCCCACAGTACACAGAACATTTTCCGACCCGACTTTGGGGCCCCGTATCTCGGGGCCACTTGGGGCTAGGAACCCCAAATTTGGTGTGCAAACCCAGTGGAACCATCACTACAACATATCCCAGATGGGGTTCCTAGAACCAAGTGGCCCCGAGATACGGGGCCCCAAAGTCAGTTCGGAAAATGTCATTCTCTGCTGCAGAAAAGTGCTTGACATTTTCCGACCCGACTTTGGGGCCCCGTATCTCGGGGCCACTTGATGCTAGGAACCCCATCTTTGGGCATGTTGTACTGGGTTTGCATACCAAACTTGGGGTTTCCTAGAACCAGGTGGCCCTGAGATACAGGGCCCCAAAGTCGGTTAACTGTGTCCATCTGCAGCAATGTCATTTCGGGACCCTTTGGGTCCAGAGACCCCAAATTTTGACTGCAGCTAGAATGAATGAATGAATGAATAACTTATATAGCGCTACAATGCGAACTGAATCGCCTCAAGGCGCTGTATTGGTGTTTTGTTGTCGAGCTTATAGAAGAGGTAGGTCTTGAGTTTCTTCCTGAAGGCCTGATGGTTTTCTTCCATGCGAATGTCGGTTGGTAGAGCGTTCCATAGCCGTGGTCCTTGGACAGCGAATCTCCGTTACCCCTTTGATTTGTAGCGGGATTTAGGAATGAGGAGGAGGGGGGCATCCTATCCTTAACTACCAAGTTTGAAGTTCGGGAGACCTATGGCTGCAAATGGTCATTGTTGTCCCTCTTTTCCACTTACAGTAGCTGCGCATTTCTCACCCTAGGCTTATACTAGAGTCAATACGTTTTCCCAGTCTTTTGTGGTAAAATTAGGTGCCTCGGCTTATATTCGGGTCGGCTTATACTTGAGTATATACGATATGCTTTACTGCATATACAGACTGATTTTACTGTTGTGGGTTTAGTAACACTTTAAGCTTTAATAAAAAATAAACCTGGAAGCTGATTGGTTTCTGTGCAGAGCTGCACCTGATTTTGCACTCTCCACCTTTAGTAAATCGACCCCAATTTTCCTCTATAGGGGAAATATAGTGCGTTTTCAGTAAATTCATATTTAGATTTACCTTTGCACTTGCAGTGTTTAGTCTACGGTCGTTTTTTTTTTTTTTTTTTTTTTTCATGACATTCACATTTTACAGCACGGTGTGGAGGAGGAAATTGGTACATGAATAAAATATATGAAGTTGTCAGGTTTATGACTCATGTTTGGCACTTTCTGTTACATGGAAATTAGGCACACGTGATAATTGGATTTCAGGTGCAGTATTTGCTGAATAGTTTAGCGGTTCCCTGATCAGTTCATGTCTTGCTTGGAGTTGGGCTGGTTTCACACTGGGGCGTTGGGGGCGCTGGCGGTAAAGCGACGCTATATTTAGCGCTGCTTTACCGTTGTTTTAGCGGCGCATTTCGGCCGATAGCGGGCGGTTTTACCCCCGCGAGCGTCCGAAAAAGGATTCATACCGCCCGCAAACCGCCGCTGCAGCTGCGTTTTGCGGGCGGGTTCGGAGCGCTGCCCCATTGTTTTCAATGGGAAGGGGCGCTATAGGAGCGGTAAATATATCGCTCCTACAGCGCACCAAAGATGTGGCTTGCAGGACATTTTTCAGCGTCCTGCAAGCGCACCGCTTCAGTGTGAAAGCCCTCGGGTCGGTTTGCAGGCGCTATTTTTAGCGCAATAGCGCCTGCAAATCCGCCCCAGTGTGAAAGGGGCCTAACTCATTATGTTGGAGCTCATTTCCAATGGGCCAAAGCTTACTACTACCCATTTTTTACTGCACTACACTTTACTGGTACCAGGTCTACCCTAGGATCCTCCTGAGTACTAGGCAGGTGTGAAAGTCAGTGTTATGGTTTCTCCATCCACCACCACCCATCATTTTATCTGGGTCTACACTGGTCATGGTGCTGCTAGGACTGGAAAGCTGTAGTCCTGGAGCATTTTGGAGTAGAGCTCTTTTAAAGCCGAACACACCAGTTGACATTTTGTTATGAAGATGGAAGGTTACCACTGGAGCTTTCCTGGGCATAGTAAAACTTGGAGAATTTCTCAGAACAGATCCTGGATTGAAGAGAGCCATTACAACTCTAGCTGACCTGGAAACACTTTGATATGCTTTCAAGAAGAGCTGGGAGTCTGTGGCCTGGTCTTCTGTGGTTGCTTTACTCTATAATTGTTAATAAACTGTTACTATCACCATAATGTAACTAAAGGAAATGAGTATAATTTACAGGGCTGGGCAATGGGGTAGGCAGATGAGGTGGCCATCTAGGGATCTTCAGCAGAAGGAGGTGCACAACCTGCCATCTTACATAGTTACATAGTAGGTGAGGTTGAAAAAAGACACAAGTCCATCAAGTCCAACCTATGTGTGTGATTTTATGTCAGCATTACATTGTATATCCCTGTATGTTGCGGTCGTTCAGGTTCTTATCTAATAGTTTTTTGGAACTATCAATGCCCCGCGCTGAGACCACCACCTGTGGAAGGGAATTCCACATCCTTGCCGCTCTTACAGTAATGAACCCTCTACGCAGTTTAAGGTTAAACCCAGTGGCGGTTGGTGCTCAAAATTTTTTGGGGGGGCGCAAACAAACTGAAAAATTCTGAAAAAAAAACCCATCAATTGCAGCCTCACTGTACCCATCAAACGCAGGCACTGTGCCCATCAAACGCAGCCTGTGTGCCATCAAATGCAGCCACTGTGCCATCAAATGCAGCCACTGTGCCATCAAATGCCGCCACTGTGCCCATCAAACGCTGCCACTGTGCCCATCAAACGCTGCCACTGTGCCATCAAATGCAGCCACTGTGCCATCAAATGCCGCCACTGTGCCCATCAAATGCCGCCACTGTGCCCATCAAACGCTGCCACTGTGCCCATCAAACGCTGCCACTGTGCCCATCAAATGCTCCCACTGTGCCCATCAATGCTCCCACTGTGCCCATCAAATCTGCCACTGTGCCCATCAAATGCTGCCACTGTGCCCATCAAATTCTCCCACTGTGCCATCAAATGCTGCCACTGTGCCCATCAAATGCTGCCACTGTGCCATCAAATATTCCCATTGTGCCCATCAAATGATGCCACTGTTCCATCAAATCCTGCCACTGTGCCCATCAAATGCTGCCACTGTGCCCATCAAATGCTCCCACTGTGCCCATTGAATGCTGCCACCCCCTCCCACCGTCTGCCCGGCACTTACCCTGTCTCGGCGGGGCATCGGTCGGCGGCGGGCGGTGTCCTCCATGCTCTTCCATGTCCTTGATGTCTTCTCCCGTCTTCTCCTCCTGATAGGCATCCAATCACAGCAACTGTTGTTTCAGCCAATCAGGTGATGGGTAACAGACCCGAGCATCTGATTGGCGGAGAGGTGGTTCAGTGTTAGGAAAGCGAATATTCATTCACTTTTCCAACGCAGCTGGGTGAACTGTGAGTGCTAAGCATGGCGCTCGCTGTTTACCTTTTTTGACGTCTATTAGAGCCTATGGCTCTAATCAGGTGCTTCAAAAACACCCCCTGCCGCTGTAATTCAGATGCCCGAAAAGGGGCCGGGCGCCTGAATAGGGGGTGACAGCGGCGGCCATGGATAGATTCATGCAATGCATGAATCTATCTATTGGTGATAGAGGGGGTGGCTGGAAAAAGGGGGCGGCGCCCGTGCCCCCTTATGGATGCACCGCCATTGGTTAAACCTCTTTTCTTTTCATTTTAATGAGTGACAACGTGTCTTATTAAACTCCCATCCACGAAAAAGTTTTATCCCTATTGTGGGGTCACCAGTACAGTATTTGTAAATTTAAATCAGATCCCCTCAAGCGTCTCTTCTCCAGAGAGAATAAGTTCAGTGCTCGTAACCTTTCCTCATAACTAATATTATCCAGACCCTTTATTAGCTTTGTTGCCCTTCTTTGTACTCGCTCCATTTCCAGTACATCCTTCCTGAGGACTGGTGCCCAGAACTGGACAGCATACTCCAGGTGCGGCCGGACCAGAGTCTTGTAGAGTGTGAGAATTATCTTTTTTTCTCTGGAGTTGATCCCCTTTTTAATACATGCCAATATTCTGTTTGCTTTGTTAGCAGCAGCTTGGCATTGCATGCCATTACTGAGCCTATCATCTACTAGGACCCCCAGGTCCTTTTCCATCCTAGATTCCCCCAGAGGTTCTCCCCCCAGTGTTTAGATTGCATTCATATTTTTGCCACCCAAATGCATTATTTTACATTTTTCTACATTGAACCTCATTTGCCATGTAGTTGCCCACCTCATTCATTTGTTCAGATCTTCTTGCAAGGTTTCCACATCCTGCGGAGAAGTTATTGCCCTGCTTGGCTTAGTATCGTCCAAAAATACAGAGATTGAACTGTTTACCCCATCCCCATCCTCCAGGTTGTTTATGAACAAATTACAAAGGATTGGTCCCAGCACAGAACCCTGGGGGACCCCACTACCCACCCCTGACCATTCCGAGTACTCCCCATTTATCACCACCCTCTGAACTCACCCTTGTAGCCAGTTTTCAATCCATGTAGTCACCCTATGGTCCATGGCAACGGACCTTACTTTGTACAGTAAATGTTTATAGGGAACTGTGTCAAATGCTTTTGCAAAATCCAGATACACCACGTCTATGGGCCTTCCTTTATCTAGATGGCAGCCCCCCTCTTCATAGAAGGTTAATAGATTGGTTTGGCAAGAACGATTCTTCATGAATCCATGCTGATTACTGCTAATGATACCATTGTCATTACTAAAATCTTGTATATAGTCCCTTATCATCCCCTCCAAGAGTTTACATACTATTGATGTTAGGCTAACTGGTCTGTAATTCCCAGGGATGTATTTTGGCCCTTTTTTAAATATTGGTGCTACATTGGCTTTTCTCCAATCAGCTGGTACCATTCCAGCCAGTAGACTGTCAATGCCGCTGATGTAGTTCAGAGCTCATGGGGGGTACTTTGGCATTTTTGCATTGGACCTAAGGACCTTGTCCTGGCACTGATCATGTAACAATCTGTCCTAGAAGGTGTTGCACTGATTTACTTATTATATATGATGAATATGTCTCTGGAGAATAAAAAAGGGGAAAGAAAAAGCAAATGTAAATCAAAATGAAAAATAAAAATAAAAGAAAGTAAATGAAAGGAGAAAGAAGAGGAAGTGAGAGGAAAGGCGGAAGGCAAAGGAGAACAGAAGATTGAAGAGAAAAGAAAAGATGAGTAGAGAGGAGGAGAGAAGATAGGAGATAAAAAAGAACAGGAAAGGAGAAAAATCAAGAGGAGAGACAAGAAGAGGATAGAAGAAGAGAAAGAAGAGAGGGGAAAAGAGGATAGGAGAAAAGAATAGAGAGAAAAGGAGAGGAAAAGATAGAAAAGAAGAGGAGAGGGGAGAAAAGGGAAGGAGATAAGAGGAGCGAAAGGTGGAGAAGCAGCTTGAAAAGAAAGAAGGAAAGGGAAGAGAGGGGAGAAGAAAAGAGGAGAGAAAAGCAGAGGAGAATATAGAAGAGGCAAGAAGAGAAACGAGAAGAGAGACGAGGAAAGGAAAGAAAATGCAAGGGGAGAAGAAAAGAAGAGAGAAGAAGTGAGGAGAATGGAGGATAGGAGAGAAAAGGAGAAAGAGAATAGGAAAGATGAAGAGAATATAGAAAGGATGAGGGGTGAGAAGAGTGGAGAAAAGAAAAGGAGAGAAGGAGAAAGGAGAAAAAGGAGAGGAGAGAAAAGCAATGAGGGAAAAGGAGGGAAGAGAAAATAAGTGGTTAGAAAAGAAGAGATCAGAGGAGAGAAAAGGAGTGAGGATAGGAGCCGGAGAGGAGAGAGAAAAGGAAAAAACAGAGGAGAAAAGAGGCCAGGTGAGAAAGGAAATGGATAAAAAAGAGGTGGAGAGTGGAGAAAAGAGATAGAAAGGTAAAGGAGTGATACCAAAGCAGAGGAGAAGTGAAAAGAGGAGAGAAAAGCAGAGGAAATGAGAGAAAAAGCAAGGAGAGAAGTAGAAAGAGAAAAGGAGAGGGGGTTGTGGAGAAAGCAATGCCCCATACACACGATTGGACTTTCCGACAACAAAACCGTGGAATTTTGTTTGAAGGTTGTTGGCTCCATCTTGTCTTGCATACACACGGTCACACAAATGTTGGCCAACAATTACGAACGTGAGAGCGTGGTGACGTACAAGACGTACAATGAGACAAGAAAAAGCAAGTTCAATAGCCAGTGCTGCTCCTTCTGCTTGATTCCGAGCATGCGTGAACCTTGTGTACACGATCGGAAATTCCGACAACAATGTTTTGTTGGTGGAAAATTTGAGAACCCGCTAGCCAACATTTGTTGGCGGAAAGTCCGACAACAAATGTTCGATGGAGCGTACACACGGTCGGACTTTCAGCCAACAAGCTCACATCCAACATTTGTTGTCGGAAAAATCCGATCGCGTGTACGGGGCATAAGAGGTATGATATGAAAAGGAGAAAGGAAGAGAGGAGAGAAAAGGAATGGAAAGAAAAGGAGAGGAGTGAAAAGAAGAATAGAGGATTGAAAGGGAAAGAGGAGCGACGAGGATAGCAAGGTCAAGGACCAAAGGAAATCAAAATGGAAAGAACGGCTAAAAGGAGTGGAATGGGAAAAGGAGTGGAAACGAAAGAAAAACAGAAAGGACAGAAAATAACAAAATTCGAAAGGAAAAAAAAAATCATAGAAAGAAAAGGTTGTCTCTTTGTGTTGTTGTTGGGTGAGCAGGGCCATGCCATGATTACATGGTATATAACACATAGGTGGTGATTGGCTGTCCCTTCAGCTGCGGCAATGTTTGTACAGCACAATCACTGGGAGTGGGAGATCTCACGGGTCTGGGGGAGGGAAGTGTCACCTTACTAACTACCCCAACACCTCTGCCTAATCTGGGGGCAGATCTGATAATTACAGGACATGAGTGTGACCTGACACTTTACTTTCTTCTCTCCCATGGACCTCAGCCGGGCTCCTTGGAAAACATCGCTGCCTCGTACAGATGTTATACAAATATTGACTTTTCACTGAAGCCGGGTCCTCAGGATACTTATAAAATGGCTTGTCGGTGTTCCGCTACATTTGTAGCTTTGCTCAGAAACATAGCACCTTATACCTTACTGGAAGCCTGCTCCTTCCTGGTGGTGAGGAGTGAGCTATGCACTTCTGGACCTTCTACTATGATGCTAATATGTCCCTGATTCATCAAGCAGCAATGGCACTTAAAGTGTGCTAAATAGCATTAAAAGCATGCTGAAATTACATGCGATAATATTGATAATATTGATGGAGAGGCCACTTGAGCATGACTTAAGTATACTTTAACCACTTTCAGACCGGACCAATTTGCAGCCAAAGGACCAGGCCCCTTTTTCGATTCGGCACTGCGTCGCTTTAACTGACAATTGCGCGGTCGTGCGACGTGGCTCCCAAACAAAATTGACGTCTTTTTTTTCCCACAAATAGAGCTTTCTTTTGGTGGTATTTGATTGCCCTGCGGTTTTTATTTTCTTGCTCTATAAACAAATTAAGAGGGACAATTTTGAAAAAAAACGCAATATTTTTTATTTTTTATTATAATAAATATCCATTTATATTTTTTTTTAAAAACATTTTTTTCCCTCAGTTTAGGTCGATACGTATTCTTCTACATATTTTTGGTAAAAAAAAATCGCAATAAGCGATTATTGATTGGTTTGCACAGAAGTTATATCGTTTACAAGATAGGGGATAGTTTTATAGCATTTTTATAATTATTTTTTTTTTATTACTAATGGCGGCGATCAGCGATTTTTATTGTGACTGCGACATTGCGGCGGACACATCGGACATTTTTGACACATTTTTGGGACCATTGTAATTTATACAGCAATCCGTGCTATTTAAATGCATTGATTCCTGTATAAATGACACTGGCAGTGAAGGGGTTAACACTAGGGGGCGCTACAGAGGTTAATATGTTCCCTAGGGGAGTGATTCTAACTGTGGGGGGAGGTGGCTGACTGGGGGAGGGGACTGATCGGTGTCCCTATGTACAAGGGAAACAACATCGGTCTCCTCTCCTCTGACAGGACGTGGAGATGTGTGTTTACATACACAGCATCCACGTCCTGCTCAGTTACCGGGCATTAGCGGGTGCATGGCGGACATCGCGGCCGCCAGGCACGCGCATCGGGTCCCCACCGGCGCGCTTCCGACATGCTCCCGGCGCGCTCCCGATGGCATGGCAGGCATTAAGGAGGGCCTTATATATACGCCCCCTGCCACAAGAGCTGCACCGTCCCGCCGTCATTTGACAGTGGGCGGTCAGCTACAGGTTAAGGTACCTTGGTAAGGACTAAGCGCACATGAAGTGTGCGAAGCGCGTTTACCCGGCATTCTGATTCCTGTCGTTTTTAGGATGTATAAATAAAAAGGATTTTGCTCTACAGTGGTGTGCGGCCATTTCTTCTAATTTCATTGTGAGCGGAGGCGAGTTGAGGCGAGCACCTACTGCATCATTAGGCTTCCTGGTCTCTTCTGAAGCGGCGGGTGTTTCTTTTTCCATTACCTTGAGTGCTGCTTGAAATGTGATGAGTCTTATAAAATCCAATGCCACGTACACGCGGTCGGAATTCTCCTTGGAAACAAGCTCTGATGGTTTGCCCATCGGAATTCTGACGGAATTTCGCTCAAACTGTCTTGCCTACACACGGTCACACCAAATTCCGACGGTCAATAACACAATAACATACAACACGTTCGACGGCACTATAAAAGGGAAGTTTAATGCTTCCGAGCATGCGTCAAATTGTTTCCGAGCATGCGTCGGAATTTTGCGTGTCGGAATTGCATACACACGATCGGAAAATCCGATAGAAAGGTTTTCCGTCTGGAAAAATTAAGAACAGGTTCTCAATCCAAAGTCTGTCGGAAATGCCGACAGAAAAAGACCGTTGGGCATACACATGGTCGGAAAATCCGATGAAAAGCTCCCATCCGACAGTTTCCATCGGAAATTCCGACCGTGTGTACGCGGCATAACAGTTAAACACACAGATGAAATACAGTGAGGGGCAAAAAGTATTTGATTCCCTGCTGATTTTGTACGTTAACCCACTGACAAAAGAATCAGTCTATAATTTTAATGGTAGGTTTATTTTAACAATGAGAGACAGAATAACAACAAAAATATCCAGAAAAACTCATTTCAAAAAAGTTATAAATTGATTTGCATTTTAATGAGTGAAATAAGTATTTGACCCCTTCGCAAAACATGACTTAGTTGGCGGCAAAACCCTTGTTGGCAATCACAGAGGTCAGACGTTTCTTGTAGTTGGCCCCCAGGTTTGCACACATCTCAGGAGGGATTTTGTCCCACTCCTCTTTGCAGATCCTGTCCAAGTCATTAAGGTTTCAAGGCTGACGTTTGATAACACGAACCTTCAGCTCCCTCCAAATATTTTCTATGGGATTAAGGTCTGGAGACTGGCTAGGCCACTTCAGGACCTTAATGTGCTTCTTTTTGAGACACTCCTTTATTGCCTTGGCCGTGTGTTTTCGGTCATTGTCATACTGGAATACCCATCCATGACCCATTTTCAATGCCCTGGCTGAGGGAAGGAGGTTCTCACTCAGGATTTGACGGTACATGGCCCTAGTCCATCTCCATCGTCACTTTGATGCAGTCAAGTTGTCCTGTCCTCTTAGCAAAAAAACACCCCCAAAGCATAATGTTTCCACCTCCATGTTTGACGGTGGGGGATGGTGTTCTTGGGCTCATAGGCAGCATTCCTCCTCCTCCAAACACAGCGAGTTGAGTTGATGCCAAAGAGCTCGATTTTGGTCTCATCTGACCACAACACTTTCACCCAGTTCTCCTCTGAATCATTCAGATGTTCGTTAGCAAACTTCAGACAGGCCAGTACATGTGCTTTCTTGAGCAGGGGGACCTTGCGGGTGCTGCAGGATTTCAGTCCTTCACGGCGTAGTGGGTTACCAATTGTTTTCTTGGTGACTATGGTCCCAGCTGCCTTGAGATCATTGACAAGATATGCCCGTGTAGTTCTGGGCTGATTCTTCACCGTTCTCATGATCATTGAAACTCCACCAGGTGAGATCTTACATGAAGCCCCAGAGTGAGAGTGACAGTAATTTTGTGTTTCTTCCATTTGCCAATAATCGCATCAACTGTTGTCACCCTCTCACCAAGCTGCTTGGCGATGATCTTGTAGCCCATTCCAGCCTTGTGTAGGTCTACAATCTTGTCCCTGACATCCTTGGACAGCTCTTTGGTCTTGGCCATGGTGGAGAGATTGGAATCTGATTGATTGATTGCTTCTGTGGACAGGTGTCTTTTATACAGGTAACAAGCTGAGATTAGGAGCACTCCCTTTAAGAGAGTGCGCCTAATCTCAGCTCTTTACCTGTATAGAAGACACCTGGGAGCCAGAAATCTTGCTGATTGATAGGGGATCAAATACTTATTTCACTCATTAAAATACAAATCAATTTATAACTTTCTGAAATGCGTTTTTTTTGGATATTTTTGTTGTTATTCTGTCTCTCACTGTTAAAATAAACCTACCATTACAATTATCATTATAATATGATAATTTCTTTGTCAGCGGGCAAGCGTACAAAATCAGCAGGGGATCAAATACTTTTTTCCCCTCACTGTACACACAGTACATGAGAGCTGTTTTACCTAGAAAAGAATTTGTATTTATGTCCAACCAGTCCTGAGATTTACACAGCTCAGACAGTACAATAGTATTCTCCTGCATTCAAGGGTAGTGTAAAGGTGTTGGATGTATCAAAGAATATTGGTAGTTCAAGAAAGAAGCACAGGTATTGCTGCCCTCCGAGGCTTGGGGTAGAGACCCAATGGAAACACAGTAAAACAAAGAGAAGATGGCGCACCAACCTTGTGCATTAAATAAGTGGTATCTTTAATAATGTATAAAAAGAAGTATACTTAAAAACACATATATGATGAAAGCATATCAAGTTCCATAGTAGACACAAAGCCACCAGGTCACCGAGACTGTTCCCAGCAAGTCGGAGGATCTTCCAGGTGGCTGACGCATTTCGAGGAGCGATACCCTCTTCCTCAGAGCCCACAGCTCAGTTACACAGCACCAACCTGTCTGGCAGAAGAGAAAACATGTTTTTGTTTCTCTGCTTCACAGTAATGCCCCGTACACACGATAGGGTTTTCCGATGGAAAATGTTCTATGGGAGTTTGTTGTCGGAAATTCCGACCATGTGTAGGCTCCATCTGACATTTTCCATTGGAATTTCCGACACCAAAAATTTGACATCTGGATCTGAAATTTTCCGACAACAAAATCCATTGTCGTAAATTCCGATTATGTGTACACAATTCTGACACACAAAGTTCCACGCATGCTCGGAATCAAGCAGAAGAGCCGCACTGGCTATTGAACTTCAATTTTCTCGGCTCGTCGTACGCGTTGTACGTCACCGCATTCTTGACGTTCGGAATTTCAGACAAGATTTGTGTGACTGTGTGTATGCAAGACAAGTTTGAGCCAACATCCGTGGATGGACATCCAGGATTTTGTTGTCGGAAAATCCTATCGTGTGTACGCGGCAAATGGGGTACACATGGTCGGAATTTTTCCGACAACAAGCTACCATCGAACATTTGTTGTTGTAAATTCCGATCGTGTGTACGCGGCATTTGGGGTTAATTTACTAAAACTGGAGAGTGCAAAATCTGGTGCAGCTCTGCATAGAAACCAATCAGCGTCCAGGTTTTATTGTCAAAGCTTAATTGAACAAGTTGAAGTTAGAAGTTGATTGGCTGCCATATAGAGCTGCACCCGATTTTGCTCTCTCCAGTTTTAGTAAATCAACCATTGAGCGTTGCATCAAGGAAAGTAGGGGCATATTGCGTTTAACAGGTGATACCTGCCAAGGCACCTCAGTGAAGTTGATGGAGCTGTGCAAACTCATCAAATGCAGTGCAATGAAGAGTAGTGATTGGCCAGGAATCTGGGAATCGGTCCAGGAGTCCGAGAATTCCCAGCCACGTAAGCCAATGGGCAGGGGAAGGAGCTTTACATCAATGGCCATATTTGGGCAATGATGTCAGTTGATGGAGCTGTGCAAACTCCTCAAATGCAGTGCAATGAA
The DNA here is from genome assembly GCA_028564925.1 of Lithobates sylvaticus. Taxonomy (NCBI): domain Eukaryota; kingdom Metazoa; phylum Chordata; class Amphibia; order Anura; family Ranidae; genus Lithobates; species Lithobates sylvaticus. The sequence continues at coordinate 757,314,267 of CM053026.1, read as the reverse complement.
GAGTAGTGATTGGCCAAACCAGCCCAGGGTGCGGTACACAACCGATCACCAACGGTGACACTGGCTGAATGACAGCTCCTTGAGCAGTCATCCTCTATTTAACCTCCCTGGCGGTAATCCCGAGTCTGGCTCGTGGTGGAACTTCAGTACCAAAAGCGGTAACCCCGAGCCTCGGGATTGCATTGCAGGATATAGGGGGAAGTTACTTACCTTGTCCCCTGGATCCTGCGATGTCTCCCCGCTGTGTGTGCGAGCTCCTCCGCTTGATTCGCACAGTGCCGAGTGGCACTGAGCTCCGTTCCCTGCGACGTTACGACGTGGAGTGGAGAACGGCGCCAAATTCAAAAAAGTTAAAACACACAATACACATACAGTACTGTAATCTTACAGATTACAGAATTGTATAAAAAAATGACGCATCCCCTTTGTCCCTAGTGGTCTGCCCAGTGCCCTGCATGTAGTTTTATATAATAAATACAGTTTTTTCTGCCTGGAAACTGGAGATTGTCCATAGCAACCAAAAAGTGTCCCTTTATGTCAAAAGTGGTTTTAGACCAGCTAGAAAACAGCGATAATAAATTCGAATCACAATTCATCATCAAACACTAAATCTAATGACAGCGACTATTCTGCAACTGAGCAAATTTTTTGTGTTTTTCATTTGATTACATTATTGAATCATTTTTATAGTTATTTATTATATTATAATTTATGATTTTGTGTTTCAAACTTTATCATACCCGGGATGTCTACTAGACTGGTTTGGACAGATTTAAGAGTTATTCATAAGAATTGCAGGCCTACAATATAAAACGCCAAATTTCCATGCAAAATAATTGTACCGCTCTTGGTACAAAATTCCAGACATAATCATACCGCCAGGGAGGTTAATGGAAGGGGAGAAGATAGTGGTGACATCATTGCCCAAATATGGCCATTGATGTAAAGCTCCTTCCCCTGCCCATTGGCTTACGTGTCTGGGGATTCCCGGACTCCTGGACCGATTCCCAGATTCCTGGCCATATAAGTGAATGGACCAGGTGACAGTTGTTGGTAAGGATGTGGCGGCTGCCAGCAGCTACTGCTTCCTTAACAACCATTGACAGCATTGGCCGTGTGGTCATATTTAGGCCCCTTTCACACGGGTGCCTCCACTAATCAGAATCCACTCGCTCAGCCTGCTCTCCTCTATGGGGCAATCGGATGGAAATGGACCACCTGTCCATTTACATCCAATGCTATCTGATATGCTGGATGGATGGGGAATAAGGCCACAATCTGTCTGTTTTTGGTGGACATGACCAGTGTAGCCTAGATAATACCCCCCTTCTGTTGTAACCCCTTACTCACCACTACTTCTTACCCTTAAAATAACAGACCACACCGTTCTTGTGGAGTTAATGGCCACAACAGCCTTTATTAAACATAAAACTCAATTTTATTCAAAATATAAATAACCAATTAAATACCATATAAATAACCATAACATAAACACTGAACATCAATAACCCTCGGTTACACCCACTATTGTTGGTCAGTGACGGGGCAGAGTATTGTACCATAACCAAACATAACACCGTACATATATATATATAAATATATATATATATAACACCAGGGGGCACTGCGGGATTTTACAGAACCAAACTAGGCCTCCACTTAAACCGCCCGGAGACAAATACCTATCCCGCAGTGCAACAAAGAGTATCAACAAATTACTTTGATGTACTACAACCGGAGGGGCCATCTACTGACGAGCCCCCCACACACTTACCAACTACCAAACTGCCACCGTCACTGACCCACAATAAAAACACCGCCAACCCATATTGAAGAGCCGTCACTCTGATGCTTTACCTGAAATGACAACAAAACATTAAAAACTCCAAAACAAACCTTAAAACATAGGGCAGTTGGGTGGGAAAACTGCCTCCTCTCGTCTTTCCTACTAACTGCGTGACTCCGCCAAGCCACGCCCCCTTCTTGTATTGCCGCTCCCCCTGTTCTGATTGGCCTAGCCCGCTCGGCCACTCCCACCTCTCCCTCTTGGTGTGTAACTATGCACACCGTTCTGCCCGGCCCTCCCCTACATTCCCTGCTGTCCATTCGGTCCGGCCCTCTCTGGATTGGTTCGGATGGTGGCGAGTGTCAGTGAACATGTGTCCACTGACATCCGCCGCTCCATAGAATAGACTGGAGGGTCTTATCAGGTTCCGCCTGAAAAACTGACAGGCAAACCTGATCAGACAGCCCGTGTGAAAGGGTTCTTAGGCAATTGCGTAACCTGCTCCATTCCCTATCCATTTGCTTATGTAGCTGGGCGTTCTATGTAAGTTAATGGGCCAGGTGATGTCAGTGGTTGGTAAAGACCCAATAGCTGCAAGCAGACGCTGTTTTGCTAGGAACCACTGACAGCCAGAAGCTGTCACGTTCGTCCACACTAAACACCCTAAACATTCGTCATTTAGGCAAAATCCAAACAGCTCATTGCAACCACAGCTCCCAACTGTCCCTGATTTCGAGGGACTGTCCCTGATTTGGAGCAATGTCCCTCTGTCCCTCTGTCCTCCTCATTTGTCCCTCATTTTGGTCTGATCTATATAGTTGTATATAAAATGCACTTTTTATCTTTCAAAAAGTGTTTCTCCTAATGCTAAAACTTTCATCCAATTTCTGAATTTCTGCATTTGTAAATTTCAAAAGCCAATATAAAAAGCCCTAAATCTTTCTTTTTTTTTAGGTTAATTCTCCTTTAAGGGGGTGTGGCAAGGGGTGTGTCCTATGCCTACAAGCTTTTGCTAGTAGGTGTCCCTCATTCCCATCTAAAAAAGTTGGGAGGTATGACTGCAATTTAAGAAGGATTTTAGTGTGAAATCCATCTTCAGAGCATCCGGGATGCAGCATATCACCTGATCATCTACTAGCAGCAGACCAGCCACTAATGATCCACGGATTGTCAGTTAGCAGCATTGCCCATGTGAAAGGAGCCATAATGGCCTCGTCCCTCCCCCAGCATGTGACTGGACAGTGAAAGGAGAAGTAGCAACTGATGAGCTCATCTCTCTGTCACTCTGCTCTCTGCTACTATCAGCATGCCCCATGTTAGCCTGTGATCCCTGCAGAACAACTCATTGTCTCTCTGTGCTTCTTTTCCCTCTCCCACTTTGAGTGGGATGTATTGACATAGACAGAGCTGTACGATTTTGTGTCTGCTTGGAGGTCAGCCTATAATAAGGAGGTAAAGATAGGTGTGCTTGTGTTGGTGTGGGATGGGGCAGCTGGAACACCTGTCACAGTTTCAATGTTTGCAATTTAAATATGAACTCTAGGGAGATATTAAATACACAAATTAATACAGCTTTATATGTATTTTATTACAAAATCTCACAAAAGTAAGTACACCCCTCACATTTTTGTAAATCTTTTATTCTATCTTTTCATGTGACAACACTGAAGAAATGACACTTGTCTACAATGTAAAGTAGTGAGTGTACAGCTTGTATAACAGTGTAAATTTGCTGTCCCCTCAAAATAACTCACCACACAGCCAATAATGTCTAAACCGCTGGCACCAAAAGTGAGTACACCCCTAAAGTGAAAATGTCCAAATTGGGCCCAATTAGCCATTTTCCCTCCCCGGTGTCATGTGACTCGTTAGTGTTACAAGGTCTCAGTGTGAATGGGGAGCAGGTGTGTTAAATTTGGTGTTATCGATCTCACTCTCTCATACTGGTCACTGGAAGTTCAACGATGTCACCTCATGTCAAAGAACTCTCTGAGGATGTGAGAAAAAGAATTGTTGCTCTACATAAAGATGGCCTAGGGTATAAGAAGATTGTCAAGACCCTGAAACTGAGCTGCAGCACGGTGGCCAAGACCATACAGCGGTATAACAGGACAGGTTCCACTTAGAACAGGCCTCGCGATGGTCCACCAAAGAAGTTGAGTGTACGTGCTCAGCATCATATCCAGAAGTTGTCTTTGGGAAATAGCCGTACGAGTGTTGCCAGCATTGTTGCAGAGGTTGAAGTGGTGGGGGGTCAGCCTATCAGGGCTCAGACCATACGCCGCACACTACATGGAATTGGTCTGCATGGCTGTCATCCCAGAAGGAAACCTCTTCTAAAGATTATACACAAAGCCCGCAAACAGTTTGCTGAAGATAAGTAGACTCAGACCATGGATTTCTGAAAAAAAAATAACACTTTGCTACAATGTAAAGTAGTGAGTGTACAGCTTGTATAAGACCCGGTTCACACCGGGGCGACTCGTCAGGCGACTTAGCCGCCTGACAAGTCGCGTCCCGTTCTGTAGTATAGAACCGTTCTAATAGGAGCGACACAAGTTGCTCCGACTTAGAAAAAGGTTCTTGTACTACTTTGGGGGCGACTTCGGGCAACTTGCATTGACTTCTATACAGAAGTCATTTTGCAAGCCGCCGCTGAAGTCGGATGCCTGTCGCCTGAGGCAGTCGCGCTCTAAGTCGTGCTGCCTAGGTGTGAACCGGCTCTAACAGTGTAAATTTTCTGTCCCATCCTAATAACTCAACACACAGTCAATAATGTTTAAGCACTTCAATACAGGGTATTTTCACCCCCTTCCTGCCCAGACCAATTTTTTGTTATTTTTCGATTTTGATGCCACTTACACAGGCATTCCTTGAAATCGGGGCGAAATCACGCCAAAAATCGTGGCCGCGAATCACAGTAAAATCGCGCGACTTTGAAATCGCACAAGTGTGAAAGGGGCCTTAGTGCCTTACCTGCATTCAATTAGCCACAGAACCTGTGTAATTAATATATGTTCGGGTTTAAAGGGATGAGGTGGCAACTCTAGGAGGAACCCTATGGTTCCAGGGAACCCATGTGATGGTGACAGGTACAAGGCAAAGCATTTTTTGTCCCCCAAAAAACCTCTAGCAACCTCTGGAGGAACCCTATGGATCCAGGAAATCCATGTGACAGGTACAAGGTGAAGCATTAATTGTCCCTAATGCATACCTCCCAAATGTCCCTGATTTCGAGGGACTGTCCCTAATTTGGAACAAAGTCCCTCTGTCCCTCATTCCTCCTCATTTTGGTCTGATTTATATAGCTGTATAAAAAATACACATTTTTATCTTTCAAAATGTGATTTGTAGTTCCAAACCTTTCATCCAATTTTTAAATTGCGGTATTTATAAATGTCAAAAGCCAGTAAAAAGGAATAGTAATGGTTAAAAAAAAAGCACTTACATATTTTTTTGTATAATTCTCCTTTAAGGGGGTGTGGCAGGGGGTGGATCCTATGCCTACATACATTTGCTAATAGGTGTCCCTCGTTTCCATCTCAAAAAGTTGTGAGGTATGCTAATGCCAAGGCACCTCTAGAAACCTCTGGAGGAACCCTATGGTTCCAGGGAACACATGTAATGATGACAGGTACAAGGTGAAGCATTAGTTGTCCCTAATGCCAAGGAACCCAATTAGGTAATACTTAGTTACATTATTGGACCACTTTCCTAATAATGTAAAACTCACCAAGCACCCCTCTCCAGCCCCCTCCCCCCCTCAAGTTGCGTACATACCTCCTCCGATGGCAGGGGCCTCCCACGTTGTATACATTCCGGGAAGTAAAAGTGTTACGTGTTCGACTGCTCACACCTACGAATTAACGTCCTATATAGGGGTCAGTAGATCTACTAGATTACAATCCAAGGCTTGTAAAGCTTTATAGTTCCAAACAAGCACAAAAACAAAGCCCCTTCTGAGACATCCTCCACTGAAGCATTTCACACACAACAGGGCCTAATTGTAGATGGTCCTTGGGCCACTTTGTCTGCTTATATTTGGAGAGCCCCATCCCTCACTTAGGCTGCTTTCACACTGGAGCGGTGGGGGCGCTGGCGGTAAAGCGGCGCTATATTTAGCGCCGCTTTACCGGCGTTTTAGCGGCGCATTGCGGCCGCTCGCGGGGTGTTTTTACCCCCCGCGAGCGGCCGAAAAAGGGTCAATACCGCCCGCAAACCGCCGCTGTAGCGGCGTTTTGCGGGCGGGTTCGGCGCGCTCCCCCATTGTTTTCAATGGGACCGGGCGCTATAGGAGCGGTAAATATACCGCTCCTATAGCGAGCCAAAGATGCGGCTTGCAGGACATTTTTGAGCGTCCTGCAAGCGCACCGCTTCAGTGTGAAAGCCCTCGGGCTTTCACACTGAAGGAACAGCAACAGCTGTTTCGGGTCGGTTTGCAGGCGCTATTCTTAGCGCAATAACGCCTGCAAACCGCCCCAGTGTGAAAGCAGCCTTAGTCAATGCCCTGTATTTCCTAAAGTGGCATATTGCATGACCCTATGGGTATATCATGACATCAGTGACATACTCACTCATATTTGAACTTACACTGTTTCCTAAGGGTGTATATACTAATGCGGGCAATAATGTTTTTCATACCTACTTACTAAATGCAGGTTGCTGATTGGTTATGTTACTAAATGCCACTAAATGATATTAATTGTAATTTTCCTTTTCTGGCACCAATCCATGGCAGCATACTGCCACATCTATGCTGCCATGTTGACACCAGGAAAAAGGAAAATTGTATCAAATTATTACTGTAATTTTCCTTTCCTGGCACCAATCCATGGCACCATACTACCACATGTATGCTGGCACCAGGAAGACAGAAAATATTATCAAATACCTACTGTAGTTTTCCTTTCCTGGCACCAATCCATGGCAGCATACCGTCTACCACATGTATGCTGCCATGTTGGCACCAGGAAAAAATGAAATTGTATCAAATACTTACTGTAATTTTCTTTTCCTGGCACCAATCCATGGCAGCATACTATCACATGCATGCTGCCATGTTGGCCCCAGGAAAAAAATAAAATTGTATCAAATACTTATTGTAATTTTCCTTTCCTGGCACCAATCCATGGCAGCATACTATCACATGTATGCTGCCATGTTGGCACCAAGAAAAATGAAAATTGTATCAAATACTTGCCGTATTTTCCATTTCTGGCACCAATCTATGGCAACATACATGTGGTAGTATGCTACCATGGGTTGGCGCCAAGAAAGGAAAATTACGGTAAGAATTTGATAACATTTTCCTTTTTCCTGGTGCCAACATGGCAGCATACATGTCATAGTATGCTGCCATGTTGGCACCAAGAAAAATGAAAATTGTATCAAATACTTGCCGTATTTTCCATTTCTGGCACCAATCTATGGCAACATACATGTGGTAGTATGCTACCATGGATTGGCGCCAAGAAAGGAAAATTACGGTAAGAATTTGATAACATTTTCCTTTTTCCTGGTGCCAACATGGCAGCATACATGTCATAGTATGCTACCATGGATTGGATCCAGGAAAGGAAAATGACTTTAAGAATTTGATAAAATTTTCATTTTTCCTGGTGCCAACATGGCAGCATACATGTGATAGTATGCTGCCATGGATTGGAGCCAGGAAAGGAAAATTACGGTAAGAATTTGATAGAATTTTTCTTTTTCCTGGTGCCAACATGGCAGCATACATAGTCACCCTTTTACAAATATCCCCTGTGGGTCTTCTCCAGAATACATACATACACATACCCACATGCCTGCCAATGTCAAAGCAATCCCCTTACAGCCAACATCGTCATCCCTCGCCGCCCAAAGCCCCCCCAATTAAAAATAAAATGACCTTGATTTAAATGGTAATTGTGTATTGTAATAATTATCACCGGGCTGAGAAATGGGCTGAGAAATGGAATTGGGATTTGTTTCTGCCACTTTCGGCCATTAAATCATAATGACCTGGACACACTTCCCGGCTTCCTCTAATGACCTTGCTAAGTAAGTGAATAAAAAGATCCTTCTTCCTCTCGGACATTAGCACACAGAATCCCGTGCTAATCAGATCTCTTCATGTCGGCAAACAGAGCTGCCTGCCCGGACTTGGTAATGTGGAGGGCAAGGCCTCCTAGTCCCCTCAAATCTCGCTCTGTACGCGGGGATGTTTACACATGTCTGAGTTTGTTTTCCCTCAAGTCCCATTTCCTCGCATGTCGAAGGAAAGCCGAGCTGAGCTCTTTCTTTCAATGAGATGAAGGTCCCCCCCCCCCTCCTGCAGGGCCTGCGAGCAAGGTGTGACTTTTCCCAGCTCATTAGGAGAGGCCGTTAAATTTAAGGCCTTCGAGTTAAACCGTCTGAGGGGCTTCATGTGTGCACCGAGCTGAGCAGGTAGCAGGAGTCCAGAGCAAAGCCAGCCACACACGTATTGATTCTCAACCGATTGCCTTAGATTAGAACTTTTTTTTGCATTTTGGATAAAGTAAGGGAGGATTAAAAACCCCTGTCAGGATTTTTTGCCCCACTGGGAAGATTTTCCTTCACTTCCTGTCTCAAAGCCAGAACAGGAAGTGAGAGGAAATCTCTCCAAATTCTGGTTGTTACCAGAACTAGTGTCCCCTCTATTCCAATTCTGGTAACAACAAATTTGGAATTTTCTCTTACTTTCACTCTTGGTGATAAACAGGACAAATAAGAGGGTGAATCTCCTTAACGGGGGGCAACGGCCACCAATAAAAACCGGACAGGTGTTCTAATCTAATCCCTCCCAACTCTATCCAAAACGAAAAAATGGGTTTGGCTTTAACTATATGAAAAACCTTAACAATGAACCTCTCTTTGTTCCATTTTGGATCCTATCTTATCCAAATAATTCAGCAATAAATACAGAAAAAGGCAACCCATAGGCTAGTCAATGAGCCAGATGAGTGAATGCTATACATGTGCAATTCTTTTAGTTCCGAATTCGTTTTTTAATGAATTTTGACATTTTTTTTTTATTTCCGAATTAACGAAAAAAATGTTTAACAAATGTTTCCGAATATTCGTAAATCCGATTATTCGTAAATTCAAAAATTCCCGAAAATTTGAAAATCTGAAATAATAACTAACTATTAAATTATAGGTATTAGAATTTCCTTTCAAATTTGGCTGTTAGTGAACGTAACGAATACGAATTTATCGGAAGTTACGAATTATCTGAAATAAAGAATGCCACATCTAAACGAATGGAACGGAACTAATTAATAATAAATCATAATAAAACGTTTTTATTATTATTATTATTATTGTTATTATTATTTATCATTATTAATTCATTACATTCCATTCGTTTAGATATGGCATTCTTAGTTTCAGATAATTCGTAACTTTGGATAAATTCATATTTGTTATCTGAAATAAAGAATGCTGCATCTAAACAAATGGGACGTAATCAATTAATAATAATAAATAACAATAATAATAATAAAAACGTTATTATTATTATTTATTATTAATTCGTTCCATTTGTATAGACGCGACATTCGTTATTTCGGATAATTCGTAACTTCGGATAAATTCGTATTCGTTACAATGACTAACAGCCAACTTTGAAAGGAAATTCCAATACATATAATTTAATAGTTAGTTATTATTAGTCAGTTAGTTATTCTTTCGAATTTTTGGATTTACAAATTTTCAAATTTACGAATTTTCTAATTTACAAAATTGCGATCATTACGAATGACTCAAAAAAACGAAAAAAAAAACAGATGAAAACGAACACATTTTTCGGCAGGGCACATGTCTAACGGATGCTGCTGTGTGCCTGGCTGTTGCTGCACTAATGAGAGGGGAACGTGGGACAAATCAGTGCTTAAAATTTAAGTTTGTGGGTAATGCAATGACATCAGCAGGGCTCGTCCCGATGCGTTTCGTCTAAAGAGACACGATGTCTCTTTAGACTAAACGCGTTGGTACGAGCCCTGCTGATGTAGTTTTTGCGTTAAGCCTTTTTGACTCACTGAGCATATGCCCATTTGAGTCCTCTCACTCTGGTAAGCCTCCTCACTAACCGGTGGTGGTTCCATTGTCTGGGTCCTCACCTCAACATTGATGTCACTTGGAATCCCACTTCTATTAACACAATTTGTTTTCACCGTTTATTTAAAGACTGCTATGTTTATGTTTTAAAACAACTTTTGTATGATGGCACATGGACTTTAGTTTGGGTGTGAATTTCACATCTCATTTTATTATTATTGGTGTTTTTTATTCGAGTCTTCCTTTTTTTATACATTTTTGTCTGAGGATAGATCTAGGTTTTATCCCAGGCATGTTTAAATTCACTTATTGTTGACAGACTCCCTACATTTGCTGGATGTCTGCTCCAAACAACCACCACTCTTTCGGTATTACAGTAATATCTTGGATATTTCGGGAGTGTCTCCAAGTGTTTCTGAGTGTCATCGGCACCCCCGCACCTCTGGCCAAATGCGGTACTGCACAACCCAGTGGCTTGAATCCTGCTAGTCTTGAGAGACAACGCTCGCAAAGCGAGTCAGGATTAAAAAAAAATTGCTTGTATTGCGAAATGCTCTTAAACCACATTACTTGGAATCCGAGGTTCCACTGTATAATACTTTTCAAGATTAGTTTTCAACTTTCCTCCATGTTATGTTCCCATTTTTTTGAGGTTAGCTTCATACTGATTACTGCCCTCCTGAATCTTATTCACACCCCTCATGTATTTTAAAGATATTAATCTTGTCCTGTTTCCCTTCTTTCCTCAAGGCTCCACAAATAAACCTTCAGAAGGTGACCATGATAAGCAGTGGCGGAACTACCGCCATAGCGACCCACGAATTTGCTATGTGGCCCGCAGCCGAGTAGGGCCCCATCCTAGTTGACAATAAATATAACTTTTTCCCTGCCGATGCCGCTGCTAGAGGTCCGCGGCCGGCGGAGATATTGTCTCCGCCGGCCGCCATTTTCCTGAAGACCAGACGAGTTAGACAGGGAGCCTGCCTAGTTGCTACAGTAGAAATAGAGCTGTGGCGCCGCCCACCCCTGCCCCCGGTCTGTCTGTCATCTGTGACCTGCTGTCGAAAGGGGTTGGGAGTGGGCGGTGCCGCAGCTCAATTTCTATTGTAGCCGGCCGGCTCCGCCTCTATTTTGTTCCCCCCTGGGAGACACTGCTGTTGGGATATAAAAGGGCTCCAATGGGGAGGGGGGGCACCTGAAATGTAAGGAAGCACTCCGCTGGCTGGGGACACCTGAGATGTAAGTAGGCACTCCGCTGGGGGGGGACACCTGAGATGTAATGAGGCACTCCGCTGGCTGGGGACACCTGAGATGTAAGGAGGCACTCTGCTGGCTGGGGACACCTGAGATGTAAGGAGGCACTCCGCTGGCTGGGGACACCTGAGATGTAAGGAAGCACTCCGCTGGCTGGGGACACCTGAGATGTAAGGAAGCACTCCGCTGGCTGGGGACACCTGAGATGTAAGGAGGCACTCCGCTGGCTGGGGACACCTGAGATGTAAGGAGGCACTCCGCTGGCTGGGGACACCTGAGATGTAAGGAGGCACTCTGCTGGCTGGGGACCTGAGATGTAAGGAGGCACTCCGCTGGCTGGGGACACCTGAGATGTAAGGAAGCACTCCGCTGGCTGGGGACACCTGAGATGTAAGGAAGCACTCCGCTGGCTGGCAGAACGCTCAAGTGCACCTGTTTTGTGCATTGTTTTCGGCACATGAGGAGGCTCTGGAGTCTGGACAAGAGGTAGGAAGGGAGTGGGAGTCAGACTGTCATCTGTTTTGCACAGTTCAATTATTTTTTTTTTTTTTTGGGGGGGGGGGGGGCCCAAACAACATTTGGCTATGGGGCCCTGTGATTTCTAGTTACGCCCCTGATGATAAGCTAATGTAAGACTCTCGGAAGATGGTTACAGGTTTGCTTCAAATACACATCAACAATTCCGTTTTAGGACTGGGCTATGCATGAGTTGTGGTGGCTTGATCTCGATCACCTTCAGAAGGTTAAAGCAGGGGTCCTAACCTCCAGGCCATGAACTGGTGTCCGTCAGAGCAAGCCAGCACAACCTCTACTGCCACCCTCCCAGCACCCGAGTGTGCCCTATCTCCTTTTTCCAGCACCATTACTCCCTTCCCTCTATGTGGACACGTTACTCAGGCAATGTGCTATGTAGAGGAAGGAAGAGAAGAAGGAAAGGGGGGTGGAGAGAGGGGTCGGGGTACTGGTGAGCCCCATACACTGCTACTGCACACCCCCCCCATCCCTGGAGATGACAAAGGTGACAGGCCCACAACCCCTCAATGCCCCACCCCAGAGGTGACAGGCTGCATACAACCCCCCCCATCCCTGGAGGGGTTGTCTTCCGTGGAGCTGGTCCCTGGTGCTGGGGAAATTGGGGACTGTTGGGTTAAAGGAAACCCCTTACTATGAGAAATACACAAAATATCAACAATGCAACCATCAGTCCCCCCCCTCACGCCAGGGTACTCGGTGTAATCCTAGACTCTGACTTGTCATTTCAGCCTCAAATACAATCGTTGTCAAAAGTTTGTAGAATTCACCTCCATAACATCTCTAAAATTCGCCCCTTTTTAACAAATGAAACCACAAAGCTCCTCATTCACTCCCTTGTTATCTCTCGCCTTGACTATTGCAACTCCCTTCTCATTGGCCTGCCTCTCAATAGGCTCCTCCCCTCTTCAGTCTATCATTAATGCTGCTGCCAGACTTATCCACCTTACCAAACGCTCAGTGTCTGCCAACCCTCTCCTCCAATCCCTACACTGGCTCCCAATCACCCAGCGAATTTAATTCAAAATACTAACCACAACATACAAAGCCATTCACAACTCTGCCCCGAGCTACATCACCAACCTTGTCTCCAAATATCACCCAAATCGCCCTCTCCGCTCTTCTCAAGACCTCCTACTCTCAAGCTCTCTCGTCTCCTTCTCCCATGCTCGTCTCCAGGATTTCTCCAGAGCCTCTCCTATTCTCTGGAACTCGCTACCTCAACCTGTCCGGCTATCCCCTACTCTAGCTACCTTCAGGTGATCCCTGAAAACTAATTTCTTCAGGAAAGCCTATCATGTCTCCAACTAATCTTCTACCACTTCCATCAGCTCATTCCCCACAGCTACAACCTTTTGTACCACCTGTCCCACCCTATTACATTGTAAGCTATTAATCCTCTTGTATTTTATTGTATTATAACTGTATTGTCTCCCTTTTTATATTGTAAAGCGCTGCGTAAACTGTTGGCGGTATACAAAATCCTGTATAATAATAATAATACACTATATTGTCAACAGTATTGGGACACCTGCCTTTACATGCCCTGAACTTTAATGGCATCCCAGTTTTCGTCTGTAGTGTTAAATATTGAGTTCCCCTGATGAAGTCATGTGACCATGACGCTACATGTAGGGATGGAAAGACACCTGTATTGACACTGCTCGTGGAGTTCTGTGCATTATCATATGATTGATTGTATGTGAGTACCCTCATTGTTGTTATCAATAAAAGCTACGTTTATTCAAAATACTACACAATCCGGACTCCTCTCTTTTCTGATATCTCCCTTGCATCCAGTGAGAGACAAAGACATTTCTAGATCTACAGTGGCCCAGCACTATGGTAGAAGGAAGAAGTGAATCTTACAGATTTGTATACACATGCGGTTACCTCATTACCACAAGGTAAGAGGCCATTGCTACCAGTGTGTGTTATTGCACGAGGAGGAGTTTACTATTCCTTGGCACCTTGTGTTTGCACCTTGACTTCCTTTGCACATAGAAGAAGGAACTGTATTGCCGTTTTGCACTAACTTATTTGCACTCTGCATTGAGAGATTGTTTGCTGGTTTTGGCACAGTTCATTTTGCACATTTATATTTGCACTCATCGTATTTACAGAAGAAATATTCTAGTGTCTCAACATTATTTATTTTGCACTTTGCACTTTGAAATCAGTCACTTTACACCCCGTGGGGAATATTGTTTACATTATTGATCTATTTTTGTTCATTTATTTATTCATTTGCATATGCATTGCTACCTTTTTTTTCTACAGAAGAATTATTGTGTTTTCACATTATCTATTTTGCACTTTGCACTTTGTTACCAGTCACTTTATCACACACTGTGGTTATTATTCACACTGTTGAATTATTTGTACTGCTACCTTTAGCAGTATTCTTTCTCTGATTACTTGGTTATATTTTAAACAGTGCAGCACCAACCCCCATTTGTCTTTACACACACATGAACTTTAATGGCATCCCAGTCTTAGTCCGTAGGGTTCAGTATTGGGTTGGCCCACCCTTTGCAGCTATAACAGCTTCAACTCTTCTGGGAAGGCTGTCCACAAGGTTTAGGAGTGTGTCTATGGGAATGTTTGACCATTCTTCCAGAAGCTCATTTGTGAGGTCAGGCACTGATGTTGAACAAGAAGACCTGGCTCACAGTCTCCACTCTAATTCATCCCAAAGGTGTTCTATTGGGTTGAGGTCAGGACTTTGTGCAGGCCAGTCAAGTTCCTCCACCCTAAACTCGCTCTTCCAAGTCTTTATGGACCTTGCTCTGTGCACTGGTCCAAATCATTTGGTGGAGGGGGGGTAATGATGTGGGGTTGTTTTTCAGGGGTTGGGCTTGGCCCCTTAGTTCCATTGAAGGGAACTCTTAAGGCGTCAGCATACCAAGATATGTTGGACAATTTCATGATCCCAACTTTGTGGGAACAGTTTGGGGATGGCCCCTTCCTGTTCCAACATGACTGCCCACCAGTGCACAAAGCAAGGTCCATAAAGACATGGATGATCGAGTTTGGGGTGGAGGAACTTGACTGGCCTCAACCCGATAGAACACCTTTAGGATGAAATAGAGCGGAGACTGCGAGCCACACCTTCTCGTCCACATTAGTGCCTGACCTCACTAATGCGCTTCTGGTAGAATGGTCAAACATTCCCATAGACACACTTCTAAACCTTGTGGGCGGCCTTCCCAGAATAGTTGAAGCTGTTATAGCTGCAAATGGCGGGCCAACTCAATATTGAACCCTACAAACTAAGACTGGGATGCCATTAAAGTGTGCGTGTAAAGGCAGGTGTCCCAATACTTTTCACAATACAGAGTATGTAGGCCTCCATTGCTGATCTTGGTTTCTAAACCTTGGTTGCATTCTTATTTCACATCCTTGAAGCCATAGCCATGGAGAGCCTCCATATTACTCAGCACAAGTTTCCTTTAAATTACTGAAAGGTTTTCCCAGGCTTGATTGCCCGAGAGAGGGCAGGATGGTCAGAGGCTTTATTGATCACTTAATTGGATCAGCCTCATTAAGGGTCGTTAATTAGGTAATAGAGAAAAGACAGGAAATTAGATCACCAATGGAATGTACTAGTTAGACCTCATACACACAGGACATCCATTTGTCATCAGGGATAGATTCTTTTAATATACAATCACTCGCTTGAAAGATTGGGTATAAGCCGAACGATTTTTCCAAAAATCTGTTAAAGATTTAGCCCTTTGGAGGGGGTTAAAAGGAGGAGGGGGCTCAATGGCATCCACGATTCCTTCTTCCTAGAGTGTTGGCCAATGTGCAGCCGGCAAAATGGTGGACACAAGCAGCATTTCTGAGAATGGTGTACCATCAGGATAAGATCATTGGGACATTTCGAATATTGGCTCAGCTTGCGTCCTATTTTTTAATTTTCCACCTGAACCTGGCACCTCACTTTGAACTCCCCCCCACAGCCACACTACATTTATATGTTGGGGAACTTGTCTACACACGATCGAGATTGGCTGCCTTAAGCCTCGTACACACGATCGGATTTTCCGACGGGAATTGTGTGATGAAAGGCTTTTGGCGGAAAATCCGACCGTTTGTACGCTCCATCGGACATTGTTGTAGTTTTTAAGATCAAAGATACAACTATGTTGGTGTCCCTTGTTAAATTTACATTGTATTTTTTAAAATGTAACTGCCGACTCCCAAACTGTCATTTGAAGTAAAACACATAGCCAAGTATTATTCTACACCATTTTTTTTTATTGGGCATTAAAAAAAGAAAACAAATAAAATTAGACATGCTTATCTGCCAATAGAATTTAACCAAAAAGTGCATTCTATGCATCCAAAAATATAGAAAATATACCAAATCAAATCATTCAAATGGGTAAAGCTGCGCCAATAAGAACTAAATACAACTAAATAAAAAAGGGAAACACAAATAACCAAATAATTAATGTCCAAAACAAAGGGGAAAAGTGCATATGTAGCGTGGCCATGAAAGAACACACTATTTCTGATAAATATAGTCCAGTGAGGACTGCATTGGACTATATTTATCAGAAATAGTGTGTTCTTTCATGGCCACGCTACATATGCACTTTTCCCCTTTGTTTTGGACATTAATTATTTGGTTATTTGTGTTTCCCTTTTTATTTAGTTGTATTTAGTTCTTATTGGCGCAGCTTTACCCATTTGTATGATATTATGTGTGAGTATCCCACCTCTAGCAGCAGCCTTTTAGGTTAGGACTTTATTTTCTCCCCATTTTGGTTTAAAATAATTTTTTATTAGCGCGGTCTATTTATTTTCAAATCAAATCATTATTCAACCAAAAAATAAAATAAAAGCCTGATGCATGTGTCCTGCTTCTTAATATAGGGGGTCAACAATGCTAAGAGTTGGTGAAAGCAGGGTCCGTCATCAGGAGATAATTCCGAAAATCATCCGGATTATTCTCCTGGAGCTCCTGCAGCAAAGGCATATGACATCATTGGTCACGATTAATAAAGCAACCAATTTTTGGTCCAAGAAATCCTCCTGCTCCTTTTCCTGGACTGGACTTGGGTCAAAGCAATGACTGCAGGGCCAATAATAAATAACACGTTATCTCCTCCGATTCTGCAACATGTCTGGTTGACGAACGGCCGTTCCGAAACGAACTGAAAAGTGCGAAATGAAAAGCGCGAATCAACACTCGAAATTAGCAGAAGGAGCCCAAAGAGTGGCGCTAAAGAGCTGAAAAAACACGTAGTACATCACTACGTTCATGTTGGCTGGCCGACAATTGTGTGCCGTTCGTATGCAAGACAAGTTTCGGGCCAATGCCCTTTGGACAACAGTCCGAGGTTTTGTCTGCGGAAAATCCGATCATGTGTACGAGGCTTTAGACAACCTTGCCTTGTGTGTTGTTTCTCTTGCACTCTTTGCTCCTCCCATGAACTTCCTATTTAGGCCATGCCTTTGCATTTCACGTTTGCCAGATTATTGTGCTCTCTAAAGACAATATCTCACTTGTGTCACTCCTGCTGCCATCCAGATCTTCGCTACCACTAGTTACTGACCTTTGGCTTGTTTCTTGACTACACTTTTGCTTGATCCCAACCTGCAACCACTTGTTACCGACCTTTGGCTTGTTTACCGAGTACGTTTCTCCTTGATCCCTGTTTGCCATATCTGCTACTGGACCCCAGAAGTAATGGCTGGTGGGGTTTCTTTTGGGGGGGGCGGCAAACAACCCCCCGGCCCGCCGGTGGAGTGGCATTACCCCGTAGTACTAACACACTTCCCCACCACCACCCGCTGTCCTTACCTTGGATGTGGGCAGTGAGAGCGTGGCGGGCCCGGGGAAAGCTGCTCCGGTGTCCTCTCCTGGAGCAGCTTCCATGGTGTCTCCTCCTCCCAGCGCTAGGCGTCCAATAGGATCGCCAGACGTTTTGGCCAATCAGGAAACAGGTTTTATACCTGCTTCCCGATTGGACGGGAGGAGGATCAGTGTTACAACAGCAAATTTTCATTTTCACTGTTGCAACACACCTGGGCGGGCTCCAGATGCAATGCTCTGCATCCCAAGTCTACCCTATTTTGAAGCCTAAGACTCTAATCAGTGCTTCAAAAAGCACCCCCACTGCTGTAATTCATATGCCGGTGACCCAAAAGGGGCAGGACATATGAATAGGAAGTGGCCGCGGAGGCAGTGGATAGACTGCTATGCATAATTCTATCCATTGCATATAGGGGGTGGAGAGGATGGGGGGGCGCGGCCGCCCCTGGACCCTAGCATGCTCACTTCCTGGTGGAACGATTCTGAGAACCGCGACCTGGTGCTAACACACAGTAAAACCCATCTCCAATATCAGGAGCTCTGGTGAATACTGATTAGTGCTTAGAACCCACACTTCAGTTCAGCCTGCATCTTCCGCCAGGGTGACCTGCTTGTATACTTATCCTGCAGGTTGGTGGGAGCATCTCTACTGCTATAGTTAATAGAATCCGCCACAGAGACCATTTTTATCTGAAAGCGGACCGCCAACCAAAGAAGAGGATACCGGGGTTATGGTAGCTAGCTGCTGCCATAACAACAATAATTCTCTTCAAAGTTAGGACGTATATCAGTGTGCGGTGGTCCGTAAGTGGTTAAATGGCCATCGGAAGCCCCGTGCAACAGGGTGACAACACAGAAGACAGGGGAAGAGCGTTGTCACTTTAGAACAGGAGGTGCCTTTACCATAAGGCCCCTTTCACACGAGGCGGACTCCGCTTCCACGGAGCCCGCCTCTGTCCGCCGGCTCAGCGGGAGATCTCTCCATTGATCTCCGCTGAGCCGGCAGATGACAAGTCCCTCTCTGCTCACTGAGCGGGGAGGGGCTAGCGAGCGCCGCTGGTCTCTATGGAGAGATCGGATGAAAACGGACAGTGTGTCCGTTTTCATCAGATCTCACCCGATCCGATCCGCCAGCGACGGATCTGGACGTAGAGCCATACGTCTGCTTTTGGCGGATCGGACCGGGTCGGATGTCAGCGTACATGTCTCCGCTGACATCCGACGCTCCATAGACTAACATGGAGCACCCGTTCAGATCCGCCATCAAAACTGACAGGCGGATCTGAACGGTCCGTCCATGTGAAAGGGGCCTAACACTTACGGCAGGCGCACCAAGGATTTTACTAAAAGCTTTAGATTTACAATAAGTTCACAATAGGGTTGATTTAATAAACCTGGGGATCTGGTGCAGCTCTGCATAGAAACCAATCAGCTTCCATGTTTTTTTGTCAAAGCTTAATTAAACAAAGTTGATGTTGGAAGCTGATTGGCTACCTTGCACAGCTGCACCTGATTTTGCACTCTCAAATTTTATTAAATCAACCCCAATGACTATTAAATTACATAAACATTAAATGTTATATGAGGTTTTAGTGATTGGGGTTACTTCTACTTTAATGGGCAATAATGTCCGAAAAATGGATTTCCGTTGCATATGATTGGACTATTGCAAGCTCAGATCTTTTAGTTAAGTGATATAATGACCCCATAGACCTAAAGATCTGGGTTTTAAAGGGATTTCATAGTAGGTAGAAGGTGGGGGGTTCTTGATGTGTAGCGGGGGTGTCGGGGTCTCAATGTCACACTTGTGTCTAGCAGTTGGGGATAATGTCACGCAGGCCTCTCCTGGTTGGAAGACATTACAAGGTGCGACAAGCCTCTCCTCTCCCAGCACGTATCACAATGCCTTTATAAAGCCAAGTGGCTTCCTCCGCGACTCAGTTCCTGGCCGACCTTTGCCTTTGCCGTATTGTTCTACAACCGCGGCCAATCGATCGTGTAACAAAATGAAGAGCTTTAAGAGGACCCAGCGGACGTTGTAAACATTTGCCGTTGGTGGAATTTACACCTGTAGCTTTATAGAGCACAAATGTCCCCCTCCGAGGCCCTGGAATATGATAGGGGTGAAATGGAAGAAAGTGAATTATGGATCCCAAGGCAGCAGTGAAATCAGGTTATTGGTGGATGTAGAAATCTACGGCAACATCTTGTACAAATCTCCGTTTCTTGTACTAAAGTCAACTTGGGACTTCGCTGGAAAGTGTGATTATAGATGATAACGTGTTCATTTCCAGGGAGAGTCTTCGGAACAATACATTCTAAAAGGGGGCAGCAGAGGATGGATAGACACATTTTGATAAAAAGATTACTATACCTTACATTATATTACTATACCCATAGTAATCTATCTATTGGTAACATAGGTATGTTACCAATAGATAAATAGATATGTAGCGGCCATAACCCCTAGAGGCGGCCTTGACTTTTCTATGCTTACCAATTACCTCCTCGTAGCTCGTCGTTCGTTGTCTAGGGGTTCCCAGGGTTAGTACCCAGTAACTTCGGAAGCTGACACACAAAAGTCCTTATTTTGCAGGGGTAACATTCAACAGTAACACAGTCTCTGATGGGAATAGAGGGCACGGGTGATAAAACTCAGGCACTTTGAACTGCTGACATCCACTGAATGTCTCTAATCAACCCAGAGAGTAGCCACTCGCAACTGGGTGCTTCACTGCTGGACAAACCTCTAACCATAGATTTAGCAGCCAACATGTGATCCGGAAACTTTTCAAAGTCTCTGCCACAGACTAGATCAGGGGTCTCAAACTGTGGCCCTCCAGCTGTTGCAAAACTACAAGTCCCATAAGGCATTGCAAAGCTGACAGTTACAAGCATGACTCCCACAGGCAGAGGCATGATGGAACAACAGCTGGAGGGCCACCAGTTTGAGACCCCTGGACTAGATTGTAACTGAAGACAAGTAGGAACCTTTCCCACAGTACCTGGATCTCTCAGCCTTCTTGGCGATACTGTAAGAAGTGCGGATTCTTTAGTGTCCATACAACTCAGCTCCCAGGCTCTTACCGAGCAGCCAGCTTCTTGGCCCTCCTCCGTAGAGTCCTCCCCTGATCACTTGTACGAGTTTCCGTGTCCCTCCAATACCGAGAGCACACCGGGACACCTCTGAATCCTCCTTCAGTTACTGGGCCTCGAAGTAGCCAGCTCCGAGGCTAGGGAACGGACGGATCCCCACAACAGACCATGAGGGCCTCCGGGGCTGGTCAGGGTGACCATGCCGGTGGGGACGGCAGACACTCCTGGGTCCAGGGCCCCTCACGGGGCTGACCCGGACCGGAGCCAGGAATCAAAGCAGCAGCCGAACCCTGAACACGTGACTTCAGCACCTTAAATACCCCTTCCCAGACTACACAGCAGGGCCAGACACGCCCACTGATTGGCTCCGGGAAAGATTGGTACCTAACACGTCCAACCAGGCTGTGTTCTCAGCCTCTCACAGGTGCCTCACTGCACCTATGACCAGGCAGAGCTTCAGTACCGCCCAGCCAAACTAACGCCAAAGTAAATCCTGTACAATTAACCCCCAGAACTCTGTTACAGTTCTGGAAAACTAAATTTACACTATAGCGCACACTTTAGTAAAGTGTCGGCGCTACACATAGATAAACTTTTTATGAAAATAATGAAACCTATTTATGTACATGTGTCCATAGTCATTTATCGGTCCATTTTCCTTTCTGTCTACTTACTTACTTATGTTACCTATAGATATAAAGATATTGCACAGAGCAGGCAAGTATAACATGTTTGTTATTTTAGAGAAAAAAAAAAATTAACCCTTACAAATACTTTAAAGTAATGTTGCTTATCCCCCCCCCCCCCCCCCCCCCCCCCCCCAATATCACTTTATTTAAATTGCATTAATTAATTTTTTTTTTCAAACATTGGAGCATCCGTCTTTCTTACCTAGGCAAGAATGACATACAGTATCTCACAAAAGTGGGTACACCCCTCACATTTTTGTAAATGTTTTATTATGACACTTGTCTACAATGTAAAGTAGTGAGTGTACAGCTTGTATAACAGTGTAAATTTGCTGTCCACTCAAAATAACTCAACACACAGCCATTAATGTCTAAACCGCTGGCAACAAAAGTGAGTACACCCCTAAGTGAAAATGTCCAAATTGGGCCTAATTAGCCATATTCCCTCCCCGTTGTGACTCGTTAGTGTTACAAGGTCTCAGGTGTGAATGGGGAGCAGGTGTGTTAAATTTGGTGTTATCTTTCTCACTTTCTCATACTGGTCACTGGAAGTTCTACATGGCATCTCATGGCAAAGAACTTCTCTGAGGATCTGAAAAAAAGAATTGTTGCTCTACATAAAGATGGCCTAGGCTAAAAGAAGATTGCCAAGACCCTGAAACTGAGCTGCAGCATGGTGGCCAAGACCATACAGCTGTTTACCAGGACATGTTTCACTCAGAACAGGGGCGACAAAAGAAGTTGAGTGCACATGCTCAGCATCATATCCAGAGGTTGTCTTTGGGAAATAGACGTACGAGTGTTGCCAGCATGGCTGCAGAAGTTGAAGTGGTGGTGGGGGGGAGGGGTCAGCCTGTCAGTGCTCAGACCATACGCCACACACTACATCAAATTGGTCTGCGTGGCTGTCATCCCAGAAGGAAGCCTCTTCTAAAGATGATGCACAAGAAAGCCTGCAAACAGTTTGCTGAAGACAAGCAGACTAAGGACATGGATTACTGGAACCATGTCCTGTGGTCTGATGAGACCAAGATAAACTTATTCGATTCAGATGGTGTCAAGCGTGTGTGGCAGCAACCAGGTGAGGAGTACAAAAACAAGTTGCCTACAGTGAAGCATGGTGGTGGGAGTTTTATTGTCTGGGGCTACATGAGTGCTGCCGGCACTGGGGAGCTGCAGTTCATTGAGGGAACCATGAATGTCAACATGTACTGTGACATACTGAAGCTGATCATGATCCCCTCCCTTCTGAGACTGGGCCACAGGGCAGTATTCCAACATGAAAACAACCCCATATACAACTCCAAGATGACCACTGCCTTGCTAAAGTAGTTGAGGGTAAAGGTGATGGACTGGCCAAGCATGTCTCCAGACCTAAACCCTATTGAGCATCTGTGGGGCATCCTCAAAAAAAGGAGGAGTGCAAGGTCTCCAACATCCACCAGCTCCCTGTTATATCGTCATGGAGGAGGGGAAGAGGACTCCAGTGGCAATCTGTGAAGCTCTGGTGAACTCCATGCCCAGGAGGGTTAAGGCAGTGCTGGAAAATAATGGTGGCCACACAGAATATTGACACTTCGGGCCCAATTTGTAAATTTTCATTTATTGGTATACTCGCTTTTGTTGCCAGCGGTTTAGACATAAATGGCTGTGTGTTGAGTTATTTTGAGGGGACAGCAAATTGACACTGTTATACAAGCTGTACACTCACTACTTTACATTGTAGCAAAGTATGATTTCTTCAGTGTTGTCACATGAAAAGATATAAAAAATATTTACAAAAATGTGAGAGGTGTACTCCTTTTTGTGAGATACTCTATCTCCAGGTGCCCACAGCCTCCTGGGATGCCCACATCACAACATCCCAGGCAATAAACCCCAGACTGTGTATATGCTGGGAACTATCCACCGAACATGTGCCACAGTGTGCCATTGGTTCGTGGGGGGTGGGGTGGGGCTAGTAGGAAGAGGCAAACAGCCATAGGAAAGAAGATAGCAGAAGTAAAGAAAACATAGGCAGACATAGGAAAGAAGATGGAGGACCTAGAAAGAAGACATAGGAAGACATAGGAGAGAAAAGGAAGCACCTGGAAAGAAGACATGGGAAAGAAAATGGTAACCCTGGAAAGAAGACATAGGAAAGAAGATGGTGGACATGAAAGAAGACATAGGAAAAAAGATGGTGAACCAGAAAAGAAAACATAGGAAAGAAGATGGTGGACCTGGGAAGGAGACAGAGGAAAGAACATGGTGGACCTGGAAAAAAGACATAGGAAGACATAGGAAAGATGATGGTGGACATGAAAGAAGACATAGGAAAGAAGATGGTGGAAGAAGACAGAGGAAAGAAGATGGTAGACCTGGAAAAAGACATAGGAAGACATGGGAAAGAAGATGGTGGACATGAAAGAAGACAAAGGAAATAAGATGGTGGACCTGGAAAAAAAGACAGAGGAAAGAAGATGGTGGACCTGGAAAAAAGACATAGGAAAGATGATGGTGGACATGAAAGAAGACATAGGAAAGAAGATGGTGGACATGAAAGAAGACATAGGAAAGAAGATGGTGGACCTGGAAAGAAGACATAGGAAGGAAGATGGTGGACCTGGAAACAATACATAGCAAAGAAGATGGTAGACCTAGCATAGTAAATAAATATGATGGACCTGGAAAGAAGATATAGGAAAGAAATGGCAAACCTGGAAAGAAGACATCGGAAAGAAGATGGTGAACCTGGAAAGAAGACAAAGGAAATAAGATGGCAGACCTGGAAAGAATACATAGCAAAGAAGATGGTAGACCTAGCATATGGAGAAGGAACGTCGGATTACAGCAAACACCTGCTGAGGGATGAGTATGTTTTTTAAAGACGACGTAGATAAAAGTATGGTAGGATAGAAAAAAAAAATCATAAGGGTTAGTAAAGTTCTTCTTTAAAGACTTTTATTGTGACAGATGGGTGGATAGCTGAGTGGAAGGAAGGATGGATGATTGCATGGGAAGTCTTTACACATTGCTAAAACTCATCTAACAAAACCATTTTGCTGGATTACTGTTGTTGCAGAACACTGGAGGACATGAGCGGAGCAATTGTTTTAAGAGGCTTTACAAACAACAGATATTTGCAGTGGAAAGCAGAAGATGTCTCCTCTGGTCCTGATGCAGAACATCCTGTTATGGGAACACAGGTGTCGCTGTATCTCATTGTACTCCATCAGACAAAGCTGTCCTGGCCTGCGGTGTATCGGCCTCAGAAACACGATTATAAGGGCGTCTGTGTAATCGTTTGAACCTGCTCAAACAACAGTTTATCTCAGTAATCTGCTTGTCCATTAATCCCCTTCTGTCCCCTTGTTGTTCCTCTGGAAAGTAACTGTGTAGCACTGGCCAAACTCCATCAAGTGTTTAGATAACTTTCCCAGAGAACTCGACATTCCAGCTGATAATCCCCTTCTTCCCATTCACCTTCTCGCCACAGCAGTGGAGGAACGTTAGGGAGGACCTCTAGTCATAAAAGACATTAGAACGGGCTCGGCCTGCCTGGGCAAAAATGTGTTCTGTTTCTGCGCCACTAGTCAATCATATGCTATTTTTGGTGTGAGAAGTTTAGCCCAAGTTTTTTGGTGTAGAGTTTTGAGTTTCAAATAATTCTACACCTAATAAACAAATGAATCAGCCCAAAATAAAACATAATGAAAAAAATAGTAACCCAATGAGTTGGACTGTCCCCTAAAATTTTAATAAACCCTAATGCTAACCCTTTATATAAACCTTAAAGGGCTACCAAAAGATGTTTTTCTTTAAGATAAAAAATATGTAATACCTGCTCTGTGCAACAATATTGCACAGAGTGGTCCCTTACCTCCTCCTCTGGAACTCCTCCGCTGACACTGTATGCTCCTTCTTGTTCTGGATGCCTCCTTATAAAGCTGGGTGCTAAGGGGACACCCATGTGCGAATACTTCTGAGGCAGGCTATGTGCATACATAGACACGCACAGTGCTGGCAAGCCACGCCCCCACTCTCCCCTCACAGGAGTTTGACTGACAGAAGCAGCAGCCTATGGCTACTCCTGCTTTCAGTGTCTCCCTGGAGACCAGGAAGTGAGAGAAGCAGTGCTGCAGCTGGGCCAGTGCTGGAGCTGTGATAGGATTCAGGTAAGTGTTTAGGGAAGGGGGTGGGATGAACAGTTAGTGGGAAAGCAGTATGGTAAGAAAAAAAAAAAACATTTTGACTTTAGAACCACCGGGTCCGACCCACTTATCCTGTGATGTAGAGGAGGGACAGTGGTTCAGTGTGGGAGAGAGTACTCGTAGCAGAGAGCCCCCAGGAGAGAGTTAGAGAGAGAGAGACCAATGCCCGTAAGGGAAAGAGATGGAAAGCAGCACTTGTAAAGGAGCAGAAGAATGTCGCTCACTTATACCTGGATATAAAGTCATCAGAACTTGGGGTTCACCCTGAAGACACCAACTGCTGAAGAATGCCACTGATGGACCTTTATTCACAGGCACACTACCTTTGCAGGTACACCGGGGCAGCATATAGCCTGAATTAGGGTTAGGAACGTAGGAAAGAATTATGAATTTTGGACTTTGTAACACCTTTTGCACTTTTTCAAGTAACCTTTTGAAATCTTGTTCCGCCTGGTCTGAACTTACTAAAAGGGGTATAATGCAAGTAACATTCCAGCATCTACCAAGCACATTTATACAGTTTTGGGTCACTAGCATATTGGGATATGAAAAGTCAGCACAAGAGTCATCCTGGTGCAGTACAGCAAGTGGTTGCCATGGGCAACGGAAGTCTACAGTCAGTTAATGCAGCCTGTCGGTAGTGTGTACCTGTTATAGGTGGACCAGCCTCTAGCAGCAAGGGAGATGTTGTCAGCAGTCCTTATGCCAGCTGTCTGTCTCCCAGAGCAACTGGAGCGGATTTGTTCCATAGAGGTTCCAATCCTGTACAGAGGTACAGAAGTTCAAGAGTCAAGTCAAGTGCATGTGTGGAGCCTGCACTAGGTGCACAGCAGGGCCCACTCCGCTACTGGGGAATGGTAGTGGAAAATGTTGGACAGGTGGTTGTGGACAAGGCTCAGCATGTCCCCACTGAATGCAAACCACAGTGGAAGGATGTACGTTTACACGGGGGGCGTGAAAGTTATAAATGCGAAAGGTGTACATTCATCTCTAAGTGTAGAGACCTGCCTTAAGGTTGGGTATTCCCCCATGGTGGCCTCATCCTTGTTCCAGGGCATTAATGGAAACAGCACAAGAATAAAAGGTACCCCATATGTGTAGTAGAGGGATCCTGTTGCAGGTGCCTAGCGTAGCCCAGAAGAACCCACCGTGGGGTAGACCTCCAATGTGACCCACACTTGCCACCCATCAAGGAGGTGGGCATTGATGGAAACAGCACAATGTACCCCATATGTGTAGTAGAGATATCTTGTTGCAGGTGAGTGCCTAGCATCACCCAGAAGAACCCACCGTGGGGTAAGCCTCCAATGTGACCTACATTTGGCACCCAATGAGAAGGGGAACATGGGAGCGTAATTTCTTTCTAAACATTTTTCCCTACAAAGTCACATTGTTGCAATCAATGGGGAACGGAAGACTGAATAAACACCACCTATTGCCTGTAGCAGACTGCTAACAATCTCACCAATCGCTTCAAACTGTCAAGTGATGGAACGCTTGGAATGGAATTTTATATATACTGTGATTCTGTACTTGCCAATTATGCTGTAGAAATCTCCCTTAACTTAGTCTGGATACATCCATTTTAACTGTGGGCAGCTGAAGCTGCTGCCTGTTCACTTCCTGGATTTATACATACACACAGAGGCACACCTCCAGCTCTGCAGCTCTCATTGGCCCTCTTATGACTCACCCCCTCCCTTCCTGGCAAACTCTCACGAGAGTAAGAGAGAGAGAGCTGTGCATGATGTCATAAGCTTAGGCTTTTTACTAGACAAGAAACAGGAAGTGGGCTGTATAAGGTTTTTTTTTTTTTGCTATCTAAAGTTAAAACAACAAGGGCAGAAGATTTAATAGATGAAAAGATGAAAAAATTACTGAAGTTCCACTTTTAAGCTAATTTTCACATTGTCCACCTTCTCTTTACCTTCTGCTGAAAGAGCTTGTTGTAAACAGAGCTCACTAGCTCAAACTAAAATTTAAACACACAGGTGAATAAATTAAAGCAGAGAGTCCTCTCTAAGCACAAGGAAAAAAATGCCTAGAGAAAAAGGAGTTGTGCTGTCACTTTTCCTAGTGCATGCTCTGGGAATCTGTTGTCATATATCACACTATATGTAGACATTAACCGCTTGCCGACCAGCGCACGCTGATATACATCGGCAGAATGGCACTGGTGTGCAAAAGGGCATACAGGTACGTCCCCTTTAAGAAGCGGTGCAGCGGGCATGCGCCTGTCGCGGTCTCCGTGACCGTGGTTCCCGCGGACTCGATGTTCGCCAGGTGCCCGCGATCATGTCACGGAGAGGTAGAACGGGGAGATGCTTTTGTAAACAAAGCATTTCCCCATTCTGCCTAGTGACAGGATAGAGATCACCGCTCCCTGTCATCGAGAGCAGTGATCGCTTTCATGCGTGTTGTAGCCCCTCCTCCCCACAGTTAGAATCACTCCCTAGGATGCACTTAACCCCTTGATCGCCCCCTAGTGTTTAACTCCTTCACTGTCAGTGTCATTTACAAAGTAATCAATGCATTTTTATAGCACTGAACGCTGTATAAATGACAATGGTCCCAAAAGAGCGTCAAAAGTGTCTGATCTGTCCACCATAATGTTGTAGTCCCGATAAAAATCACAGATCGCCCCCATTACGAATAAAAAATGTATAATAAAAATGCCATAAAACTTTCCCCTATTTTGTAGCCGCTTTAAATTTTGCGCAAACCCATCAATAAACGCTTCTTGCGTTTTTTTTACCAAAAATATGTAGAAGAATACATATCGGCCTAAACTGGAGAAAAACATATTTTTTTTATATCTTCAGGGGGGATATTTATTATAGCAAAAAGTAAAAAATATAGCTTTTTTTTTCAAAATTGTCGCTCTTTATTTGTTTATAACGCAAAAAATAAAAACCGCAGAGGCGATCAAATACCACCAAAAGAAAGCTCTATTTGTGGGGAAAAAAAAGGATGTCAATTTGTTTGTTTGGGTACAGCGTCGCATGACCACGCAATTGTCAGTTAAAGCGACGCATAGCGACGAATATCAAAAAGTGCTCTGGTCAGGGCGAGGGTAAAATCTTCCGGGGCTGAAGTGGTTAAAAGATAGACAGTGAAGAAACAGATATAGAACATAATTGTGGTTTTCTGTTAAATGGCTGCAGGGGCTATTGAGTTTAACATTGCCCCATACACCATTCTAAACGTCAAAAGCTTTCTAGTTCAAGATAGAAAACCCCTGCACACATCAGCCATCTAGAGAGGTCAACAACCTACCTATATGTTTGTGGGTGAGCTGATCTTTGGAGTTTGTACCTAGTTTTTAGGTAGCCCCACTCCCATATCTAGGATTGCCACCTCATCCCTTTAAGGCCCCTTTCACACGGGACGGATCCGAAATGATCCGCCCCGTGAAGATCCGCCGCTCAGCTGATCCCCGCTGAGCCGACTGATGACAGGACGGTCAATGCACACTGTGCAGGGACCGCCCTGTCAGTTCTCCGCTCTCCTCTATGGGGGATCGGATGAACACGGACCGTCTGCCCGTGTTCATCCGATCCGCTCTGCAGACGGATGGAAAAATAGGGTTTTCCTCCGTCTGCAGAATCGGACAATAGCGGAGGCGGACGATAGCGGGTGTCAGCGGATGCTCATCTGCTGACACCCGCTATCCCTTAGGGGTGCATGTATGTCCGTTTTGCATCCAAAAACGGATGGATGAAAAACGGACATACGGTCCGCATGTGTGAAAGGGGCCTTAAACCGAACACATATTAATTACACAGGTTCTGTGGCTGATTAAGGTGGTAATTAAACTCACTTGGTGCCTTATCTGCATTAAATTAGCCTCAGAACCTGTGTAATTCATATGTGTTCGGGTTTAAAGGGATGAGGTTGCAACCCTACTCATATCTATCTTCCAGCTCAAAGGGAATTTACTATATATGACCTCCACCAATTGCAAACCCATCATTTATTTACTAGAAATTGGTTTGCTCTTAGTACTGGTCAACTGTTCCAAATTGGTCTTATTTGTATGGAGTCTCTTTTTTGTACCTCACAAAATGGCCTCCAGAACTGGCAGCTGTGTTTGTTTTCTGCCAATAATGTACCAGAACCACTTAGCTCACGCCGGCTTCTAAACCCATCCTTGGATGACATCAAAAGAAAGAAATGATCTCTGTCCATGTCGTCTTACTTATGAGATGACTTACTTGAAAGCTTGCCTTCCAAACATCTTCATCTCTCGGATCTGATCCACCCAGGGGGAGCCGGGATTTGGCATATTGGATTGTTGAAGCCTACCTGAGAGGTTAAAGGTTTTGTCATAGGGGCCTGTGTCTTGTCATGTAATCTTGTTAGGGGGTGGCAGAAGCGTTTCCTGGACAGTGATGAGGAAAAGCCGTGGACATCTGCCTAGAGGTTATGTCGGGATTGGAGTACCTCATGGTGTTTTGAATGCCTTAAAGTGGAAACCTGATTAGAAGACAAGAAGTCAATTAATTGTTAGAGAGGAGAGTAAAATTGTTTACAATAGCAAAAAAAATAAAAAATTATTGGAAAACCCGAAGAGTAAAAAAGCCAATGTGCATATGTATTTTTATAGTTTGCATGTAGATTGATTTGCCAGATCTCTTTCATGTACATGAGAAAGGAGAAAAATGTGTATGTAGAATTACGGTGCAATATTTTATTTAATTCTTTGGGCTTTAGAAAATATCTCTTTGTTTTTTTAGTTGTTTAACCCTTTTAGGCCACCTGTCTTGTGCTCCTACCCAAATCAATTGGCTTGCCTTCCAAGCATCTTTACCTCTGGGATACTTTCTATTGTTTTTAGACATGTGCACAACAGAAAAATTAGTTTAGTTTTGTTTCTGTTCGTTTCCGTTGATTCGTAATTTCGTAAGACGTGGGTTTTCGCATTCGGACTCGTTCGTATTTTCAAATTTTTTTTTTTTCGTTGATTCGTATTTCCGTGAGTCTAATTTTCATTGATTCGAAATTCGTATTTTCGATTTATGTCATATTCGGACACGTTCGTATTTTCGTAAGAGCTATATTTTTGTTGATTTGAAATGATTCGTATTTCCGTGAGTCTAAATTTTCGTTGATTCGAAATTCATATTTTTCGTGGATTTAATTACATTCGTACTTTCGTGAGATTGACTGCATCATTTATTCGTACTCACAAATCCACCAAAAACAGTGCCACCGACCCAACCACACCCTATCTGGACTCTGGATGGAATGCACTGCAGTCTAATGCCCCCGTACACACGGTCGGAAATTCCAACCACAAAATCCGTTGGATTTTTTTCCGACGGATTTTGTCCGACACTGGTGTTGCATACACACGGTCGGACAAAGTTGTCGGAAAATCTGATCATTCTGAACGTGGTGACGTTCGTTGCGTATGATGGAACTACTTAGAGGCTAGTAGCCAATAGCTTTGGTCTCGTAATTTGATCTGAGCGTGCGTGGCACTTTGTCCGTCGGAATTCTCTACACACGATCGGAAAAAGTCTGATCGGATTTTGTTGTCGGAAAATTCGAGAGCAGGATCTCAAATTTTTTCCGGCGGAAATTCCGACGGAAACAGTCCGAGGGAGCCCACACACGGGCGGATTTTCCGACAACATTGTCCGATCCGACATTTTCCGTCGGAATTTACGACCGTGTGTACGGGGCATTACACAGAAAAACACACAAGGGAATAAGAAACAAGCTCATTGGGGGAAGGGACAACCTCCTCAGGGGAAGGGACAAGCTTATTGGCCAACGTCCAGAAATATTTCAGAACTAACAAATTCATTCTTTCGAATTCCCGATCAGCAGACTTTTCTTTATTTTGTTGTTTTGATTTCCATTTTCCGAATACTCGTAATTTAGATTTTTTTTATTTTGAATCTTTGGTATTTTCATTGTTTCCGTTTTCGTTTTTTCATTCTTTCGTATTTTCGCTGTTTCTAATTAAATTTTTTCGTATTTTCGTTGTTCACCATATTCGTTCTTTGATAATTTGTCGTTCGTTCAAATTTTTAGTAAAACGTTTGTTCGTATGGTTACAAATTAATGAATATAACGAATTTTGACAAATAACTAATTCGTAACTAAACTAATTGCACATGTCTAATTGTTTTACACTAATAAGATATAGGAGTAGAAGACAAGAAAAACTGTCAGTCTACTCTGCTAGTACTTTAGACTGGACAATCTGTACAGGGGCAGCAAAAATGTGGACCCAGATGGATTTCTCTGAAAAGTGGTTACTAAAAGCCAGAAACATGATGTGTTTATATCCATGTGCTGACACTGGTAGCCCTATTGGCCAAGGCCATGGTCTTTGTTGGCTAGGCAATAATCTTGTCCTGTGGACTGTAGCATCAAAGTGTTATAATTGCACATGCGCTGCCATCATCTAAGACAGTGATTCTCAACTAGGGTTCCTCCAGAGGTTGCTAGGGGTTCCTTCAGCATTGGGCAATTTCTGCCTCTCGGATAAGTTCCCACTCACACCATTGATCTTTTTAGCTATCTGTAAGGAGGTAATTATTCCCAATGACCACAAGTGTGAGGACCATTCTTCCCACTGACCATCACACTATTGTATCATGAGTTGTAGATTTCTAAGTTTCAGAAGGGGTTCCCCGAGACCAGAGAACTATTTCAAGGGTTCCTCTGTGTTGAAAAGGTTGAGAAAGGCTGATCTAAGATTTAGGAAGATTTTTTTTCTGGAGTGCCAGGAGCCACTGATGTGGCTCCTGGGAATGAACTGATGCTTTCTTTAACAGACAGGGCTAGATCTCTGGCCAAGGGCAGGTTGAATGCAATGGTGGTACACGGCCCCCACTTCATCATTTGCTGACTACCGGTGACACATTGCTATGTATATTAAGGTCTTGCTGGCCACCCTGTTTGGACTGGTCTTTACTGTTGCTCTCCTTGCACATTGTGTGCATTTTGTAATGGAATTGTGTACGGTGTACTGCAGTTCACCCACTTTGGATCCATTAAGCCAAACTGCTATCCAAGCAGAATGATAATTTGTGGATCTTGATGTACTGACCCAGAATGAACAAAAGTGTTTCCTCCAGTCCCTTTGTCCCAGGGCTAGCACTTACCACATGGTAATGCCCCGCACACACAATCAGACTTTCCGACAACAAAACGTGGAATTTTATTTCGAAGGTTGTTGGTTCCAACTTGTCTCATATACACACGGTCACACAAATGTTGGTCAACAATTCCGAAAGTAGGGACGTACACGACGTTCGTGATATCTCCATTACGAACGCTAGTTTTACAAGACCGATCGCTTCCGGCTCGTACTTGATTCTGAGCATGCGTGGACTTTACACAAGTCCATCGCACAGCACACGTTCGGACTTTCCGACAACAAACGGAAAATTTGAGAACCTGCTAGCCAACATTTGTTGGCGGAAAGTTCCGACAACAAATGTTCAATGGAGTATGCACACGTTCAGACTTTCCGCCAACAAGCTCACATCCAACATTTGTTGTCGGAAAATCTGATCGTTTGTACGGGGCATTAGTGTAGTACTATGGCTTCCTTAGGGTTTACCAAGGGTTCAGCAAACCTGAACTTAGTGGTGAATCCTGATGAAGTCTATAAGGTGGTGGTGGTGGTGAATCTTGTTGTTAAATTCTGGCCATTTTATAGGGCTAATAGGAAAACTGCTGTCAAAAAAAGCCATGAGAAGCTGGACACCACCATAGCAGACATGTACAGAGAGAGGATCTTCAAAAGCAACATTGAAAATGCACAAATTCTTTAAAGAACATGCTTGGGGAATGCCTCAAAGCATTTGTTACCCCAACACTTCATATTCCTGATACAGGCATACCCCACTTTTAAGTACATAATGGGGTTTATTTACTAAAGCTGGAAAGTGCAAAATCAGGCTCACTTCTGCATAGAAACCAATGAGCTTCCAGGTTTTATTACAAAAGCTTAATTGAACAAGCTGGGGTTAGAAGCTCATTGGTTTCTATGCAGAAGTGAGCCTGATTTTGCACTTTCCAGCCTTAGTAAATAAACCCCATTGTGTACTTAAAAGTGGGGTATGCCTGTATGTGCCCGCTGTACCATGTGCTTGTATGAGAAAGTATCCTGTTCTCTTTGTATTGCTTCTTTTATGTGAAATCCCTGGTGTTCCTCCTAGTCCACTTGTTTTCCTATTAAAAAAGGGACCACACTAAGCAGGAGAATACACCATGGGCTGTTCTCTAGCTATGCTGGGAACTCAGCCTGCTCTCCTCCAATGATCAGACTTGTCCTGACACGCCCCTGCTGCACAGCCCTTTCACTCAGTGTTCTGCTGTTTCTCCTCCCCCAGCTCTTATGCAGCTGAGAACAGTGGGAATTTGATCACTTATAAAAAATTAAAAAAAAGTGAAAAAAAGGTATTTATAATGTTTTTTTAATATCTATGCACAAATGTTTTGCCTTTCATTTCTATTTTAAGGTGATCGTTTACAGCCACTTTAAATCTGTCTGCGGTGTAACAGAACAGTATGATTTTCATGGACAGTGTCAGGGACAGCCTGCCACGCTGCCGGCTCTGCCAAATGGCAATGGCCCTAGCTGATGCAGTCTCAATTACATGGAAGGACAATCAACCTCTGAAGGAACCCTAGGGCTCCATGGGATCCCGGCTGTGAATGACTGGTGTAGACTAATATAGGTTTGTCACTCTTTGCTTGTTTGAGCACCAGGTGTCTATTCATACAAGAAAAATAATGTACATGTATTGCGTAAGGCCCCTTTCACACGAGGCGGACTCTGCTTCCACGGAGCCCGCCTCTGTCCGCCGGCTCAGCAGGAGATCTCTCCGTTGATCTCCGCTGAACCGGCGGATGACAAGTCCCTCTCTGCTCACTGAGCGGGGAGGGGCTTGCAAGCGCCGCTGGTCTCCATGGAGAGATCGGATGAAAAACGGACAGTGTGTCCGTTTTCATCAGATCTCACTCGATCCGATCCGCCAGCGACGGATCTGGACGTAGAGCCATACGTCTGCTTTTGGCGGATCGGACCGGGTCGGATGTCAGCAGACATGTCTCCACTGACATCCGACGCTCCATAGACTAACATGGAGCGGCCGTTCAGATCCGCCGTCAAAACTGACAGGCGGATCTGAACGGTCCAATCGTGTGAAAGGGGCCTAACAAGAGTGTTAACATGAGGTTCAGCTGCCTATGAATCTGGAACCAATAACCACTTTCACATGCGATTTTCACTAGGTAGCTTCTCTCAATGCATTTTACATAGCATGCGAAGATTTTATGACCTTAAAAACCTGAAAATTAATAAAGGACAGCTCTCAACCAGAGTTGTATGCAGATTGAATTATGATGATGCATACTCTGTCCATGTCATCTGATTACATTACCAAGAACTATTTTGCTTCTTATAAAGGCAATCAATGAAGAAAGAGTTGGTTTCTTGCTTATTGAGCCATAAAAAGCCTTCTGACTCCTTTTGAAATCTCTTTCACCGATTTTTATAGATTTAAAGCAAAGCTTTGAAATTTACCAAAGAGAGCACAACCTTCCCGCTCAGTAGTCCAGGTAATGCTAAAGTACACAAGTTCATCTACTACTTGTTGTCCATAATCTGAAGATCTGGGAACCCTTTGCATAGCTGTAACACGAGGGGTATTTCTGAACATACCAAGACCCCTTTCACACTGGGGTGCTTTTCAGGCATTTTAGCGCAAAACAAAATATGTAGCCTGTAAAGCGCCTCTCATGCTACCCCAGTGTAAAAGCCCCAGTGCTTTCACACTGGGGCGGTGCGCTGGCAGGATGGGAAAAAAAGTCCTGCAAGCAGCATCTTTGGGTGGTGCGGGAGCGGTGTATACATCGCTCCCGCACCACCCTGCCCATTGAAATGAATGGGCAGCTCCACAACACAGGTGCCATTAACCCTTTCTTTGGTCGCTAGCGGGAGGGTTCAAAGCGCCCTGCTAGCGGCCAAATAGCGCTGCTATAAGACCCCTTTCACACTGGGGCGGGGCGCTGGCAGGATGGGAAAAAAAAAGCCTGCAAGCAGCATCTTTGGGTTGTGCGGGAGCGGTGTATACATCGCTCCCACACCACCCTGCCCATTGAAATGAATGGGCAGCTCCACAACACAGGTGCCATTAACCCTTTCTTCGGTCGCTAGCGGGAGGGTTCAAAGCGCCCTGCTAGCGGCCAAATAGCGCTGCTATAAGACCCCTTTCACACTGGGGCGGGGCGCTGGCAGGATGGGAAAAAAAAAGCCTGCAAGCAGCATCTTTGGGTTGGGCGGGAGCGGTGTATACATCGCTCCCACACCACCCTGCCCATTGAAATGAATGGGCAGCGCCACAACACAGGTGCCATTAACCCTGTGTTTAGCCGCTAGCGGGGGGGGTTCAAAGCACCCTGCTAGCGGCCGAATAGCGCTGCTAGAAGAACCCTTTCACACTGGGGTGGTGCAGGCGTTAGCGGTAAAGCGTTGCTATTTTTAGCGGCGCTTTATCGCTAACGCCTGAACCACCCCAGTGTGAAAGGGGTCTAAGTGGAGGTCTCTTCTTACTGTCCATAACATACAGAAAGCTTCTCACATGCATACATTTAAAATTTACCTGGTGATATACACCTCTTCCGTGACCCCCTTCCCTTACTGATCCCAGACCCCTTATCCCAACTCCAGCCCTCTGTTCTCCTTCCTTGAGTTTACTTTTTGTTAGAGTTTCTACAGCTTGTTTATTTCATTCATGGTCGCCCTTCATTGTTATTATTATTATAATAATATAGGATTTATATATAGCTTCAACTGTTTGTGCAGTGCTTTACAACATGGAGGGCAGCCAGTGCAGTTACAATTCAATACAGGAGGAATCAGAGGGCCCTGCTCGCTAGAACTTACAATCTAGGAGGGAGGGTCAAGTGATACAAAAGGTAATAACTGTTGGTGAGCTGATGGAGAAACTAAGAGTGCAATTGTTAGGTGGGGGCAGGATAGGCTTCTCTGAAGAGAAGGGTTTTCAGGGATCGCCTAAAAGTGGACAGAGTAGGCAATAAATCAGACAGATTGGGGTAGGGAATTCCATAGTATGGGAGAGGCTTGGGAGAAGTACTGGAGGTGAGCATGGGAGGAGGTGACAAGGGAACTAGAGAGCGGGAGGTCTTGGGAGGAATGAAGAGAACAATTAGGTTGGCAATTTGAGACAAGAGTAGCTGGGGGCTGGATGGCTTTGTAAGTACTTGTTAGTATTTTGAACTCAATTCATTGGGTGAGTGTTATCCAAAGTGGAGGGATTTGCAGAGTGGAGTAGCAGACGCCGAACAGTTTGTAAGGTGGAGGATTCTGGAAGCAGCATTCATGATGGACTGAAAGGGGCATAGATAGCCAATGTATGCTCTTTCAGGACCCATGGACCCAAACAATGATCCATGCCGCTGACCCGCAAGTTTAGGCTCAAGTAGAGGCTCATATATCAGGCATTACTTTAGGCGCTGAAAGTAAAAATGTTGCTATACTTAATTAGGTATGTTCACTGCCTGTCACTCTTTTCCGCTTGCTTAGCGTGGATCGCCCGGAGCGATCTCCACTGAGCAGGAAGATGACAGGTCCGTCTCTGCGCACTGCACAGGGACGGACCTGTCAGAACGCCGCTCTCCCTCTACGGTCCGTCGTCACCCGATCCGATGACGGATGGAAAAATTGTTTTTTTCCTCCGTCACACTTTTTCGGAGCGGGTCGGATGTCAGCAGACATGTCACCACTGACATCCGACGCTCTATAGACCTCTATGGAGCATCTGTTCAGGTCCGCCTGAAAAACTGACAGGCGGATCAGCCGTGTGAAAGAGGCCTTTAGCAGATGTGTTAGCCCGTATGGGCGTATTTGTCATTAATCCCTTCTGAAAACCAATAAAAATAAATTATTGAAACATTGTTTATTGGCGATATATACAACTGAGAGAGGGGGAAACAGAAGCTTTGGAAAGCATACCCACCAAACCCACATAGGAGGAGCTCCTGAAATCGGGCAATGTATTATACAGAAAATAGAATAAATTAGAATGAGTTGATCTTCTAAAGATTATTCATAGACCATACAAGTGATGACGGTCAGATGGTAGCCAAAGACACTTTGGGGTTGATTTACTAAAACATAGACATGTGCACAACAAAAAAATTAGTTTATTTTCGTTTCGTTTTTTTCGTTTCCGTTGATTCGTAACGATTCGTAAGTCATCGGTGTTCGTATTCGTAACGATTCGTATTTTCGTAAGAGTTATTTTTTCGTTGATTCGTTTTTCTGTTAGTTTAATTTTCGTTTATTCGAAATTCGGACGCATTCGAATTTTCGTAGATTTAGTTACATTCGTACTTTCGTTAGATTGATGTATTTGTACTTTCGTAACATTGTTTTCGTAGATTCGCAATCGGAGCATAATTCATAATTTTATGTAATGTGTATGCTATTATTACATTTTAAGAGACATGGAAAATTACGAATCGAAAAAAAGATAAAAAAAAGTTACGAATGTAAGAATTTTTTTGTTCAATCCATTCGAGGCACGTTAAGCAGCGCCATTGTAAGAGACACGGAAAATTACGAATTGAAAAAAAGATAAAAAAGTTACGAATGTACACATTTTTTCGTTCAATCCATTCGAGGCACGTTAAGCAGCGCCATTGTAAGAGACACAGAAAATTACCAATTCAACAAAAAAAAAGTTACGAATGTACGAATTTTTTCGTTCATTTTGATTTTCGTTGTTCCTGTTTTCGTTTTTCGGATTTTCTTCTTTCGTAGTTTCGGTGTTTCTAATTTGGTTATTTCGGATTTTCGTTGTTTTCATATTCGTTCGATTCGAACGATTTGTTATTCATTAAAATTTTTAGCGAATCGCTCGTTCATTCGTACGATAACGAATAAACGAATATAACGAAAGAAAACGTAATGAATTGCACATGTCTACTAAAACATGAGGGTGCAAAATATGGAACAGCTCTGCATAGAAAACCATTCAGGTTCCAGTTTATTTTTTTTGCCAAAGCTTAATTGAACAAGCTGAAGTTAGCAGTTGATTGGCTACCATGCACAGCTGCACCAGATTTTGCACTCTACAGTGTATAGTAAATCAACCCCTTTGGTTCAAAACCGATTCAACAGGAGGAAACCATTTCGTCCTATTCGTAGCCTACTGTAGTTGAGAGGATTGGCTGGCTTAATTAGTAAAGATCATAGATGAGGATTGTCACCTAGATTTCAAAAGCTTATCATTTTCAAAAGACAATAATCCAGTTTGGCTGCGATCCATGGTCCAACATTTTCAAAACGCGTCCCTCCAGTTCTTCATAAGGCCTTTTGTCTGAAAAAAAAATGGCAGGGCCGGGCAACTGTCATCTCCTGTGTATGGGGTATCTTTATTAAAAAAAAAAAAAAAAAAAAAAGAGCTTCTTTGCAGCATGTGGGCACCAAAATACTTGTACAAGACAAAAATTCCTGCTTTCAGCCAACAATTAGGAGGGCATATTTGTACGATCAAGCTGCGCCCCCAGAGAAGCGGCATAACCATCTCTGATGTGATCAGCCTGCCTCGCTGCCCCCAACTTGTGATCCCTTTGTGGATGCCTACCCCCAGGGCAGGAGTGTCTGGGAACCGACCAAGAGAAATCTCTAACTCATTAACATCCCAATTAAGAGGGGACAAAGCAGCAAGAAGAGAGAGAGTAGAAGAGCCAGAGAAAGGGAGAAAAGATAATTAAACGGAGCGCCGCAGATTATGTCCCATCATGAATGTCCTAATGCCACATCAATGGCAAGCGGGCTTATAACTGCTAATTCATTTGACATTAAAGGTTTCATTGTCATATCTTTTTCCACTAACACCATCACAATATAGAAGGAAGAAAGAGCCAGGAGGGGTAATGCCAACCCGTAATGGGCTATGATACCCAACACTGCCGTAACCCTTCCTAGCCTGGTAATCAGACACACGCCTTGAGCCGCTATATATATATATATATATATATATATATATATATATATATAGATATATATATTATATAGAAATATAAATAAAAGATATCTATCTAATGAAACTAACAGGTCTATGCTTTATGGTTTGCCGCTAAAAAAGTACTCTTTAAAATAATAATTTATTCCGTTATTATATAAAACAGGTGTACTACAAATATATAAGTGAAAGTAAAACTATACATTTATGTGGTCTTTCTTCCATCTTTGCTTTGCAAAGAAGAGTCTTTGAACCTTCTGGCATGTGGTACACGTCTTGGACTTTTAACCGCTTGCCGACCAGCCGCCGCAGTTATACTGCGGCAACATGGCTCGGCTGTGCGAATCGCCGTCATGTTACGTCGCTACGTGGCTTTGGCCACTAGGGGCACGCACGTTCGTGCTCCCTGCTCGCCCAAGGAGCCGATGAGAGTGCCCGGCGGTTCGCGATCACGCTCGGGGTCACACCGAGAACCGGGATCTGTGTGTGTAAAACACACAGTTTCTAGTTCTCTGAGGGGAGAAGAGACAAATCGTCTGTTCATACAGAGTATGAACAAGCGATCTGTCATCTCCCCTACACAGTCCCCTCCCCCCTTCAGTTAGAACACACACTAGGGAACACAATTAACCCCTTTATCGCCCCCTAGTGTTAACCCCTTCACTGCCAGTGACATTTTTACAGTAATCAGTGCATTTTCACAGCACTGATCGCTGTATAAATGACAATGGTCACAAAAATGTGTCAAAATTGTCCGAAATGTCCGCCATAATGTCGCAGTCCCAATAAAAATTGCAGATCTCTGCCATTACTAGTAAAAAAAAAAAAAATGAATAATAAAAATGCCATAAAACTATCCCCTATTTTGTAGACGCTATAACTTTTGCGCAAACCAATCAATATAAGCTTATTGCGATTTGTTTTTACCAAAAATATGTAGAAGAATACGTATAGTCCTAAACTGAGGAAAAAAATGTTTTTTTTTTTTTATA